>ML789851.1:377663-392599 GCA_009831015.1 Picea engelmannii | reverse complement strand
TTGATCCAGGTGCGTGAATCTGGACCACTCGGTCTCACGTGTTCTTTATCATGGGTGCATTATCGCCCAAAACTTAGGACAAATGGGTTTTAACCCATCCTTTCGCACTCCAACCCCCTTAACAAGAAATATCGCTAACATTTGGCTCCATGGGGGATAGAGTTGTCCCTGTGATGCTCTAAGAACTCTTTTGCAGACTTAGTGCCTTTGATGTTGGGCTATGGAGTCATTTATTAGTCTAAAAAATAAAACAAAAACAAAACGAGCCGACTGCAGCTCAAAGAAAACATTTCTTTAAGAAATGCCCATTGACTGGGCCATTAAAAACTTCATTGCCTTCCAGATCCTACAAACTATAAGTGTTGTTTGAAAACACTTCAAGGATCTTGAAAGGCCCGAACCAGAGGGCATCAAATTTACTGTGTTTTCCCTTTTCCTGCCTGGGTGCATCCCACTTGAGCACTAGATCACCCTGCTTGAACTCTTTCTTATTGTTTTTTCTGTCAAGGGCCTGCTTGATCTTCTCCTAACGATTGTAAGCTCTGTCCAGGACCTGCTCTCTGATCTGCTGCACCTCCACCATCTGATGAATTCTTCTGAGCACGTGGTTGGGTTCCCCCTCATAGTCTTGGAGGATATTTTCCACAGGCAAGGCAACCTGAGTGGGGAAGACGGCCTCAATCCCATAAACAAGCTGGAAGGGGGAGAGACCTAGGGATTTCTTTGTTGTCACTCGATCGGCCCAAAGTGCAAATTTGAGCTTCGAGTCCCAGGCCCTTTTACTATCCTCTAATAGACTTTTGATAAGCTTGATTAGACTTTTATTAGAGGACTCTGCCAGTCTGTTTCCCTGAGGATAGTAGGGAGTGGAGTGAATCAGTGAAATCCCAAATTGTTCACAAAATTTGACCAGAGGCTCCGATCTAAATGGGGAAGCATTGTCAATTACAATTTTTCTAGGGCAGCCAAACCTAGCTATGATGTCCTCCAGGAAGCTGATGATTGCTTTGTGAGAAGTTCTTCTGGTGGGGATAGCTTCTATCCATTTAGTGAAGTAGTCGATTGCTGCCAAAATCCATCGGTGCTGGCCACTAGAGGGAGGATGGATTCCCCCGATGAAGTCCAATCCCCACTGCTGAAAGGGCGCTGAGACCACTATGGGTTTCAATGGCAGAGATTTGAGCTGCTGCTTCCCTGAGAATTTCTGACATTTGATGCAAGCTCTAATTTCCCTGCAGACATCAGGAAATAAGGTGGGCCAGTAGTACCCAGCTCGGAGGATCTTGTGAGATGTGGTCTTCCAGAAATAATGGCCTCCACAGAGACCGCTATGGAAATCATTCATAACCTTCTGGGCCTGTTGTGGGTCTAGACACATTAGTAATACCCCCTGGGGGTCTTTCCAATACAACGCTTGGCCAATAAGACAATACCTGATAGCTTTGAGCTTTAAAGCTCTAGCTTTACTTTTTTCCATCCCATCAAGTTGTCTCAACTCCTGCAGGAAATACAAGATATCTTTGTACCAGGGGCATGCTGATAGTGGCACATTTCTTTGGGAACCCCTGTCAGATGTCTCGGCTTGCTCATTGATAAAATTGATTTCCAAATCTTTATAATTGGATTCAGCCAGGAACTTGGCCAAGCCCTGCCCCTTTATTAGCTTGGTGGGCTTAATTTCCAGGTCGAATTCTAGGATCTTGGCGATCCATTTACCTCTTCTTCCATCTATGTCAGGTTGTATAAGAATGTCCTTCACAGAGGTTGAAGGGACATATGCAATGATCTTTGAGTGTAATACATAAACCCTGAAAGCTTTGAGAGCTTTCACCAAGGCATAAGCCTGCTTCTCCATGATCTCATATCGGAGCTCTGCATCTCTCAGGGCCTTGATAAAGAAGGCAATAGGATGTTCTTTCCCTTGATCATTTTTCTGCAACAGAACCGCTGCTATTGTGTCAAAGGAGGCAAAAGAAAATATCATAAAATATTTAGAATAATCTGGACTGATCAGCACAGGAGCCTCGGTCAATGCTTTCTTTATTTGGTCAAAAGACTTCCTGGGTTCAGCAGTCCATTTTATTTCATGGCCCTTCCTGAGCATGGCTGTGATATGTTTCACCAATTCAGCAAAATTTGAGACAAACCTCCTCAGGAAATTAATCCTTCCCAAAAATGCTTGGACCTCCTTTTTAGATCTAGGAAGTGACAAAGCTTGAATTTCTTCTACTCTGTCAGGATCAATCCTCACTCCCTCTGCTGAGACTATATGGCCTAACAGCTTCCCTTCTTGCATAGAAAACAATGATTTCTTGGGATTTAGGGAAAGGCCAAACCTACGGCACTTCAGGAAAAACCTCTTCAAGTGGGAGTGGTGCTCAATATGAGATGTGGAGAAGACCGTTATGTCATCTAAGTAAATTACCACGAAATTATCTTTTTCCCCGATGAAGGCTATGTCCATGGCTCGCTAAAACGTTGCTCCCGCGTTCATCATCCCAAATGGCATCTTGGCATACATGAATGTGCCCCAAGGAGTGGTGAAGGCTATCTTTTCTCTGTCTTTAGGCATGACTGATATCTGATTATAGCCAGAAAAACCATCAATCATAGATATCCTAGATGCACCGGTGACCCTCTGCAATATATGTTCCATGTTGGGCAGGGGGTAATTGTCCTTCCTTGAACTCCTGTTCAGGTTCCTGAAATCGACACAGAGTCTGATTTCTCCGTTCTTCTTTCTTACTGGGACCAAATTGGCTACCCAGCTAGAGTATCTCAAGGGGACTATGATTTGGGCATCCAGCAGCTTTTTCACCTCTCTCTCCATGACAGGTAGTAGCGTAGGATTTATCTGTCTCAGCTTCTGCCTGAAGGGTCTAGCCTCCTCTTTCAGTGGGATCTTGTGCTCGATGACTGACGTGTCGTAAGTCTTGAGGTATTCGTAGGTCCATGCAAACACGTCAACAAACTCCCTCGGCAACTTAGTATATCCGATCTTCTGCTCCTCGGTCAGGCTCTTTGACAGCTTGACCAACTTGGGCTCCTCCGGTGTGCCTATGTTGCATTCATTCGTATCAGCATCATCACCTAAAATTCTACCCTTCATCGCCACATCATTCCCATCGAACAATCTTTCTAATGGGATCAGACCTCTTGGTATATGATTGCTCGACAGTTGAATAATCTGGTGGCTGGCAATTTCATTCATAAACTCCCCAGGGTGATTGTCACCTTCTGTGTCAGGGTCCTCATCTATGTGTGATGTAGAAAAGTCATCAATGGATTGGAGGAATTTCTCGATCTCCTGATCATCCTCGAACACCTTCCAATGTCTAACATTGTCCGGTACAAAGGGTCTGTATCTTATTTCCACCTCTGATCTGTCAGCAGGCAGCACAAGAGCTTCGAACAAACTAGCTGAGAAGGCTTGAAAGTCGGCTGGAGCATTTTCTTCCCTTGGAATGAAAGACATGTTGAAAGCCAGGAAGAAACTATCAATTAGATCCCATACCTCATTCCTGTAATTCTTGAGGCGACGGTGCTTTGTTTGATAGACGTTTTTGACCTGCTGGACAATTAATTCTGCATCCCCAAACACAGCCATCTCCCTGATTCCCATTTCTTTTGCAACCCTTAATCCTAGAACCAGAGCTTCATATTCTGCCACATTATTGGTGACTTCAAATTCTAGCTTGTATGACAGTGATATGGTTTCCTGAGAAGGAGATTTGAACACCACTCCGGCACCTGCACCTATACTAGAAGAGGCTCCATCAAAGAACATCTTCCAAACAGAGGTGGTTGGAGGAGGCATCCCTTGATTAAGACTAAGTTGCTTTCTGATTAGCAAAGGGGTCTCAGGCTCATCAGTGACCTGCAATAAGCTATATCCTAAGTCAGTGTCTAAGGCATAGATCGGATGATTAGTGGGGTTTTCTTCATCACTGACTATGTAGGCTAGCTGGGCTTCTCTGTATAACCTCTTATGTTCCCCTCCAAATACTGGGATGGTGGCATATGTGAGATCCATTTGTAACGTCCCCCCAAGTCTCTTAATCCAAGACCTTGATAACAGCATGCCAAACATGAGGGGAACATCAGCTACCACTATATCCATGACCATACTTTTCATGGGTAGCTGAAACAGGGAAACTACCAGGTCCTTGATGACTCCCAAACATTGTACCCTCCTGGAGTCAAAGGAATAGAGGTCGTGATAGGCTCTGGTGACTTCTAATCCTATCTCTTCCATGACGGATTTGGGCATGAGGTTGTGGGAGGCCCCTGAATCCATTAAGCAATTATGCAGCACTTTTTCATGTACATTCAGGGAGGTGTAGAAGGGAGGGGATGAATCATCTTTGTCTTATACCATGGGACCTAGGACCACTGCAGGTCTTTCATCTTGGAGGCTTATGAAGTCTGAGGAAGGGCTAGAGGCTTCGGATTTCAACAGGTTGGAGAAGCGTTTTTTGAATTCCCCATGTTTGATTAATTCAGTGAGGGGCACAGGGATTCTGATCTTTTGAATTTCATGCTCGAAGATGAAAGAAGATGTAAGCTTTGGAATTTCTCTAATCTCAGGAGCATGATTTTGAATAATAGGGGAGAGAGGTTGGGCCTTCTTACCTCTGTGGTTGTCTACTATCTCTTTAGCAGGCTTCTCTACTCTGGTGGACGACTCAGGAACATCAGGTGCTGCTACCCTTTTGTTGGATCTCAGGTTATACCTGCCTCGGCCATCGCCATCTTTGTCTCCCTTGCTTAGTTCATTTAGCTGACTGTTCATGAGGGATTCCTCATATGCTGACTTAGTTAAGTGGGGGAAAGGAGGAGTGAATTTTATAGAGTGGATTTTAGGCCCAGGCTCATCTATTTCTCTTTCTTCTTCATCAGCTACAAAATTGTTCTAGAAGCGAGCCTGAATCCTTTGGTCATCTATGTCTCTTTCCTTCTCTTTGTGCATAGTTGGAGGAGCAAAATTGTTTGGTCTCCTGAAACCTCCTTTATTTTTGGTGTTCTGAGGACCCTTATACATATACCTCTTTTCCACCTTCAATCTCTCCACCTCTTCTTTAAGAAAGTTCATTACTTGGTCCAACTCGCTTACTTGAGGGTGGGACAATGATGGGCCAGAGGTGTTGGAGTCAGAGGTCGAGGCTTCTGAATTTCCTTTTCTTCTGTCTGTGTCGGCCTTGTTCCTCAGTCTGTCAGCTGCTAATATATTAGATTCCACCTCTATAGCTGCATCTTGCATCTGAGCTAAAGAGGTGGCTCTTCTTTCTCTTAATATGAGACAGAAGTCGAGGTCAAAAGCACTGGCATATGAAATTTGAGCAGAGGCTTCTGAAGGCTTTATTTCTGCAGGAATCTTGTTATACATCCTATTGAACCTTTTGGAGAATTCAGAGACAGATTCTCCTTCCTTCTTCTTCAGGGACCCAAACTCTGTCATATAATAAATGTAATCTTTTCTATCTCCCCACTATCTCAGGAAAACATTATCCAGGGCTTCAATACCAGCAATAGATCCAGGGGCCAGTCCCCTGAACTACTTCCTCACCTCACCATCCAAGCTCTGGACAAAAACTCTCATCCAGACATCTTCATTTTCAATATTGAGGTTGTCTGCATAACTGTAAAAAGCAGCTAAGTGCTTTTCAATAGTTATATCTCCCTCCCCAGTGAACTTGGGCATATACTTCAAGTAGTCTCCAGTAGGGAGAGGGTTCATGGGATGAGGCAGGACCAAAGGAGCATATCTAGCAGTGACTATGGCATCCATTATGTTCTGTGGGGGATTAGAACTAGCCATAGGGACATTGAGTGGAGGAGAACTCGGAGGAGATGGAGTGTGAACAGGTGAGGCAGGAAAAGAGGTCCTCATAGGAGATGACGGGGAAAACAGAGAGAACTCCAAGGGACTTGAGTGTACAGGTGTTTCTTTTTGCGCAGCAGTAGTAATCAAAGGAGGAGTGGTGAAACCTCCTGAGGGGGGAGTGACAAGGATCTCTCCCTCTGATACTAGACCAGGAGGAGAAAACTCAGGAGGAACACTCCCAAAGTTCAGAAAATGGGAGACCTCAGAGGAAGTACGACTAGGAAGATGAAAATCAGAAAATGGAGTTTTCACAGAAGGGGATGGCGTATTACCTTTTTCAGCGATGGAAGCTCCTTTTGCATATCTCTTTCCCTTTCTGCGTACCGCTTCCAAGTCTACTTCTAGTGTAGCTACAGGAAAGTGTGGATTAGACCTCGTGTGTCTACCTCTCGAAGCCACAATTGATAGAACAGGTTCTCCCCAGCGAAATCATCACAGTGGAGTCGCCAGATGCACAGTAGCAATATTCAAGTTCTGATATCTGATGCACCTTCAGAAATCAACTGATCTTTGTCATTCAAATCCAGGGAAAATATTCAACTTCGTCACCGGAAACAGTGCCAGAAATCTTGGAGCCGGAAGTCACCCCTGGATTGCTAGCAAGAGCAGAGCCTGACGCCCATCAGTTTAGTGTCACATTTTGTTTAAAGGGTGATCAAATGGAAGGAAACTCAGAACGATATCGTTTCACCTTAGAAGCCAGACCAGGCATGCAGGAACAAGTGAGGTCTTGATAAACTCCAAACAGTGGGTCGTAGTAAAAGGGTCAGTAGGTGGAAGACTTACGCAAGAAGGGTGCAAAGGTCTATCACAGACATCCAGTTTGCAACAGACTGAAGAAGAATGCATTCGAACACAAAATCCTTTCACATTCAAATACAATTACCAGAGGGCACAACAACATCACAACAAATCATTTATTGTAACAAGATGCTCGACTGTGAATCCTCAAGCGTGAGATGAAAGAAAGATGGAAAAAGGAAAACTATTTGTTATAAACCAAGAATTCTCAAACACAGAGGCATAACCAGGAAACCAAAGTATTTGTTGAAACTTTATAGTCGGGAGCTTAGCTCTACCATCGATAGATACAAAAATGGAAAAAATGCCTACATATACTCAAAATAACAATAGTAGAGGAACCAAGAAAATGCATTGAAAGCTTTGCGTCTGCATGGATTTTGACAGTCAACATCTGAAAGATCGTGCAACTCATGTCAGACGCAATCTTAATTGTTTGACAGTTCCAACAGTGAATTGACGTGCCTTAAATTCATGGCCGTGCTCTCCCATTAAGGTGGAGGCGATATCTAACCACCACCAACTGCTTCAATAACTGCTTCTTGGGATTGAGAACGGCTCGGCCAACTCAGCATTTCGGGCTACGGAAGACTTCTCGCGCTGCCATCTGGAATAACCGAATAGCTTGAGGGATGGTCATGGAGGCCAGCGCGGAAGATGAGTGCATGACAGGAATGGTGGTGCTAGGTTATAAGGGCGTGGAAGGAGTGACGGAATGAGAGAAGGATGACGGAGGACGATTCATGGGGGAAGACATCGGGTAGAAGGGAAGAAGACAAGAGAAGCGAACTCAGCTTCGGGTGAGAGGCTGATGTGGAAAGGAAAGGAATGGGACATGGGGAAAGTAGCGAGTGGATGGTGAGAAAAAGAGAGAACCATGCGGACCAAAAGGATGAGGTGGACGAGTGACACATGGCAACGAGAGAAAGGTGGACTGGAAGATGACAAGGCAAAAGAGTGGCCCACACTGGCTAAACATGGAGTGGCTGAGAAGGGCGGGGTTATTTAAGCGTCGTTGATCTGGGCGCCTCGATCGTGGCCGTCGGAAAGCTGCATATGGGATTCCGGACCCCCCCCCTCTGCTTAAAGGTAGAAAGGCGGGGGGGGTCCAGAATGGTCTTCATCGCTGTTGATCCGGGCACGCCGATCTGGGCCGTCGGAGAGGTGCGCCCCCGATTCCGGACACCCCCCCCCCGCTTAAAGGTAGAAAGGCAAGGGGGGTCCAGAATCCAACGCGCACCATTGATCTGGGAGCGTGAATCTAGACCGCTCGGTCTCGCGTGTTGTTTATCATGGCCGCATTATCGCCCAAAACTTAGGACAAATGGGTTTTAACCCATCCTTTCGCACTCCAACCCCCTTAACAAGAAATATCGCTAACAGAACTACAATGCCTGGACTCTCCCTGGGACACACTACATCATCGTGCACTCTTCCTTCCACAGGAAGCTCTCATGCCTCCTAACCAAAACCCCATTTACATGGTCGAAACCAAAGATTTTATCCCGTCCGGGCCTATCGATTGGTTCAACAATCCCATTCCTGCACCCGACGCTTTTGAAGAAGGTAATCTGACCAACATTTCCCCCACTATCAAAATCGACATTTCCATTAAAAAGGGCATCGTCGAAGAAATCATCATTGGAGTTGCTTGCACTCCTCAGGAAATCACCGCATATAAAGCCCTCTTCCAGGAATATCAGGATATTTTCGCCTGGTCATACACAGAAATGCCTGGCCTCGATCCCTCTATTGTCGAACATCGCATCAACACCTAGCCTGACATCACACCAGTTCGCCAGAAACAATGACCGCTACACCCATCCAAGGCTGCGGCTATCAAAGTCAAAATTGACAAATTACGTACGGCTGGATTTATTTAACCCATCGCTTACACTTCATGGGTTTCCAATCCTGTACCCGTCGACAAAAAACAGGGCACCATCCGCGTTTGCACAGACTTTCGCGATCTCAATAACGCATGTCCAAAAGACAATTTTCCAATGCCTTTCATCGATCAAATTATCGACGACTGCACCGGCCACGAGGCTCTCTCCTTTATGGACGGACTCTCTGGCTATAACCAAATTCAAATCCACCCAGCCGATCAGTACAAAACCGCATTCATCACCCCATGGGGTACCTTCGCATATCGCTTCATGCCTTTTGGCTTAAAAAATGCTGGCGTAACTTTTCAGCAGGCGATGACATACATCTTTCACAATTTGGCTGCAATCATCCTCGCCTACTTGGACGACCTCACCGCTCGATCCAAGCAACGCACACAGCACCTCGATGATCTATGAATCATCTTCCAACTGTGTCGTCAGTACAACATCCGCTTGAACCCTCTCAAGTGTGTATTTTGTGTCACTGCAGGGCGCCTCCTCAGTTTTATCGTTTCCCAAAGCGGTATTACCATGGACCCCCTTAAAGTCAAAGCTATCACTGAAATTCCACCTCCTCCGAATTTACGACAACTTCGGAGTCTACAGGGCAAAGCTAACTTTCTTAGACACTTTGTTCCTGATTATGCCATATGTGCACATGGCTTCCTTCGCTTACTACGTCACGACATCCCTTTCAACTGGGACGACTATGCCCAATAGTCGTTTGACGATCTTAAAGAAGTGCTTTCAAATGCACCTTTGATTAGTGCACCTGACTACAATCGCGAATACATCCTCTACATATCAGCATCAGTTGTATCAGTAGCTGGCGTCCTCGTCCAGCTCGGAGATGAAAATAGTGAACACGTCATTTACTACGTTAGTAAGAACCTCTCGAGACCACCCTTGAAGTATAAACATGAAGAGAAACTTGCTCTTCCAGTTGTCCTTGCAGTCCAGAAACTACGCCATCACATTTTGCTTCGCACCACAAAGGTCGTCGTAGATTCCAACCCTATGTAGTACTTGCTCAGTCGTCGGAAATTTAACGACAAATTCGCTCGATGGATCATTATCCTTCATAAGTACGACCTTGAGTTTTCAACACCTAAAAGTAAGAAGGCCCTCGTTCTCACCGAACTTGTCACGACCCTCCCCTCTGACACACCTAGTGCCCCTGTCAACACCGACTTTCTCGACGAACATCTTTTTTACATCTCTTCCAATGGTCCTTGGTATGGCGAACTTCTCGTCTACCTACGAACTCAAAAGTTCGGTAACCACTTGTCACGAGATGATCGTCAGCGTATTCACCATCATGCCCCCCGCTATCTCCTCATTGGAGACATCCTGTATCGGCGGGGTATCGACACCATTCTTCGTCGTTGCCTGACTATTGACGAGGCCGACAGAGTCTTAAACGACTGCCACAGCGGTGCATATGGGGGCCATCTTTCGGGTATATCCACGGCTCAGAAGATTATCCAAGCCGGTTACTTTTGGCCTACATTGTTTCACGATTGCATTCATGACGTGAAATGGTGTGAGCAATGTCAGCTCTATGCCAACAAAGCCCGCACTCCCCCCGCTCTTCTTCACCCTGTCATTACTGTCGGCCCCTTTTGCAAATGGGGCATCGAATTTATGACTTGTAATCCCCCCTCCAGCAATGGTCACAAATACATTGTTGTTGAGGTCGATTACTTCACCAAATGGGCCGAAGCTATGCCCACCTTCAACAACACCGCTGACACTGTAGCGCATTTTTTCTTTAACCACGTCATATCCCATTTTGGAGTACCACTCCAACTTGTTTCCGACCACGGGAAACACTTCGAGAATGAGATCTTCATCGAACTCTCATCTCATCTAGGCTTCTCTCACAAGTTTGCCTCGCCATATTACCCTCAGTCAAATGGACAGGTCGAGGCAGTGAACAAAGTCCTCAAGACCATGTTACAGCACATGGTTAATAAAAATAAAACCAGTTCGCATCATATGTTATTTTCTGCGCTATGGGATTATCGAATGATAGTAAAAACTGCTACAGGTTTCACGCCATTTCATTTAGTCCATGGGATCGAGGAAACTCTTCCCATCGAGTGCGAAATTCCCACCCTACACACCGCAATTGAGCTATTACTTGACACTACTCCAATGGAGCAGCGCTTGCTGAAATTGGAGTCGTTGTATGAAGATCTCTGATCTTCATTACAGAACAACGAGGTAGCTAAAAAATGATCCAAGGCTACCTTTGATCGCCATGTCAACCTTCGATCATTTTGCGAAGGCGACCTCATCCTGGCCTATGATATCGCCCATGATACCTTTGGCCATGGCAAATTCGAATCCCTTTGGCATGGCCCTTACATCATCCAAAATTGCCTCACCAAAGGCGCATACATCCTGGCCTCCCCCGAAGGCCTCTCTCTCAAAGAACCCGTCAATGGGTTGTATCTCAAGAAATTTTATGCTTAAATGTAGTCATGCTACTTTAGGTTATTTTCTTTTTCTAGCATTTTTTAATCTTTTTTCTCCTTCCCTCTCATCTAAACTATCCTTTGTGCTATTGACAGATGCCTCCTCCACCAACTTACCACATCGGTTATGCCGACGGCGCCAGCTGTTGGACACAAAATCTCACTTCAGCGTCTTGGGCTCTATACACCCCCTCACATGAAATGCTACATTCAAGAGGCATATGTTTGGGGCCAGCAACCAACAACCAAGCCGAATACACTGCGGTCATTGGCCACCTGGCCGACGCCCAAAGTCATCATATTCACCACCTTAGCATCTTCCTCGACTCTCAACTAGTCGTTCTCCAGCTCACCAATGTTTACTGTGTACACGACCCATGCCTCTTTCGCAAATACCTGCAGGTTAGATTATTATCTCAACATTTTGATTCTATTACATTTACACATATTCCAAGACAATTGAATCAAACAACAGATGAAATAGCTAACATGGTGTTAGATTGGCATATATCACATCAAGCTACACATACATAAACACATCCCATAAATCATGTCACAACATATAGATAGAATAGACATCATCACAATCATCAACAAAAACACATGTAGACAACATCAGGATCTCAAAATATGTATACTCATCTATATATATAAGGCCTATCAGGCCATCCGAATGTTTACATACAAAAATACATATGCCCGCAGGCCAGGGCCACACCTTGGTACAAAAAATCGGCTCACCAGCCTATATACAATCAAAAAGGTATATATCATACATCAGGGTGCCTCTATCGCACCCCCACCCGCTCCTCCCTCAGGAGGAGGTGGTGGCCCACCCCCACCAGCCCCAGGCGGTGGCGGTGGAACACCCACAGGACCCTCCTGCCCCGGCAGCAGGCGTCCACTCGTCATCACGGCAAGCACAGCTGCTCGTCGCACTATACCCCACCATGGTGGTGGTACTCCTATACACTGCTCCAGGAACCCCTCGTCCTAGATGCGTATCCACATGCCCTCAGGCATGTCCTGTAACACCGTCTCCAGCCGACGACGTATATCATCAAAATCAACTCCGGCCGCTGCCGAAGGAGCGTGTGATGGCCCCGCACCAGGGTCATCGAACTGGCTCCTCCTCGCTGCCCTCTCGGGCTCTGCTGGTCACCCCGCGGCCTCATCCCACCGATGTCTCTCTCCACGAGGCAGTCTGTCCGACTCTTGCTGAACCGGAGCTCTCTGCATCTCCACCTCGTGCCCGTGAGGTGCCACATCTACACATGTGCAAAACAACAAACAAACGATCGTATCAGCGTCTATGTCACATATGAACTGATATATCAAAAAGATAACATAAATCAAAACATACACAAAACTTAACATACCTCGATGGTCAAAAACCTCCCCAGGAGGCAGTACCATGTCCGGGTCCCCCCGAAAGTCCACCCCAACATAGGGGTACCGAAGTATCACCTGCAACATTTGCTGCCAGATCTATGTTGCCTGTGCCAAAAAATAATGACCATCTTTTCCACCACCGTAGCGAACCAAAACTGCAGACCACCACCTCAATCGTAGCTCTCGTACCCCCGACATCTCTAGTTGAACCCTTAGGCACAGCATCGGCACCCTCTCCAAAAACCAGGCTACCAGGATTGAGCCAAAAGCAAACTCTCTGGTACCTGTGGACCGACAACGGTCCAACTGCGCGATCATCCGCGTGTGTAGCATAAGCCCCCATGCGAACCACTCACGGCCCACCACCACCCTCTCCAGCACCAGCAGCTCGCCACCACTAATCCGTTGGGTCACAAGTGACCCATACACATGACCAATCATCGCCGTTATGTAACGATGCGCCAGGGAGTCTATAGCACCAATACTCACTACAGTCCCAGACATGATGTTCTCTCCTGAGAAATATCGCTCGACGATCGTAGAAATAGGTGTATCCCTCGGCAGCACAAGCTCTACTAGCAGAGGCATTCCCCAGAAGGGGAGCCTAGTCAAAAAATATACGTCCTCCACCGCAGTGAAGGGGATATGCTCTCCTCGCACGAGGAAGCAGTGCAGCTCTGGACTCCACATCTAGAGCAGGAACTATAGTAAGT
Organism: Picea engelmannii; assembly: GCA_009831015.1. NCBI lineage: Eukaryota > Viridiplantae > Streptophyta > Pinopsida > Pinales > Pinaceae > Picea > Picea engelmannii. Next base: position 379,440 of record ML789851.1, on the reverse strand, counting down.
ACTCCTATGCCCGTATCAACGGGCACTCAAAGAACTTTAGCAACCCATAGGTTGCAAAAGTCGCTCGCACCTCAAGCCCTGCATTGGCCACATCATCTCGCAACTGCGACCAGTCTCGCTCACGCCACCACATAGCCATAGTCACTGTTGGCCACCTGCACACAACACAGAGTCCTATATCATCTTATGCAACCATCAAATGCATCAAAAAGACTCGTTTTTCACCCTTCAACCTTGCCTCCTAGGCACGGTTTTTCCACCCACAGGCGCGCACACATGCGCGCCTGCTCACTACACAGGCGCGCACATATGTGTGCCTGTCCACTACACAGAGGCGCACTAATGTGCACTTGTTTTCCTCACAGGCACGCCCATGAGCACGCCTGTCCACCGCACAGGTGCGCTCTAGTGTGCGCATGTCAAACCCACAGGCACACACTAATGTGCGCCTGTTCAAAACACAGGCACGCCCTTCGGGCGTGCGTTAACTTACCCTACCCGTGCACCCATGCGCTCATGTTCAGTGAACAGGCGCGCACGTATGCGTGCCTTCCGCTGAATCACGCGTGCATGTGGGTCCACATCCTATAAAAAATACCCTCAAACCCCTTGTATGGCCCTCCATACCTACCCTGCCCAAAAATTGAAAACCTAGTTCTATGCGGGACGATCATACCACTAACCTGAAACTTGCAGAACGTCGATCGGATGCCTCGTCCTCCCTGAATCACCAAATCTCCTCTGAAATTTGCTCATCCAGTCATTGTTGCAGCAGGTACAAATGAGGTGGTTGTAATGCCCCATATTTTGACCTTCGGTAGTTAGAACATTGTTGTTTACTAATCTTAATAAATTAAAGTTTAGCATTTGTTTGGAGTCAATTAGACTTGGTTAGACATTGAGATGTGTACCTCTAAACCTAATTGTATGATACATGATATATGCTCATGACAAAGATAGCTATTTGATTATTTGAACATGAAAATTAAAATGGGTAAGTTCGGTACATGTATACCAATTCAAGTTATTTTGTGAATGTATAATAGATGCAATGCATGATGTAAATAGGAATACATTTCTTAATTGAACGTCGATGCAAATATGGATTCTTATATAAATTTGTGATGTATCTGCATCAATATGTGTTATTGGTGAACTAACCTATAGGATGATGAGCTATGTGATAGCAAACTGACTATAGTATTGAGGTAACTGGGATGTTGTAGACATCATGAAGATATTGTATGCTATAAGTTGTACTTACTCATTAATTTATGATTCGAAATATTACTATGATCTATGGTAAGTGTGGTTTTGACAGGATGCATGACTTACCTAGAGTGGATGTTTGATGACGTGACTCTAAGAACAACATTTTCACAGTATGGCTCGATATAGGGTGTTGACCCTAGTGTTATGAGGAGGGGTGGAGGTATTTCCCACCGTTTATCCTTCGAAACCTAGAGTCGTGGGAGGGCTGTGTGAAGTCACGCTCCCCTAGACGTGTTATGACGAATGCTAGTTTCCTGTTGGGGAAGCTTGGTCGAGATGTATGACACTTCCACTTATGGGTTCTATCTGGAGTTAGGTCAATATAGTTGACGGTCCAGCTTAGTCCAACAGAGGAAAGGATAGGATGGAAGATGGAAGTAGGTTAGGAAGGAAGGATGCTTCGATGTTAGTTGAGAATACTGATTGGGGATTAGAGATGCCACCATTGTTTACTCACTTGTTTCCTACCATGCTTAAAACCCTCTTTGATTTCCTAATGGTATTT
>ML789851.1:356892-367087 GCA_009831015.1 Picea engelmannii | reverse complement strand
TAATGATGAGGTGGTTGAGGAGACTTGGGGAAGTGTGTATTGAAATTTGATAAATAGGGAGAATAAGTAGAGAGGAGGGGAGGATGGAGAGGTTGGAGCATGATGAGAGGTTGTGACATTCTTGGAAGAGATGATTCTTGTGACAGTTTCCTTTGAGCATTTGTGCTTTGTTGTTCTTGGAGTCACGGGCATGGAGGGCCAAGAAACTGAAAGGTTTCTTGGCACCAGGAAGCCGGCTAGGCTCCTAGTTGGTAGGGAGGATTCCGTTGTTTCACTCTGGGCAAGAAGGAAAAGAATGCTTGGAAGCGCCCAGGACTATAGTACAACCGGTGAGCTTCGACAAGCTAAGGAGGAGGTATTTTTCAGTGATATTTTGTTATTGATGTTTTGAGTATACTTATGTTCTAAGTTATTAAATCTTAAAGTTAGCCTACTACTTATTTCATCATGTTATTAGATTTATCATTGAGAAGATGTAGAAGAAATGTGTAAATAAAAATCAAGGGAATAATGCTAAAACAAAGTTGTTAATGTGTAAGTGTTTAAATAAATTGTTAATTTCTTAGCATCCTGTGGACGGGTGCTATAGTGGCAATGTGGGCCCTACAACTATATATATCCCTTTTGCCAAACTTCCACTCACCATTCCGGGAGCCCAAGGTGTCCATTTTTCAAACCGTCTTCAGCCATGGGATCAGCATCCCACCACCTACGATACAGCTATCCCTGGGCCACTTTTCATCCTAAGTCCCTGGGGCGCCTTTTTTTTTTTCACATCATGGTCAGGTATGCACGCGCATTGTCACGATTATATAATACATTCTCATCTCTTTGATTCTCTTCAGATATTGTTCACTTTGGTTATTTGGTTGTTGAGTGTGTAGGTCCTCGATCATCATCTATCACCATCATTCCTTCAGGTATATACTCAACACTGGCATGTAGTCTCTCCCGCTATATTTCATTTACATTTCCAGTCACACCCTCTGATCTTGGCCTTTAGGATACCCATTCCCGGCTTTGTAGTACTCACACCTCCATTTTCATCTTCGGTACTGTTACCCAGTAGCTTTCTTACCCACATGAGTTGTCCCATTCATAAGAACCTTTTGGAACTTTTGACACTCATGCTGTTCTTCATTACCCTTTAGGGATGGGAGTCTTGATAGTCTTTCATCATGTTGTAGATCAACCACATACTCCTTCTCCTCATTTTGCTAAGATTTCCCATATGGACTCCCAGATCATCTCTTTATGGTTCTATTATTTTACCTACACCTCCGCAGGATCATGAACCCTCCATTTCATCCACCATCAGTTTGCCCATCTGCGAACCTATCTCCATTTCACCTACCTCATACAGAAACTCACCACTGGGGCCCCCACCCTTCATCAATTTTCCAAGATTTTTCTGCCCTCCCTGGGGCACTCATTTCACACTGGGGCACCCGTTTCTATATTTGTACATTTTTTCCCCAAACTATTCATTATTTGTTGTACAAACACCTTTATTTTCGGTCATTTCCTTTTTTCGTCATCGTTGGCGACTTGCTTCCTTTTTTGGCCATTCACAACCCATGTCACCCTTGGTTGGAGCATTACTTCTCATTTACCCTTGCCGGCATCGTCCATATCTTCAGAGTACTACCCAAGTCACTCGCCTCTACCCTCTGAATTTGTTCACTTTGTCCCACCTCTGGTACAACTTACCACTGGTCTTGTCGTCCTTCTAACACTCGACCTTGTTACGCGATTGTGACCACTTTTTATCTCATACATCCTCCAACCAAGGGCATTCTTGAGTCTTCCCACTTTTTGACTTCGTCCATGTACCTCTGCCACTTCCTCACCTCAGTAGATTCTATGAAGCCCTTTGCTTCTGGGAGTCACGTTCCCCTTTTGTCGACATCAACACACTTTTTCCAGAAGGGTGACAGTATCTTGATTCTCATTCTCCATTTAATGAGCGATCTCGGACGGCACAGGGTGAAACACCATTGCTCCCTGCTATCGTTGGCCCCCATAACATTCGATGCCAACACTTTCTCATGTTATGGTGGGTCTTACTTTGCGACTATTGCAGTTCTTTTTATCATTTGTCAAAGACCTCTGAACCTTGTAGGGCCATCAATGCCTACATCATCATTGTTTATTATTACCGCGATCATTGCCTATTGTTCAGAGTATATTCCTTTGCAGAATTGTCTTCTGCCTTTATCGTCACCTCCCCCGAGGGCGCTGCAGTTATCTACACCAACACTTCCATCATCATTTTTCAGAGTTACATAACATGATCATGGGGCATGCCCGCCTCGTTTGTACACAGTTGTATATTGTTATGCACCTTATGGAAGATTGGGTTCTACCGGTTCCTTTCTTCTCCAACGGATTGCTCTGCACGGTCCCACTCTTGCTCTCTCTTACAACACCATTCTCATTAGAAGAAACATTGAAGGATTTTTTCTATACGTATGCTCCTAACCTCATCCATCAGGGGGAATCTGTTATCACTGAAATTTTGTCCGCACATGGTGACAAGAACTCAGCATCGTCAAACAGGAATGAAGTCATTCATGGCACTGAATTAATTTCACAGCATTGCAAAAATGTCAAAAAATATACAAAGTAACCAAAAATCAAAGGGTGCTTTACAGAAGTTGGGTGCATGCGCATATGCACAGAACAGGAATGTACAATGCACGCACGACGCGCGGTTGTTGGCGCAAAAACCCGCACACCTGCTAAACGGCGCATTTATGGAATTGGTCGGCCTCCCAACCACTTATGGATCAGCTCCCAAGCCGATTTGACTCCCAAATATGAGCTGAATCTGCATGGTAGGCTGGTCAAAGACCTAATTAAGCCCTAAAGAGCCCCTTTTCACACCTCAAAGGAGTTACATAATCACCCAATGCAATGCTATAAAAATCCATGAGGAAACCTCATTTTCTCAAGGAATTTCATGTAATGTTATGTTGCTTATATTGTTTTAAGGACTCATTCCTTGGCAATACCACATTAGCACCATTTCATTGAGCCATCCACCTCTCCATTGAGTGGATGTGCTAGGAGTTATTTCACCATCATTCTCATTTTCTTATTGTAAGGAGAGTAAGTTTGTGAGGGCCTCAAGAGCCTTCCATTGGAGAAAGACGGGACTCATAGTCCCCTTTCTTCCTTATGCTTTGATTTCATCAATTGATCATCCTAAAAACATTGGTGATATTGGTCCTTTTGTGTTTTTTATTTCTTTATCCATATGCTCATAGTTTTAATTTGTTTTAATTTAATTCTTACTTATAGTTTTGTTGTTCTTTTTCTAACCCTTTCCTCTATAGCTGTCATTCTCAGCAAGACCCAACTGGGCATGTAATCACCTCATATTTGCTCACAAGGTGACGAATTGGGTGCAAACACTGAGCTTGCAACCAACCACCATAGGTGTACTAATAGGAGGGGAAACTTCCATCTGAAACTTCTTCAAAATATCTTTGAAATAATTTTCCTGAGAGATAAATATCCTTGCATAACTCTAATTGATTTGTAAACCAAGAAAATATGACAGTTCTCCTATCGTGGACATCTCAAAATTAATCTACATTGAATTAGAAAACCACTGAACTGAAGGGTTAGTAGTGCATCCAAAAATAATGTCATCTACATAAAACAAAACAACTAATAAATCATCACTTTCAGACTTAATGTACAGATTACTGTCAACAATACCTTTCTTGAACCCTTTGTCATGTAGAAATGTTTCCATTATATAATACCAGGATCATGGTCCCTATTTCAGTCTATATAATTCCTTTTTCAACTTATAGACATAGTGAAGATTATCTGTCAATGAAAATCCTTCATGTTTCTCCACATATACTTATTCTTCTATATATCCATTAAGAAATGTTGACTTAACATCCATCTGCTATACTTTAAAGTTCTTATGCCATGCATAGGCAAGAAATATTCTGATGGATTCCAATCTTTCCACTGGTGCAAAGGTTTCATCAAAATCTCATCCTTCAACTTGTGCATACCCCTTACAGACCAATCTGGATTTATTATTAACAATTTTTCCTTGTTCATTCATTTTATTCTTAGACACCCATTTGGAGACAATTACATTCTTATCTGTAGGTCTAGGAACAAGCTCCCAAGTATTGTTCTTCTCAATTTGATCTAGTTCCTCATTCATTGATTTTAACTAGTTTACATATTTACTGGCTTCATTAAAGTTCTTGGGTTCCACCATGGATATGAAGGCTATATGTAATTGCTCAGTGTCTTTGATTATCCTTCTCTTGGTTTGTACACCTTTGTCTTTCTCACCAATTATCTAACTTGTAGGATGATTCTTTTGAGTAATTCTGGAGGGAGGATTTGATGTTGTCTATTGATTTGAGTATTCCTGAGTATTTGTATCTTCATCTGACTCAAAGTCTTATTTTTCTAATTCTTGGACCTGTTCATGTTCAACTTCAACTATATCCTCTGTTGTTGATTTAATGTTGCTTACATCTCGTGTCGGGATTTCTTCATCAATTTTTATGTCAATACAATCAACTAATTTATGCAGCCTCTTATTATAGCATTTGTATCCTTTACTATTTGTATCATACCCTAAGAAGATACCTTCATCAGCCCTGCCATCATATTTGCCAAGATTTTCATCATTATTATTGATATAACACTTACTCCCAAAGACTTTAAAATGCTCGATTGAAGCAGGTCTTCTAAAGCATAGTTCATAAGGAGTCTTGTCACTTTATGGCCTGAGATGATATTTGTTAAGAATATGTACAACTGTATGAATTGATTGTACCCAATATGTATGAGCAATATTCTTTTCATTCATCATTGATCTTTCCATTTGTTGAACTGGTCTATTCTGCCTCTCAACTACTCCATTTTGCTGTGGAGTCCTTGAAATATTATATTGTCTTTTGATCCCATGTTTATCAAAAAAATATTTGAATTCCCATGAACCAAAATCTCCTCCTCTATCATACCTTACTACCTTCAATATTTTTCTTGTTTGATTCTCAGTCAGAGCCTTAAACACTTTGAATTTTTCAAATGCTTCAGATTTTTCTTTCAGAAAGGAAACCCATGTAAGTCTAGAATAATCATCAATAATCAACATGAAGTATTTTTCTTTTCTTGTACCTTGATTCCTTTATGGTCCACATAAGTCCATAGGTACTAGTTGAAGAGGTTTCCCTGTTGATTAAAAGTTCTTCGATTTAAACTGTGTCCGAGTGAGATTTCCTATTTAGCAAGGTTTGCATACAACATCATATGGCTTTGATATTTTTGGAATATCTTTTACTACCCCACTATTTCTAAGTTTGATTGGATGATAAAAATTTAGGTGTCCAAGTATCCTATGCCATAACCAACTTTCATCATACTTGTTTCAGTGACATTCTTCTTTTTCTTCATTCAAAACATAGACATTGTTTTATGTTATGCCTTTTGCAATCAATTGTCCTGAATTCACAAATTGTGTTTTACAATATTTAGAATTGAAGACAACTTTACATCCTCTATCAAAAACTTGACTGACACTAAGAAAATTATGTTTCAAACCATCTACAAACAACACATCTTGAGATTTCCCTTTGCCATTACTTAGAGTTACCATTCCTTTACCTTTGATTTTTCCTGGTGCATCATTTCCAAAGGTTACATTTCCTGAACTTCTTTCACTTAGAGAAAAAAACTTACTTTTCTCTCCAGTCATATGTTTTGAAAATCCATTGTCAATATAACAGGGGTTATTTTGTCTTTGAGCTGAAAGTACTAGACCACATTTTTCACTATCTTTCTTTTTCCATGTGTTGTCATTTCTAGCTAAGGGTTTTATTCTTGGATCTGCTTTGTAATTCTTTATATGGAAGTTTGCAACTTTGTGGCCAAAGTTATGAAAATTATAGCATTCGAGATCATTGTTCAATAGGTCAAAGTGATTTTTTCAACTTCGTCTACTCATTGGTTGTTTAGTTCTATGTTGCAAATATTGTTTATTTTTGGATCTCCTCAGTTGCATGTCTTGAAAATTAATTTGACAATTTGCAATCTTATGACCAAAATTAGAGAAGTAAAAACAATAACGATGGAATAAATTTTGGTACTTGAAGGATGGCCTTATTCTTGGCATTTGTTTCTCTATATTCTGATATTTTTTTTTTATCAGGGATCATCTTGTCTTTATTAGCTTTTGGTGGAAGATTACTCAAATGGTCTGATTGTCTGTTGACTTGGAACTTGATCATCTTTACTGGCTCTTTTCTTTTTGTTTGTTTTATTCTTGAACCACTTACATATCCTAAACTAATATTCAATAAAGGAGATCTTTGTTTTCTCAGAATTTCGTTTAGTTCTGCTAAGGCTTTAATGCTTGGAATGTTTTGGGGATACAATGCTTTAAACTTCTCCATCTCTTTTCTAGTGTTTACTACCTCTTCTTCCAAGGCTTCACATCTTACCTTCCTCTTTGATAACTTTTTTTTCAGAATGTCCTTTGTTTTCTTTGCCTCTTCTAATTCCACTTTTAGCAGGGTGAAGTCTTCATAAGGTTTTTTATTGTATTTATCGAACTGTATCAACAAATGTTTTTTCTTGTTCTTCTTAAATCTGAGTCTAGCAATTTATTCTAGGGAACTGATCAATTATTCTTCCAAGTCAACCACAACTTCCTCATCATTAACATCACTTCATGTTCTTTCATTATCATCATCCTCTTTGTCCATAAGCATAAATTATTTAACCGTATCTTCACAAGAAGAATCATTATCTCTGTCTCATGAAGAGTCATCATTGTTTACACATAAACTTTTAGTTTTACCAAATCTCTTGGATTTGTACTTCTCTTCACTTTCATAGTTCTGTTCCTTGTTCTTGTGTAGACACTTAGATCCAAAGTGACCTATATTTCCATAGTTAATACATTTGAAGGGAAACTTGACTTGGTACTTGCGTGATCCTTTCTTTAGTCTTCTCACAAATTTTGCTTCAATTTCATCATGCTCAAAATCCTCATTCTTATCTTCTTTAAATGATTCTTCTCTAGAGGTGGGTTTATATTTAATAATCCTCATTTCATAAGCAGTTACAGTTCCTTGAAGTTGATCAATAGACAAAACCTTAAGATCATTCAATTCCTCTATTGCAGAAACTTTTTGATCAAATCTATTAGGTAGAGATCTTAAAATCTTCTGAACTAAAAATGAATCTTCAATCTTCTGACCATGACCCTTCATGGCATTCACAAAATCCTCAACTCTTAAGAAATATGTATTAACTATTTCATCCTCATTCATATTTAGTTGTTCAAATTTTAATCTATATGTCTGAAGTTTGGCATCTTTAACTTTCTCATTTCCTTCATAACTACTAATGAGTTTATACCACATCTCTTTCGTAGAATCAAGTTGCATTACTTTTACAAATTCATCTTCAACAAGACCACTCAAGATAGCGTTCATTTCCTTTTCATTGAAGCTAAATTCTGACTTATCATCTTTGGAAGCTAGCACAACAAGTTTTCTATATCTAGTCTCTACAACATCCCAAAAATCAACACCTAAGGCCATAATGTATGTGTTGGAAAATATTGCACAGAAAACGAATGCATGTTGGCAACAGACAGTGAATCAACGAATGGTTGTCATTGATGGCAACAGTGAAGATGACAGGAAAACATAATACAAGTTCAGAGAGGTGAATGATCGAAAGCAGTGAATGATCGAACGCAGTGAGAGATGTTAGATTTGGTGCAGGTCCACCGACAACCGTCAGATCTACAGAAGATGTGAGGGAGATAAGCCATGGGAGCAAGAAGAGAGGTCTCGACACAAGGAGTGGTCATCGGGATATCAGTCATCGGAAGATCAGAGTTCTCAAGGTCATGAGAATCAGGACAATGAAAGTCTCGAAATCCTGACATAATCGGGACCGTCCATTTGGAAGGACGCGTGGCAGCGATCGGGCATCATCGGGAGAAGCTCAAAAGGAGGGCTAGCGTATGAAAGGAGTGTCGGGATTTGGACGATCGAGAATCACGTGGGTGTATGCATTGAGGCATCACAAACCCTGTAGCCCCGACGGGGTAAGGTTGTGGTCACGAAGTGACGGTCACATTGATCGGGAGCTAAGCTCAGGAGGGATAGCGTATGAAAGGAGCATCGGGATTTGGACGATTGGGTTTCACACGGGTGTATGCATTGAGGCATAACAAACCCCGTAGCCCCGATGGGGTAAGGTTGTGGTCACGGAGTGACAGTCACATTGACCGGGAGCTAAGCTCAGGAGGGCTAGCATATGAAAGGAGCGTTGGGATTTGGATGATCGGGAATACCACGACTGTATGCATTGAGGCATCACAAACCCCGTAGCCCCGACAGGGTAAGGTTGTCGTCATGGAGTGACGGTCATGTTGACCGGGAGCTAAGCTCAGGAGGGCTAGTGTATGAAAGTGCCAAAACCCGATTTAAAAGGCAAGAATAATAAAGATTATCCAATGGTGCAGATAAAGCTTGAATTGATCGAAGGGTTACTGTTCTTCCACACACATTTAACTCTTTCAGTTACAAATCCGTTAGTGAAACAGAATCATGATTTCAAATTAGTTGTCAATAAGTTGGCATTTCGGTTGGCTGGACAGTTGCCGTCATTTTTCCCAAGGAGTTGGGAAGTTGAAACATTGTGCCCATGTGTATAAAAGAAGATGAACCAGACTGTGTCAGATTGGCTGTTCTGGTGAGGAAAGGAATGAAACAGTAAGGAAGAATATAGAACAGGATGCGTGATAAGAAAGGAAGCAGATGTGCAGAGTGAAATGGAACGCAGAGAAGAATAGCAGAGTAAGAGAAAACGCAGAGAAGAATAGCAGAATAGATCAGACTTACAGAACAGAGAAAGGAAGGTAAGAATTGATTTATCAGGGAAATTGTCTATGTATTCATTATTTTTACATTTTAGGGAGGTTTGGAGGTGCTTGGGAGGAATTTTATCCTCAGAGGTTCAAGTAGGTGCTTGAACACATTGAGTTGTAGCTTCCATCTGGTTGCAGCTAGAGAAACCAGGGTGGCAGGGTGGTGCTAGGGAGAACAAGTGTTCTCTGTTATACAGGTTGGAGCCTATGTAAATGGAAGTTTGGGCTTCCATCCAGTTAGTGCTGGAACATTTAGGAAGTTGGTGCTTCCATCCATTTGGTGCTGGAATATTCAGGGAGTTGGTGCTTCCTTCTAGTGGGTGCTAGAGAAACCAGAGAGTTGGTGCTCTCAAACAAGTTGCAGCTTGTAAAATAGAGGTAGAAGCCTCACATTGAGTTGGTGCTCAATTGTAAATGATGTACAGAACTGAAAAAGACTGCCTATCATTTCGAAGAAGAAGAGGTTTTCTCCCTTTATGTGTTTCCTCATGAAAATCTGTCTCTGTGTGTACTTTATGTGTGACTGGTTGTCTTTACTTTTACTATCCATATGCTGTATATTGTTGATGATCACTTGAAGGAAGATTAATAATGTTTAAAAGGTAAAAAATTGTTTAAGCTCATAAACAACTGATTCACCCCCCCCCCTCTCAGTTGTCTTAGTATTTCCAACAATTGGTATCAAAGAGGGTTCCTTTTTATTTAAAGGTAGATATGTAAGCTTAAACATGACAAGTCATGAAGGTACTTCAGCCTCTAAGCCTCCTCTATTTGATGGAACAAATTTTTCCTTCTGGAAGATTAGAATGAGAACGTATTTAATGGACTTGGGTGCTGATGTTTGGGATGTAGTAGAGACTAGATATACAAAGCCTGTTGTGCTAGCCAACAAGGATGATAAGTTAGAGATTAGCTTTAACACTAAGGGGATGAATGCTATATTGAATGGACTTGCTGAAGCTGAGTTTGTAAAGGTGATGCATCTTGATACTACCAAAGCAATGTGGGATAAACTTATTAACAGTTATGAAGCAAATGAGAAAGTAAGAGGTGCCAAACTTCAAACATACAGATTGAAATTTGAACAACTGAAGATGAATGAAGATGAAACAATTAACAAGTATTTTTTAAGAGTTGAAGAACTTGTAAATGCCATGAAGGGCCTTGGTGAGGAGTTTGAGGATTCACTCTTAGTTCAGAAGATTTTAAGATCTCTGCCTGATAAATTTAATCCAAAAGTCTCTGCAATAGAAGAATTAA
>ML789851.1:328650-356236 GCA_009831015.1 Picea engelmannii | reverse complement strand
GACTGGCAGAAGGATACAGGTGAGACACAATAACAATTATGAGCATAACAATCGTTATGATCCTTTATTCAGTGAACCAGAATGTTACAACTGTCATAATTATGGACATAAAGCTGCAGACTATCATTTAAAGAACTACAATCCAGACTTGAACTCCACTGTTGAAAATGTCAATGTCTGGAAGAAGAAAGTAGATGACAAATGTGGACTAGTGCTATCAGCCCAAAATAAAAATAATCCCTGGTATATTGACAGTGGATGCTCCAAACACATGACTGGAGACAAAAGTAAGTTTCTAACTCTAAGTGATACCAAATCAGGGAATGTAACTTTTGGAAATGATGCACCAGGAAAGGTGAAAGGTAAAGGAATTGTGAGTTTGAGTAAGGGAAAAAGAAAAGCCCAAGATGTGTTGCTTGTAGAGAATTTGAAACATAACCTGCTTAGTGTCATTCAAGTCTATAACCGAGGATGTGAAGTTGTTTTTACCTCTAAAGACTGTAAAATCAAATCTGTGGATTCAGGTAAGCTAGTTGCAAAAGGTATAAGAACAGAAAACAATGTCTATGTCTGTGGATTCATCTTCTTTAAAAGAAGAAGATGAAGAAGAATGCAACTTAAGAAAATATGATGAAAGTTGGTTGTGGCATAGGAGACTTGGTCACCTAAATTTTGATCACATAATCAAGCTCAAAAACAATGGGGCAGTAAAAGATCTTCTGAAGATATCAAAGCCATATGACTCTGTCTGTAAGTCCTGCCAGATAGGAAAGCTTACTTACACTCAATTCAAATTGAAAAATTTTCCTTCAACAGAAAAACCTCTCCAGTTAGTACATGTGGATCTATTTGGACCATCAAGGAAAGAAGGTATAGGAAAAGAAAATTACTTTATGTTGATTATTGATGACTATTCCAGACTAACTTGGGTTACCTTTTTGAAATAAAAATCTGAAGCACTTGAAAAATTTAAAGTGTTTAAGGCTTTGACTGAGAATCAAACAGGAAAAAGGTTAAAGGCAGTAAGGTCTAATAGAGGAGGAGAGTTCAGTTCTGGAAACTTCAAAGAATTATGTGATTAAAATGGGATCAAAAGAGAGTACACAATTCCAAGGACTCCACAGCAAAACAGAGTTGTTGAGAGGTAGAACAGGTCAGTACAACAAATGGAAAGATCTATGATGAATGAAAAGAACATACCTCAGACATATTGGGTGGAAGCAATTCATACAGCTATTCATATCCTTATAAAAGCTCATCTCAGACCACACAGTGACAAGACCCCTTATGAACTTTGGTTTGGAAGACCTGCTTCAATCAAGCATTTCAAAGTTTTTGGGAGTACATGTTATATCAAGAACAATGATGAAAATATTGTCAAATATGATGACAGGGCTGATGAAGGTATCTTCTTGCGTTATGCTACAAATAGTAAAGGATACAGATGCAACAATAAAAGACTACATAAACTAGTTGACTGTATAGATGTAAAAGTTGATGAAGAAATTCCAGTCAGAAATGTAAGCAGTGTTGAACCAAGAACATAATATATAGTTGAAGATGAAGATGACTAGGTCCAAGGATCAGAAAGAGAAGAGTCTGGATCAGATGAAGATATGAACATTCAAACTGACACAAATCAGCAGAAAGAAGCAAAATCTCCTCTCAGAATTATTAGAAAGAATCATCTTCAAAATCAGATAATTGGGGATATAAATGAAGGAGTTCAGACAAGAAGGAAACTGATTAAAGACTCAAAACAATCTCATGTCTCCTTTTTATCTATGAATGAACCTACAAATTTTGAGGAAGCTAGCCAAGAAGATAATTGGATTAGAGCAATGAATGAAGAGCTTGATCAGATTGAGAAGAACAATACTTGGGAGCTTGTTCCTAGACCAGAAAATAAGAATGTAATAGGTTCTAAATGGGTGTTCAAGAATAAAATGAATGACAAAGGTCAAGTTGTTAGAAATAAATCCAGATTGGTCTATAAAGGATATGCACAAGTTGAAGGTCAGGACTTTGATGAAACTTTTGCACCAGTGGCAAGATTGGAAGCTATCAGAATGTTTCTTGCTTATTCTTTTCATAAGAATTTCAAAGTTTATTAGATGGATGTTAAGTCAGCGTTTCTTAATGGAGATCTAGAGGAAGAAGTATATATGGAGCAACCTAAAGGATTTTCATTGACAGACAATCCTAATTATGTTTGTAAGCTAAAGAAGACCTTATATGGACTAAAACAAGCACCACAAGCTTGGTACTCTAGACTGGACAAATTTCTACAAGAAAAAGGGTTCAAGAAAGGTACTGTTGACACTAATCTTTACATTAAGTCTGAAGGTGATGATTTACTAGCTGTTTTGGTTTATGTAGATGATATTATTTTTGGATGTACTAATGAATCATCTGTCCAGTGGTTTGCTAATTCTATGCAAAATGAATTTGAAATGTCCATGATAGGGGAACTGTCATATTTTCTTGGGTTACAAGTAAAACAAAGCTCTACAGGAATTTTTATTTCTCAAGAAAAATATTTGAAAGAGATATTGAAGAAATTTCATATGGATGATTCCTCTACAGTCAACACACCTATGGTGGTTGGTTGCAAGCTGAGAAAAGATGATATCTCATCTGATGTTGATCAAAGGACATATCGTTCAATGATAGGCAGTCTTCTGTACATCACAACATCTCGTCCTGATATAATGCAAGTTGTTGGAATGGTAGGTCATTTTCAGTCTTCTCCTAAACAAAGTCACTTGGTAGCTATCAAAATAATATTCAAATATTTGAAGGGAACAATGAATTATGGACTGTGGTATTCTAGAAATCAGAATTTCTAGTTAACTACTTATTCAGATGCAGACTGGGCAAACTGTGTTGATGAGAGAAAAAGCACCAGTGGAGGAGAATTCTTTTTGGGTGACTCATTAGTTGCATGGCTTAGTAAGAAGCAAGGATCTATTTCATTATCCACTACAGAGGCAGAATACATTGTTGTTGCTACTTGCTGCACACAAATTTTATGGATGATACAAACTCTTGCAGATATGAAGATAAATTACACTAATCCCATTCCAATTCACTATGATAACACCAGTGCTATTAGTGTCTCCAAGAATCATGTTCTTCATTCCAATACTAAGCATATTCCAATCAAGTATCATTTTCTCCGAGAACAAGTTACAAACAGAATTGTTCAACTGAATTATATATCGTCTATAGAACAAATTGCTGATATTTTTACCAAACCATTAGCAATGACCCCTTTTGGATATCTTCGTCAAAAGTTGGGGGTTATGATTTATGGTGTTTAATATGTGCACCTAGTCAGGGGGAGTTCTTACTGAATATCTGTCAAATTTCCTAAATTCTTATAGATGACAGGGGGAGTCTGTTTTGCAACAAGACAAGAGGGAGAATATTTCTTCTTTGACATTGATGTCAAAGGGGGAGAAAAGATCACTTTCGGAAGCAGGAGCAGAGTCGAACTGAAGCAGAGTCATTTCGGGAGCAGAGTCGAGTCTGAAAGGCATTTGGACACTTGTGTATCCATGAATGCCAAAGTGGGAGATTGTTGGCAAATATTGCACAGACAACGAATGCGTGTTGGCAACAGACAGTGAATCAGCGAATGGTTGTCATTGATGGAAACAGTGAAGATGACAGGCAAACATAAGACAAGTTTAGAGAGGTGAATGATCGAAAGCAGCAAATGATCGAAGGCAGCGAGAGCCATTAGATTTGGTGCAGGGTCGTCGATAGCCGTCAGATCTGCAGAAGCTACGAGGGAGATAAGCCTCGGGAGAAAGAAGAGAGGTCCTGACATGATGAGTTGTCATCGGGATATCAACCATCGGGAGATCGGAGTTCTCAAGGTCGTGAGAACTAGGACATTGAAAGTCTCAAAATCTCGACATAATCGGGACCGTCCATTTGGAAGTACGTGTGGCAACGATTGGGCATCATCGGGAGAAGCTCGAAAGGAGGGCTAGTGTATGAAAGGAGCGTTGGCATTTGGACGATCGAGAATCACGTGGGTGTATGCATTGAGGCATCACAAACCCTGTAGCCTCGACGGGGTAAGGTTGTGGTCACGGAGTGATCGTCACGTTGACTAGGAGCTAAGCTCAGGAGGGATAGCGTATGAAAGGAGCATCAGGATTTGGACGATCGGGAATCACGCAGGTGTATGCATTGAGGCATCACAAACCCCCTAGCCCTAACGGGGTAAGGTTGTGGTCACGGAGTGACGGTCATGTTGACCGGGAGCTAAGCTCAGGAGGGCTAGCGTATGAAAGGAGCGTCGGGATCTGGACGATCGGGAATCCCGCGGGTGTATGCATTGAGGCATCACAAACCCTGTAGCCCCGACGGGGTAAGGTTTTGGTCACAGAGTGATGTTCACGTTGATCGGGAGCTAAGCTCAGGAGGGCTAGTGTATGAAAGTACCGAAACCCAATTTAAAAGGAAAGAAAAATAAAGATTATCGAACGGTGCGGATAAATCTTAAATTGATCGGAGGGTTATTGTTCTTCCACACACATTTAACTCTTTCAGTTACAAATCCGTTAGTGAAACAGACTCATGATTGCAAATTAGTTGTTGATCAGTTGGCATTTCGGTTGGCTGCACAATTGTCATCATTTTTCCCAAGGAGTTGGGAAGTTGAAACGTTGTGCCCGTGTGTATAAAAGAAGATGAACCAGACTGTGTCGGATTGGCTATTCTGGTGAGGAAAGGAATGGAACAGTAAGGAATAATATAGAAGAGGATGCATGATAAGAAAGGAAGCAGATGTGAAGAGTGAAATGGAACACAGAGAAGAATAGCAGAGTAAGAGAAAACGCAGAGAAGAATAGCAGAACAAATCAGACTTACAGAACAAAGAAAGGAAGGTAAGAATGATTTATCAGGGAAATTGTCTGTGTATTCATAATTTTTACATTTTGGGGAGGTTGGGAGGTGCTCGGGAGGACTTTTTTCCTCAGAGGTTCAAGTAGGTGCTTGAACACAGGGAGTTGTAGCTTCCATCTGGTTGCAGCCAGAGAAACCAAGGTGGCAGGGTGGTGCTAGGGAGAACAAGTGTTCTCTGTTATACAGGTTGGAGCCTGTGTAAATGGAAGTTGGGGCTTCCATCCAGTTGGTGCTAGAACATTCAGGAAGTTGGTGCTTCCATCCAGTTGGTGCTGGAATATTTAGGGAGTTGGTGCTTCCTTCTAGTGAGTGCTAGAGAAACCAGAGAGTTGGTGCTCTCAAACAAGTTGCATCTTGTAAAACATAGGTATCAGCCTCACATTGATTTGGTGCTCAATTGTAAATGATGTACAGAACTGAAAAAGACTGCCTATCATTTTGAAGAAGAAGAGGTTTTCTCCCTTTATGGGTTTCCTCGTGAAAATCTGTCTCTGTGTGTACTTTATGTGTGACTGATGGTCTTTACTTTTACTGTCCATATGTTGTATATTGTTGATGATCACTTGAAGGAAGATTAATAATGTTTAAAAGGTATAAAATTGTTTAAGCTCATAAACAACTGATTCACCCCCCCCCTCTCAGTTGTCTTAGTATTTCCAACAGTATGTTCTCATTCTCACCTTCTAGAAAGCAAAATTTATTCCATCAAATAGAGGAGGATTATTGGTTGAAGTTCCTTCATGGATTATCATGTTTAATACTACTGACCTAGATTTAAATAAAAGGAACCCTCTCTGATACCAATTGTTGTAATTACTAAGACAACTGAGAGGGGGGGCGGGGGGGGTGAATCATTTTTCACTATACTTAAACAATTTTATGCCTATTAAAATATTATTAACCTTCTCCAAGTGATCATCAATATTATGCAAAACATGAACAACAAAAATAACAAACATCAATCACACATATGATATACACAAAGACAAATATTCATGAGGAAACCCATAAAGGGAGAAAATCTCTTCTTCTTCGAATGATAGACAATCTTTTAAGTTCTTCACATCATCTTTCTTTGAGAACCATCTCAAAATGAGGCTACAACCTCTTAGTTAACAAGATGCAGCTTTATGAGAGTACCAACTCTCTGGTTTCTCTAGCACCCACTAGAAGGAAGCACCAAATCCCTGAGTGTTCCAGCACCAACTAGATGGAAGAACCAACTTCCAGTCACACAGGCACCAACCTGTATAACAAAGAATAGTGGTTCTCCCTTTCACCACCCTACCACCCTATTTTTTATGGCTACAACCATATGGAAGCTACAACTCCCTGTGTTCATGAACCCACTTGAAACTCTGAGGAAAACATGCCTCCCTAGCACCACCCTACCACCCTGAGATATTAATCTTTTATTGCTGAAATTTATTACAGTGATACAATATTTATCAACGAATTACTAGTCTCATCACTATTCTTCTACACTGCTCTACTCTTCCTGCGTCAATGTCTTCCTGCTTGCATCTTCTTGCACTTAAGTTCTCGTACAACCTGTTGTTTTCACCATTTCTTCATTATCCATCTTATGTTCATCATGTCTGCATTTTCTCTCTCAGTTCATGTTGTGATCTTCATTTCTTACAGTTTGAATAATTTTTACAGAGAAGCAAAAACCTCTCTTTCACAACATTTTTCTTTTATTCCTACTCTCATCATCCATTACACTCCGCATCTCCAATGCTCAAGTCGGGAATCTAAAAAAACGCTCAGGAATCATGATTCCAATGCTCAATAACAATGATTCAACCGCTCAAGAACAATGATTCAGTTAGTGTAACTAAATCATAACTGATCAAGAGATCATGAGATGAAAAAACAACCCTTCAATCAGATTCAACTTGATCAACGTCGTTGGATTATACATGCATATGCGTTTTGAATTTTCAATGCATAACCTCTGACATGGAGCCTAGCAGTGCTAGCTCCTTCCTCAATCTTCCACTAATGTGACCTTAGGTGATGCTCTCATGTGACCACGTGATTGAGGGAAATCCACTTTTCATCCCACAATTCACTACAGAGCTCCACGTATGCCTTTGGTGATACCACAGTTTTGATTGCAGCCTACCTTCAACTTTTTAAGGTTCATTCACCTTCAATCCCTGCAATGTGATGGGACCGTCGATCTCATAATCTTGACAGTGATCCTGAAAGGACAGTTCAAATTTGTTATTTCACGATCTATGGATCAGATGTAACCTCCTTAAATCAATAACTATGATTTATTTTGTGATCCAGGCTCTGGGAGTTTCAAATATCAAACCTTTCTTTACTTCGTACGCCAATCTTTTGAAGTCGATGATATGCATACACATCTCCTTCTCAATTGATGGCTCTGCCTCTACTTCAGGAATTTGACCTTTCAACTAGATTGATGGTTCTATGACCCCTTTCTCGATCAATGGTCGAGAATTTATTTCGGCTCTCGGGCTCTTCGGGCTTCAGGAATTTCAAATATCAAACTGAAACTCTCAAAGTAATTTCTCCAGAGCTCACAATCCATCACCACTTATCCATATGGATATGAAGGTTGACATTTACTCTAGATCTCCAGCTTTCTGGACTTCAGGTATTTCAAATCTCAAACTAAAACTCTTGAAGTGAGATTTTTCTGGAGCATAACCTCCTCACATATTTAGACCTGAAACGAATGATGTTCGTTTGATCAAGATCTTAGATCAATGACTCGATGTGTTTACGAAGAAGATTTGACTTATATTAAATCCAATGACTATCCATATTTTCTTATCCTATCCTTTCACTTAATTTGATCTGACAGCTGACGGATATTTGGATAATCGAATTCTCAAACGTTGTTCCCCGTTTATCTTATCCTTCAATTAAATTGATCTGATGATTGGCGAAAATTCGAATGATTGAAATCTCAAATATTTCAGCTTATCCTGTCCTTCCACTCAAAATTGATCCAATAGTCCTTGTCACTCTTCCTCCTGAGTTTCTAATCTCCCTAACTTAGAAGGTTTTCTAAGTGTTCAAGGATCTTGACCTTTGCTCCTCCTGTGAGTCCATATCTTGGACCTCATATGCACTTCTGGAAACCGGTATCTCTTCTGGTCTTTCTCATCTTCTTCTCTCTTCAGGTGTGGTTCGTTGGTTCTCTTTTCATCAATGAAAATCACACTCTTCCTATAAACATGCCAACATTATGGTGTTTACTTCTAAGTTTTGGAAGCACTCTGACTAGCTCGACCATATTGGTGTAAGATAGCGCATTAATGCTTGGAAATATCTAATTGTTGTCAACTAGTATCAGCTACAACATTTCAGCTTCAACACACTCATTGAAGTATATTATGATATGTCATCATCAGATCATGCTTCATTGACTTAAAAAAAATTATTGGTTTTGGAGACTGTCTACCTTCCACATGATGGGTCTCATCTGTTCTTTTATTTTTTGGATGCATTGTCTTTTGATGGGGGGTGGTTTATTCAGTGTTCATTAGTTGCATTGTACTTGAGTACCTAATATGGCCAAGTAACTTGGACTCATTTTTTACTCCATATTGATGTTCAGGGGGGGTGTTGGAGAAATTTCTATTTTCAACACACTAGTTCAGTGGGAGTTCACTGACTAGTTATATTTTATAATTTCTATTTAGATCATCACTATTATGCATGCATGCATTCCTAAGGAAACCTAACTTCTTGATTGTTTTTCTTAATTATGGAATGTTATTCCCTATATATGATTGTATTTCACGTATTCATTGTATCATATTGATCATCATTTTATCAATCATTCAATCATTGATCATCTCATTGAATTAGTGTGAATATATTTTCTCATTCTTTCATATTGAATCTCTCATCCCTTTCTTGATAAGATTTGTTTGTATTTCCTTTAGCTAGATCTCTTGTGCATGTTGCGATGAAACATTGACACAAAGAATAGTTAAAAAATTATCTAATCAACTAATATATTTCAATAATACTAGTGGAGAAGGATATTCAAAGTGGGAAAAAAAAAAGAATTCCCCCGAAGAAAGACAAGAGCACTCCCCCAACCAATAAAATCAATCCTTCCCAGGAAGATGGGATTAATATGGAAGATATTGTTAAATCTTTACAAACTTGGGAAACATAAAATATGACTAAGGTGAAGGATGAAGGAGAGGAAAATCATGAACAACAAGAACAATCTCAGAAATCTCAAGGAATAGAAGAGGAATAGGTGAACTCATTTTGGGATATCACTTATGGTGGAGGGGAAGAAGAAACAAAGGAAATACACCTATCCCAAAACATTGTAAATACTAGGATTTCAAGAGAGATCAATTTATCTAATGCCCCAAACACTTCCAAACCTCCTACAAATACCACATCCAATACCAAGAAAACCTCATCTTCTACCAACCCGAATTCTCCCAAACTTTCTAAAATGACACCCTCCAACAAAAAAGCTAACGATCAAACACCTAAGCCAAGTGATCCCTACATTTCCACAAAAAAATTGGAATATTATTTCTTGGAATATTTGAAGAAAACTAAATCCAATATTTCCCTATTTGAACTCATGAAACTCCCTCAGATTCAAGAAAATATTATTAAAAACCGATGTTGGATTTTTTTTCCACTTGGGTGAGAAAAAGAGGTCCCTTAAGTATCTAGTTAGGCTAGAAAGAAAGAACAATAGTTTGTTAGTTTTCTAGTGTCTCAACTAAGTAGATAATAAGAAGTAAACAACAATTAAATAAAACTAAACTAAGAATGTAACAACTATACTTGATGCAAGAAAGAGACATAAGGAATAGCTACCAAATGAGATTGGTCTTTGAATTGATAAAACCTTGGATAAATATTGGACCTTATGAGTCCCCTCTTCCTCCTTGGGAAGGCTCCTGTAGTGCAGACCCCCGAACCCTCGAGTCGAGGTCCGTGCAGGATCGATCTAATTTTCCCTTGAGTCTAATTGACTCTTTGATTTTCCCTTGGGAAATATCTCATATCCTCATGTTGTATCCACAGGTCCTTATGAATAGCCTCCATGAATAAACACCAGGCGCCAACCCAAATCTCCTTGACCACAATAATGTCGCGCCCTTCGCTAATTCAGGACTTTAGGTCTCACAATTTTGCGATCCCTATTGTCAAGTTTCTCGGCCCTCTATTGCTGAAACCCGTGATGTCAATTCACCAAACTTTTTGGCAGCGTCCTCCTCCACAGTTGTATTGCATTTCATGATTTCGGGAATCCCGAAACAAGGAACCCCTATCTCTTGTCTTTGAAATGCCGAAATGTCAAACCCTGATGCATTCAAAAAAGAATGGCTTCCCTATGGGAATTTTTTTCGATTCATAGTTTCGGACTTCGCATCTTCGCAAATCTTGACGCAAGGCTTCCATCTCTCCAACCTACGAAACCCTGAAATAGTCAACGAAGTTTGACCCCACCTGGAGAGAAGTACGCCACCTGTCTTCTCTACGGTCCTCTATATCTAACATGGATTCTTGCCACATACCACTCGAATCTTTCCAGCCTTTGGAACTTGAATGAACCTTCGATTTCCATCCCTCTATCACTTCTATACCCCAAATTTTGAAATGATATTGACATCTCAACAGTTATGATCAACGATCGTTGTTGAATTTTGGTTCCCATGGGATGGTTTTCTCCAACCTTTATCCAACCTGCAACTCCTCTGGATCCTATGGTCCTCGCGACCTCGTGAGTTATCCATGGAGAATTCTGACCGTTTTTTTCCTCCTTGAAAGCTTCTATGAAATGAACGAGTGTTCTTCTACTCGAACTTAACTTCTGTGAGAAATTTTCAATCTCCGTCTCCCTTTAGATACTTTCAAAGGTGTTGACCCTCCTAAGATTTCTCTTACAACTCAAATCTCCAAAGGATTCCTGCATGCACTCCTTGCGACACTCTTTCAAATACTTCTAAGTATTTGATTTCTCGACTCTGGGCACTTTATGCAACAATATTCCTTCAACTGTCCCCTTGGTTGATAAGTTCTAGATTTCAACCAACTTGCGCACACCTTGCATGGATTTTGTGCTTCAATTGCACTCCTGCTAGAATGAGAACAATGATATCCCTCCTGAGATTTCAGAGAAAAACCCTGAACCTTTGTCAATGCACTCCTTCTGGATGTTTCATTGCACTCCTTCCAGGAACTCTCTCACTCAGGAAGAGAAACAATTGAAACTCATTCTCTCTCTCTCTCTTAGACTTCAAACATTCAACATGAAATCATACATACACATAGTATTAAAACAAAAGCATAATAGAGAGAATAAACAACCATAAGCATACCATTCAGTAAATGTATATAGTAAGCATCATAACACCATGAGTCTGATTCAAAGATCCATATATATATTCAAAGCTTTAGTACATGGTGATGCAGGAGCATCACCAATGTCAAGCAAGCGTGGGGTAAGCGCCAACACATTTTGGCACATGATAAAATGTTTGAAATGTTTTGAAGTTGGATGCACCAAAATTAAATGTAATAATTAAGAAAGAGTGTACTGGTAGATTGTAATCAAACCTTGAGCATCCCGCTCTCATCTGAATGACTAGGAGGCATTTATGTTAGTTAATGTAAGTAGATAGCTTTAAATTCTTAGATTAGATAGTTTAGAGCGAGGAGGGAAATGGGATATAGACACCCTCATTGTATAGTTGTAATATTAGCATTATGAGAAGAGAGCATAGGAGAGCAGAAGTAGAGATTTGTGTAGAGTAAAAACCCCATGTACAAAAGTTATGGATTAATAAAAATATCTTTAGTTCAGACTCATGGTGTCAAACTGCTTTCTATGTTGCACATGCTGATTGATATATGCTTGTTTACTCTCTGTTATGTATTTGCTTTGATGCGTGAATGTATGATTTCATGTTGAATGTCTGAAATATGGAGAAAGGGAGAGCGAAGAATGAGTTTCAATTGTTTCTCTATCTAAGCAAGAGTTTTCCTGCAAGGAGTGCAGTGAAGTTGTTCGCAAGGTGTGCGTTGACTAAAGTTAGAGTTTGTCTATGCAAGCTCATGAGGGATAGCATTGTTCTCATTCTCGTTGAAGTGCAAGTTAAGCACAGGAGCTGTGCAAGGAGTGCATAGGCTGAGTGAAGTCTCAGTGTTTGCAACCTGAGCGAAATCGTTGAAAGACTATTGTCGCAGGGAGTGCATAGAGTCTAAGAATTTCAAATACTTAGTGTGTATTTGAAGAAGTGTCGCAAGGATTGCGCGTAGGAATTTTCTTCAAAGGACTTGAATATTTTCAATAAATCTCACGAGGAAAAGGATCTTCAAAGCTATCAAAGAAAATTTCAAGAGGGATAGTGCCCTGAAGTGTCAGAAGGAGGCGCAACAACATTGGTTTTTTGGTGGATGAATTTCATGAAGGAGACACTGTGTGCAGAAATCGTCAAGGAGGAATTTGACAGTCAGAATTCTCCATGGAGAGTTCGTGAAGTTCCAAGAGCCGTAAGATCTTGCAGAGGAGAAAGAAGGTTACGGTGGGTGTTTTTCTACGAGCAATATCGGGAGAATCGGACCGTAGGATCCGAACCAAAAAGGGTTGTTGGATCACCCACGTAAATCTCATTTCGGGGTTTTGTGAGTCGAAGGGTCAAAACCTTTACATCAAGACTCATGAGGTTGCGAGGTGCAAAGTCCCAAAATAGTGAGAGAATCTGAGTCATCCGATTGGAAGGATGCGTGTCCCGGAATCACCCGTATTGGGGATTCAGACATCAGAGGTCACACCTTCATTGACCAATTCGGGGTTTCGTGGGTTGAAGAGTCGAAAGTTCAGCATTAGGATTCACAAAGTCACGAATTCTGAGAATCCAAAAAGGAGGGAAGTTCCATCGTGGGACCCGCATTGAGGACATGTCATAATTTCACCATTTCGGCATATCAGAGGATAAGAGGTCTAGAATTTCATCCCGAAAGTCTTGAAGCGGTGAGTAGCGAAGTCACAAAAGAATTGCAGTCGTTCATTAGGAGGAGGACAGGTGGCAGAGATCAAGAGATCTCGCGAACTAAGAGGTTTGCAAGGTGAGATCCCAAATATTGGGTGCTCGAACTCGCGAGTGGAGAAATCATGAGGAGTAAAAGTAGTCATTGGATCCAGGTCATGGGGGGACTGTGGGATCAGGAACCCCATCGCATTTCATGTGTTCGGGGGTTCGGAGGTTGAGAAGATCTAATTTCGATTGCAAAAGTTTCTAAGTGCCGAGAGTCGAGGCATAGAGGGGACACAAGGAAGAACCTCAAGGTAGGGTCCGCGTGACTGGAAGGTGGAAACACATCACACATTGGAAGGATTCAACCATCTGTTGACTTTTTGCGTCTCGAGCCTTTGCGAGACAAAATCACAATAGTTCAACCTTTGAAATCACAAAGTGACAAGTTGTGAAATGCACTGGCATTTAAGCCTAGCTGGTGGCCACACACAGAAGGTGCTGACAGAGAAGGATCCATCACCATTTAGTGATCTCGGGTATTACGAGATTGGAGAGGAGGAGTCGAGAGTCATGACTCGCAAACTCGTGAGATTGTTAGTTGCGAAAAGGACCTGTGGATCGATAATTTGCAGATTCCAGTGGAAATATGAAAGAGTCGATTTAGCTCAAGGGCATATAGAATGATCCTATGAGCGGATCTTAGCCCAAGGGTCAATAGGTCTGTGTCAATGTAATATCAGAACTTGAATTTGTTTGTATATTTCAGACAGGGAAAGCAAGAAAGAAAATCTAAGCCATGCCGCCAAGAAGAAGAGACAGGAAAACACCCAATCTTCCAGAGGAAAGGGAAATTCTAAGAGGAAGGGGTAGGCAGGTGCCAAATCTAGCCATGGAGAGAGAGATTCGTGAAAAACATGCCACACTCGAGGACATGGAGACTACACAGAGGCGCATAGCTGGTGTTGGAGATGTCAGTGATTTCAAAAGTGAAAACCAAGCTGGACATGAAGGAGAAGAAGTTACAGCAGAGGATGCAACAAATGAACGCCTACTTAGGGCTATTGCAAGAATGGGTGCTAAGGCAAAAATGTATATTCTAGTATACAAAGGAAAACTAGATGTTGAAGAGCTTCTATACTAGATTAGAGATTTGGACACATATTTTGACTATGAAGATGTCGAGGAAGACAAAGAGGTCAAACATGTTGTCACAAGATTGAAACGACATGCATCATTGTGGTGGGATGAACTACAAGCTGACAGACACTGCAAGGGAAAGCAAAAAATCATGAGTTGGGATAGGATGATCGTAAATATGAAGGAAAAATTCATTCCCAGGGATTACCAAATTACTTTGTTTTGGAGAATGCAAAATTTGAGACAAAAGCTGATGTTAATGAAGGAGTACACTGAAGAGTTCTACAAGATGAACATCAGGGAAGTTCATCGCGAAAGTGATGATGAAAAAGTTTCCAGGTACATGAATGTTTTGAGATACGACATTCAGGATGAGATGAGCATGATGACCATTCAAACGGTGGAAGATTCTTATTACATATCTCTAAAAGCTGAAGAGAAGTTGAGCTGAAAGCAGGGTCAAAGAGGTCGAGGCAGAAGTTAGCCCAGAGGCAAATCAGTTTCCCAGGATAGAAATTAGAAACCCAAGGAACAGTGGAAGAAACCTCAGACTCAGACTGGGAGAGGTGGAATCTCATAGAGAGGGCATCATACTGAACAGAGAGGTCAGTATGCTGATGGAAACATTCTCCCTCATACCAGAGGTAGAGGAGGAAGAGGTGGAGTGGTGAAATGCTTCACATGTGGAAAGAATGGACACAAGTCTTATGAGTGTCCAGACAAAAAGAAAGCAGGTGGTGAAACTCACATCGCCAAAGAACAGAGGCAGAATATGTTGAAGGCAGAATATCACTGATGATGCGAAAAGTTCTCTTAATGCCAGAGAAGGAGGTGGAGAATCCAATGCAAAGGAACAGTCTTTTTCGAACTGCTTGCAAAACCAAGGACAAGGTATGGAAGGTCATTATGGACAATGGTAGCAAAGATAATCTCATTTCTATAGAGATGGTAGAAAAGATGGAGCTGGAGACGATTGAACATCCGAGCCCATATAGAGTTTTGTGGCTACAAAAAGGACATCAGGTAAATGTCACTAAACAATGTTTAGTTGAGTTTAAAATAGGAGGGTATAAAGATGAAATACTTTGTGATGTTATTCCCATGGATGTTTGTCATCTATTGTTGGGTAGACCATGGAAATATGACAGAAATGTGATTCATGATGGGAGGAAGAACACATACACCCTACAGAAGAATGGGAGAACTCACATGTTGTTGTCTATTAAGGACAAAGAGGTGAAACCTGAAGTAAGAAACACTGTACTTCTCATGAGTGGGAAGGAACTTCTTACAGAGGTTAAGAAGAAGGAGGAAACACAATTCATTGTGGTCAGGAAGCCTAAAATTGTTTTAACCAGTACAAGGGTAGATGATTTACTAGAAGAGGTTTAGAAACTATTGGAAGAGTTTTCTACATAGTAGTGGAAGAACTACCTTGTTCATTTCCACCAATCAGAAGTGTGAGTCGTCATATTGATCTCATACCTGGAGCTAGTTTACCAAACAAAGCAACGTATAGATTGACACCGCAGGAGAATGAAGAAGTCAAAAGACAGGTCCAGGATTTAATGGAAAAGGGGTTGGTTAGAGAAATATTGAGTCCATGTGTTGTTCTGATAGTTCTCAGTCCAAAGAAAGACGGAGGCTGGAGGATGTGTACTGACTCAAGAGTGATCAACAAGATAACCATCAGGTACAGATTTCCATTTCCAAGAATGGATGATTTGATGGATTGCTTGAGTGGGGCCAAATTTTTTTCGAAGATTGATTTGAAAAGTGGATATCACCAGATTCATATGAGAGAAGGTGATGAATGGAAGACAGCCTTCAAGACTAACGAAGGGTTGTATGCATGGCTTGTTATGTCATTTGGCTTAATGGACACACCAAGTACTTTCATGAGGTTGATGAACGGAGTCCTATCGGAAAATTTGTCATTGTGTATCTTGATGACATACTGATTTTCAGTAAAAAAGAGGTAGAGCATCTGAAACATTTGGCTACAGTGATGGAAAGACTACAGCAAGAGAAGTTGTTTATAAACATGAAGAAATCCTCATTCATGAAGATAGAGCTCATTTATTTGGGGTTTTCTATTTCTACAGATAAATTGAGGATGGATCCAGATAAGGTGGGGGTAATTAAGAATTGGCCATAGCCAAAGAGTATATTTGAGGTAAGAAGTTTTCATGGATTGGCTAGTTTCTACTGGAAGTTCATCATGAGTTTCAGTGGAATTAGTGCACCAATGATGGACACAGTCAAGAAGAGACACAAGTCTTTTCACTGGACAAAAGAGGCAGAGAAAAGTTTTAATTTGTTGAAAAGGAAAATCATGGAACAATCAATTCTGGTGTTGCCGAATTTCAAAAAGACATTTCAGGTAAAATGTGATGCAAGTGGATTTACAATAGGGGAAGTGTTGAGCCAAGAAGACAGGTCGATAGCATACTTCAGCGAGAAGATGAATGAAGTGAAAGTGAAATACTCCATGTATGACAAGGAGTTCTATGCTATTATTCAGGCATTGAAGAAATGGAGACATTACATGATCCCGAAGGAGTTTTTCTTATACAGTGACAATCATGCTTTACAATTTGTGACTCAACAAGAGAAGTTGAATCAAAGACATGTTAAATGGGTTAAATACATGCAGAACTTTACTTTTGTAACTAATCATATTTCTGGAACTGCTAACAAAGTTATTAATGCTTTGAGCAGGAAATGTTTGTTGTTGCGGGAGTTTAGAGTTAAAACACTGGGTTTTGATGATCTAAGGGACATGTAGAGAGATGATCCAGATTTTAAGGAGGTGTATGAAGCAACTGAGAATCCAATTCTTAGGGATAGAAGCCAATGGGTTGAATACATGATCCATGAAGGGTTACTGTTTAAGGGTAATCAACTTTGTATTCCAAAATGCTCCATGAGGGAGAATCTATTGAAGGAGAAACATAGTGGAGGATTGGTCAGGAATTTCAATCATGACAAGACGTTCTCAAAGTTAAATGAGTCATATTTTTGGCCAGGAATGAGAGTAGACATCAAAATATTTGTGCACAGATGCATAATTTGTCAGCATTCAAAAGGAAAGAGATAGAATGCAAGCTTTTATCAACCGTTACCCATACTTGACAGGTCGTGGGATGCAGTCAGTATGGACTTCATATTGGGGCTGCCAAGAACACAAAGAGGGTTTGACTCAATATGTTTAGTGGTAGACAGATTTTCTAAGATGGCACACTTCATACCATGTCAGAAAATAAGTGATGCAACTCACATTGCGAATTTGTTTTTCAAAGAGGTCATTCGACTTCACGGCTTACCAAGGAGCATAATTTTGGATTGAGACACCAAGTTCGTGGGACAATTTTGGAGAAACTTATGGAAAAATATGGGAACAAACTTATCATTTAGTTCATCTTATCATCCTCAAACAAATGGACAGACAAAAGTTGTGAAGAGAAGTTTGGGAGACTTGTTGAGGAGATTGCTGATAGAAAACCATAGTTAGTGTGACAATATTCTGCCACATGCAGAATTTGCTTACAATGATTCGATCAACAAAAGCACAGGGAAGAGTCCATTCCAAATTGTTTATGGGATGCAACCAAGAGGATTATCTGAACTAAGGGATTTAGAACATAATGCAACTAGGAGTGCTAGTGCAGAGGATTTCATAGAAGTAATGAAGGAACTTCACAGCCAAGTGAAGGAGCAATTGCAGAACTCGAGCCAAGAGTATAAGCGCAGAGCCGATCAACATAGGAGACAAATTGAATTTGAGGTTGGTGATTTGATTCTGGCACATCTGAGAAAGGAAAGGTTCCTGAAGGGGACATATAACAAATTGAAGATGAAGAAGATCAGACCATGTAAGGTCTTGAAGAAATTTGGGGCAAATGCTTATGAGATTGAATTACCTGATGGGATCAAAATTTCTTCGATATTCAATGTCTCAGATTTGTACCCATACAAAGATTAGGAAGCAGGAACAAGTGATGAACAACTAGAGATTCAGTGGACTAAATAGATGCTAGTTGCAAAGAATCCATAGATGGAAAACATAATGGACAAAAGTGTTAGTAAGAGGACCAGGAGAAAGGAATATTTTGAATAGTTGGTCAAGTGGAAGGGACATCCATTTGAAGATGCTAGCTGGGAAAATGAAGCAGAAATCTAGAAGCATGGATAGACCATGCGAAAGCTCATGGACAGGAGCCGATGGATATTTTCAAGAGAGGGAGTATGATGCAGGAGCATCATCAACGTCAAACGAGTGTGGGGCAAGAACCAACACATTTTGGCACATGATAAAATGTTTGAAATGTTTTGAAGTTGGATGCACCAAACTTAAATGTAATAATTAAGAAAGAGTGTATTGGTATATTGTAATCAGACCTTGAGCATCTCGCTCTCTTCTGAAGGACTAAGAGGCATTTATGTTATTTAATGTAAGTAGATAGCTTTAAATTCTTAGATTAGACAGTTTAGAGAAAGGAGGGAAACAGGATATAGACACCCTCATTGTATAGTTTCAACATTAGCATTATGAGAAGAGAGCATAGGAGAGCAGAAGCAGAGAGATGTGTAGAGTAAAAACCCCATGTACACAATTTATGGATTAATACAAAGATATTTAGTTCATACTCATGGTGTCAAACTCCTTTCTGTGTTGCACATGCTGATTGATATATGCTTGTTTACTCTTTGTTATGCATTTTCTTTGATGTGTGAATGTATGATTTCATTTTGAATGTATGAAATCTAGAGAAAGGGAGAGAGGAGAATGAGTTTCAATTGTTTCTCTATCTATAGAAGATTTTTCCTGCAAGGAGTGCAGTGAAGTTGTCTGCAAGGTGTGCATTGACAAAAGTCAGAGTTCATCTATACAAGCTTAGGAGGGATAGCATTGTTCTCATTCTTGCAGAAGTGCAAGTTAAGCACAGAAGCCATGTAAGGAGTGTGCAGGCCGAGTGAATTCCCAATGTTTGCAAACTAAGCGAAATCGTTTAAAGGCTGTTGTCGCAGGGAGTGCACAGAGTCTAAGAATTTCAAATACTTAGTGTGTATTTGACGAAGTTCCACAAGGAGTGTGCGTAGGAATTTTCTCCAAAGGACTTGAAGATTTTCAATCAAGCTCAGGAGGAAAAGGATATTTGAAGCTATCGAAAAAAATCTCAAGAGGGCTAGTGCCTTGAAGTGTCAGAAGGAGGTGCAACAACGTTGGTTTACTGTTGGATAAATTTTGCGAAGGAGACACCATGTTCATTTCGCAGAAATCATCAAGGAGGAATTTGACGGTCGGAATTCTTCATGGAGAATTTGTGAAGTTCTGAGAGCCGTGAGATCTTGCAGAGGAGAAAGAAGGTTATAGTGGGTGTTTTTCTACGAGAAATATTAGGAGAATTAGACCGTAGGATCCGAACCAACAACGGTTGTTGGATCACCCATGTAAATTTCATTTTGGGGTTTCATGAGTTGAAGGGTCAAAACCTCTGTGTCAAGACTCGCGAGGTCACGAGGTCCGAAGTCCCAAAATAGAGAGAGAATCTGAGCCATCCGATTGAAAGGACGTGTGTCCCGAAATCACTCGTATTGAGGATTCAGACATCAGAGGTCAGACCTTCATTGACCAATTCGGGGTTTCGTGGGTCGAAGAGTCAGAAGTTCAGCATTAGGATTCGCGAAGTCGCGAAGTCCAAGAATCCAAAAAGGCGGGAAGTTCCATTGTGGGACCCACATTGATGACATGTCGAAATTTCACCATTTCGGCATATCAGAGGACAAGAGGTCGATACTTTCATCCTGAAAGTCCTGAAGCGGTGAGTAGCGAAGTCATGAAAGAATCATAGTCGTCCATTAGGAGGAGGACAAGTGGTTGAGATCAAGAGATCTCGTGAACTCGAAGGTTCGGAAGGTGAGAGCCCAAAGATTGGGTGCTCGAAATCACGAGTAGTGAAATCACGAGGAGTAAAAGTAGCCATTGGATCCAGGTCATAGGAGGACTGAGGGATCAGGAACCCCATCACATTTCACGTGTTCGGGGGTTTTCAAGTTGAGAGGAGCTACTTTTGATTGCAAAAGTCATGAAGTGCCGAGAGTCGAGGCATGGAGGGGACACATGGCAGAACCTCAAGGTAGGTCCTACGTGACTGGCAGGTGGACACACATCACACATTGGAAGGAATCAACCCTCTGCTGACTTTTCACATCTCAGGGATTCTCAAGACAAAAGAACAAGAGTTCAACATTTGAACTCACGAAGTGATGAGTTGCGAAAGTCGCTAACATTTAAGCCTATTCGGTGGTCACACACAGAAGGTGTTGACAGAGAAGGAGCCATAACCATTTCATGATCTCAAGTATCGCAATATTGGAGAGGAAGAGTCGGGAGTCATGACTTGCAAACTCACAAGATTGCGAGTTGCGAAAAGGACCTGTGGTTCGATAATTTGTAGATTCCAGTGGAAATCCGAAAGAGTTGATCTAGCTCAAGGGCATATAGAACGATCCTGTGAGCGGATCTCGGCTCGAGGGTCGATAGGTCTGTGTCACATGGGTTCTTCTCTACAGATTCCTTATACAACTTTCTTCTTTTTCTCTAATGATACAAAGGTGTGGGTGTCTACATCTGTTTTTCCTCCTACTCCTAAAACTGTCTAATCTATCATTCAAATCTAGATACTTTCATTAACTATGCATAAATTCATTTTACATTGACAGATGAGAGTGAATTGCTCATGATCTATTTACAATATGCAAGTACGCTTCCCTTTAACCATTACATTAATTCTTCAAAAACATTTCAAAAATGTGCGTTGATGGTCTTCCAACTGTCTCCTGCCTCTTACGTCATTTGCTTGGATGGTTGTTTACGATTCTCCTGCATCATACTCTCTCACCTCAAAATTTTCATGAACTCTTGTTCATGATCTCTTGCACGTTCTGTCCACGATTTTAAATTTTTTCTTCATCTTCCCAGTTGGCATCTTCAATTGGATGTCCTTTCCACTTGACCAAGTATTCAAAATACTCTTTTCTTCTGGTCTTCCTGCTAACTCTCTTGTCAATTATTCTTTCCATCTATGGATTTTCAGCTACAGGCATTTTTTTGGTCTACTAAACCTTTGTATGTTCATCCTCTGCTCCTTCTTCTTCATCTCTGTAAGGGTACAATCCACAACATTCAATATCCATGAAATTATAATCCCCTCAGGTAATTCAATCTCATATGCATTTGCCCCAAATTTCTTCACAAACTTGCATGGTCCAATCTTTTTCATCTTCAGTTTGTTATATGTTCCCCTTGGGAACCTTTCCTTCCTCATATGTGCAAGAACCAGATCACCAACTTCAAATTTAATTTCTCACATGTGTTGATCTGCTCTGCACTTATACTCCTGGCTTGAACTTTGCAATCACTCCTTTACTCAACTGTGAAGCTCCTTCATTGCTTCTGTGAAATTATCGGCACTAGCACTCCTCAATTCATTCTGTTCTAAATATTTCAATTTAGAAACTCCCCTGGGTTTCATTCCATATACAATTTGGAATGGACTCTGCCCTGTACTCCTGTTGAGTGAATCATTGTAAGCAAATTCTGCCTGTGGCAGAATGTGATCCCATTGACTGTGGTGTTTAGTCACTAGGATCCTCAACAAATCTCCGAAGCTTATGTTCACAAATTCTGTCCTCCCATCCATATGAGGATGATATGCTAAGCTAAAAGACAAACTTGTCCCCAAATTTCTCCATAAAGTCCTCCAGAAATGTCCCACGAACTTGGTATCCCAATCTGAAACTATACTTGGCAAACCGTGAAGTCTAACGACCTCTTTGAAAAACAGGTTCGCAATATGAGTTGCATCACTGGTTTTCTGGCATGGTATGAAATGTGCCATCTTTGAAAATCTGTCAAATCCCACAAAGATTGAATCACATCCTCTTTGTGTCTTTCGAAACCCTAATACAAAATCCATGCTCACTGCATCCCACGGTCTTTTTGGTATGGGTAATGGTTGATATAAACCTGTGTTCTGCCTTTTCCCTTTTGTGTGCTGACAAATCCTACATTTTCCCACAAATTTCTTAGCATCTGTTCTCATTCCTGGCCAAAAATATGCTCCATTCAACTTTGATAATCTTTTCTCATGACCAAAATGTCCGGCCAATCCTACACTGTGTTTTTCCTTCAACAGGTTCTCCCTCATGGAGCATTTTGGAATACATAAATGATTGCCCCTGAATAATAATCCATCCTGGATCATATATTCATTCCACTGGCTTTTGTCCCTGAGAACTGGATTCTTAGACGCCTCATACGCTTCCTTAAAATTTCGATTATCCCTGTACATCTCTTCGAGGTTATCAAAACCTAAAGTTTTGACTCTGAATTCCTGCATAAGAAAACATTTCCTGCTCAAAGCATCAACAACTTTGTTAGCAGTTCCAGAAATATGCTTAATCACAAAAGTAAAATTATGCATGAATTCAACCCATTTAGCATGTTCTTGGTTCAACTTGTCATGTTGAGTCACGAACTGCAAAGCATGATTATCACTGTACAAAACAAACTCTTTAGGAACCAAATAATGTCTCCATTTCTTCAGCGCTTGTATGACAACATAAAATTCTTTGTCATATGTTGAGTACTTAATATTTTCTTCATTCAGTTTCTCATTGAAGTATGCAACTGACCTATCATCTTGGCTCAATACCACTCCAATTGAAAATCCACTCGCGTCGCACTTGACCTGAAATGTCTTTCTAAAGTCCAGAAAAACCAGAATTGGTTTCTCCATGATCTTCTTCTTTAGCAGATTGAAGCTCTTCTCTACTTCCTCTATCCAATGAAAATATTTATGTCTTTTCTTCACCGTATCCATCATTGGTGTGCTAATCCCACTAAAATTTATGATGAATTTCCTGTAGAAACTAGCTAAACCATGGAAGCTTCAAACTTCAAACACACTTTTCAGTGATGGCCAATTCTTAATCTCTTCTACCTTATCTGGATCCATATTCAGCTCATTCGCAGAGATAACAAAACCCAAGTAAATGAGTTCTATCCTCATGAATGATGATTTCTTCATATTTATTGACAATTTCTCTTGGTGTAATCTCCTCATCATTGTAGCTAAATGTTCCAAGTGTTATGCTTATGTCTTGCTGAAAATCAATATATCATCAAGATATACAATGACGAATTTCCCGATGAACTCCTTCAAGACTTCATTCATCAGCCTCATGAAAGTACTAGGCACATTTGTTAAGCCAAATGGCATAACAAGCCATTCATACAACCCTTCATTCGTCTTGAATGTTTTCTTCCATTCGTCACCTTCTCTCATATGAATCTGATGATACTCACTTTTCAAATCAATCTTTGAAAAGAATCTTTCTCCACTCAAGCAATCCATCAAGCCATCCATCCTTGGTAATGGAAATCTATATCTGATGGTAATCTTATTAATCGTTCTTGATTATGTACACATTCTCCAACCTCCATCTTTCTTTGGGCTGAGCACTGTCAGAACAACACATGGACTGAAGCTCTCTCTAATCAATCCTTTGTCCATTAAGTCCTGGACCTATCTCTTGACTTCTTCATTCTCCTGTGGTGTCAACCTATACGCTTCTTTGTTTGGTAAACTGGCTCCAGGTATAAGATCAATGTGATGACTTATACTCCTAATCAATGGCAACAAACAAGGTAGTTCGTCCACTACTATATCAGTGAAATCTTCTATCAACTCCTAGATTTTCTCTAGTAAATCATCTACCCTTGTACTGGTTAAAACAATTCTAGGCTTCCTGACAACAATAAATTGTGTCTTCCTTCTTCTTAACCTCGTTAAGAAGTTCCTTCCCACTCATGAGAAGTACAGTGTTGCGTGTCTCTGTTTTTACTTCTTTGTCCTTAATCAACAACAACATGTGAGTTCTCCCATTCTTCTCTAGGGTGTATGTGTTCTTTCTCCCATCATGAACCACATTCTTGTCATATTTCCATGGCCTACCCAACAATAGATGTCAAACATCCATGGGAATGACATCACACAATATTTCATCCTTATATCCCCCTATTTTAAATTCAACTAAACATTGTTTAGTGACATTTACCTGATGTCCTTTTGTAGCCATGAAACTCTGTATGGTATTGGATGTACAATAGTCTCCAGCTCCAACTTTTCTACCATCTCTATAGAAATAAGATTGTCTGTGCTACCGCTGTCCACGATGACTTTGCATACTCTATCTTTTGTTTTGTAAGTAATCCAAAACAATTTGTTCCTTTGGCTTGGGTTCTCTGCCTCCTTTTCTAGCGTTAAGAGAAATTTCCTCATCATTAAGTATCTTCCACCCTCAGCATCTTATACCTCAACATTGTGCCCTTGTGCTTCGACAATGTGAGTTTCACCACCTTCTTTCTTCCTGTCTAGACACTCATAAGATTTATGACCATTTTTCCCATAGACAAAACATTTCACTTCACCTCCCCATCCTCTTCCTCTTCCTCTAGCTCGAGGAAAAGTATTTCCATCAGCATTCTACCCTCTCTGTGAGATTCCTCCTCTCTCATGCTGAGTTTGAGGTTTCTTCCCCTCTTCTTTAGGCTTCTGAGTCCTATCTGGGGCAATTGTTTTGCCTCTGGCTTGACTTCTACCTCGACCACTTTGACCTTTCTTTCGGCTCAGCTTATCTTCATCTTTTAGAGCCATCTCATACACATATTCTATAGTTCGAAGAATCATCATGCTCATCTCATCTGGGATATCATATCGTACACCATTCATGTATCTGGAAAACTTTTCATCATCACTTTCTTAATGACCTGCTCTGATATTTATCTTGTATAATTCTTTAGTGTATTCTTTCACTGACATCAACTTCTGTCTCAAATTATGCATCCTCCGAAACAGAGTGATTTGATAATCCTTGGGTATGAATTTGGCTTTCATCTTCGCAATCATTCTATCCCAACTCTTGATTTTCTGCTTGCCTTTGTAGCATCTGTCAGCATGTAGTTCATCCCACTATAGTGTTGCATGTCCTTTAAGTCTTGTGACAACATGTTTGACCTTCCTATCTTCCCCGACATCCTCATATTCGAAGTATTTATATAGAGCTCTAATCCAGTCTAGAAGCCCTTCAACATCCAAGTTTCATTCATATAATGGAATGTCCATTTTTTCTCTGGTACCTATCCTAGCAACAACCCTGAATAGGCGTTCATCTGCATCATCCTCGACTGCAACTTCTTCTTTGTGTCCAACTTCATTTTCACTGCTAGCCTCATTGATATCCCCAATGTCGACTGTGCACCTGTGTGTTGTCTCCATGGCATCAAGCCTGACACGTAGTTCACGAATTTCCCTTTCCACTGTTGGATCAGGCATTTCCCTGTCTCTTCTCCTTGGCTGCATGGCTGTAAAATGTTCCTCTTTTCTCCTCTATAGAAAGAAAATAAGTTTTTTCTACACTCTGATACCACTTAGTGTAGACCCCCGAACCCTCGGGTCGAGGTCCACACAGGATCGATCTAATCTACCCTTGAGTCTAATTTACTATTTGATTTTCCCTCAAGAAATATCTCATACGCTCATGGCGTATCCATAGGTCCTTATGAATTGAGCCTGCATGAATAAACACCAGGTGCCAACCCAAATATCCTTGACCACAATAATTTCGTTCCCTTCACTAATTCGGGACTTCGGGTCTCGCAATTTCACGATCCCTATTGTTGCGTTTCTTGGTCCTCTACTGCCGAAACCTGAGATGTTGATTCACCGAAATGTTTGGCAGCATCCTCATCCATAGTTGTATCATGTTTCCCAATTTTGGGAATCCCGAAACAAGGAACCCCTATCTGTTGTCTTTGAAATGCCAAAATTTCAAACCCCGATGCATTCAACAAAGACTAGCTCCCCTATGGGACTTTTCGTCGATTCATAGTTTCGAACTTCACGTCTTCGTGAATCCTGATGCAAGGCTTCCAACTCTCCAACCTACGAAACCCCAAAACAATCAACGAAGTTTGACCTCGCCTAGCGACAAGTATGTCACCTATCTTCTCCGTTGTCCTCTATCTCTGACATAGATTCTTTCCACCTGTCACTCGAAGCTTTTCGGCCTTCAGAACTTTAATGAACCTCTTATTTCCTTCCCTCTATCACTTCTAGACCTCGAATTCTGAAATGA
This sequence comes from Picea engelmannii, assembly GCA_009831015.1. NCBI lineage: Eukaryota > Viridiplantae > Streptophyta > Pinopsida > Pinales > Pinaceae > Picea > Picea engelmannii. Next base: position 329,966 of record ML789851.1, on the reverse strand, counting down.
TCTTGAAATATCAACAGCTACGATCAACGATCATTGTTGAATCCTGGATCCCATGAGATGGTTTCGTCCAACCCTTATCCAATGTGCAACTCCTCTAGATCCTATGGTCCTCGCAACTTCGTGAGTTCTCCATGGATAATTTCAACTATTTGTTTCCTCCTTGACAGGTTCTATGAAATGAACCAGTGTTCTTCTACTGGAACTTAACTTCTGTGAGACGTTTTCAATCTTCGTCTCCCTTTGGATACTTTCAAAGGTTCTACCCTCCTAATATTTCTCTTGCAACTCAAATCTCCAAATTATTCCTGCACACACTCCTTGCGACACTCTTTCAAATACTTCTAAGTATTTGATTTCTCGACTCTATGCACTTTCTGCAACAGTAGTTTTTCAACTCTCCCCTTGGTTGATAAGTTCTAGATTTCAACCAGCCTACACACACCTTTCACGACTTTTGTGCTTCACTTGCACTCCTGCTAGAATGAGAACAATAATATCCCTCCTAAGATTTCAGAGATAAACCCTGAACCTTTGTCAACGCACTCCTTGTGGACGTTTCACTGCACTCCTTGCAGGAGCTCTCTCACTGAGGAAGATAAACAATTGAAACTCATTCTCTCTCTCTCTCAGACTTCAAACATTCAACATGGAATCATACATACACATAGTATTAAAACAAATGCATAACAGAGAGAATAAACAACCATAAGTATACCATTCAATAAATGTAAACAGTAAGAATGATAACACCATGAGTCTGATTCGAAGCTCCATATATATAGTCAAAGCTTTTGTACATGGGTTCTTCTCTACAGCTTCCTGCTGTACATTTCTTCTTTTTCTCTAATGATACAACTAACTAATGATAGAAAGGCGAGGGTGTCTATATCCGTTTTCCCTCCTGCTCCGAAAACTGTCTAATCTATCATTCAAATCTACCTACTTTCATTAACTATGCATAAATTCCTTTTACATTGACAGATGAGAGGGAATCGCTCATGATATGATTACAATATGCAAGTACGCTGTTGAGCTCTAGATCTACCTAAGTAAATTAGAGTGCATTTATTATCAATCCGGTGTTTGTAAGACTTAGAGGCATGTCCAAAGTATATGGATTTTAGAGATAGTTTTTATCTTTTATGGAGATAAACCAAAGATCTGTTCTAAGGATGATTGTGCAAGAGACACTAAGCTTCTATTCAGAAGTCATCTTCATAGTCCTCATAACAGTGATCAGCACTTGTTTTTCTAAATGGTAAAAACAGTAAGCATAAAACCTATTCTAAGGCTGAATGTGAAAGAGAAACTAAGCT
>ML789851.1:306625-318246 GCA_009831015.1 Picea engelmannii | reverse complement strand
GAAATCAAAAACTGTCCTAGATTTAATGCTGAAACAGGGCAATTTCTGCTGAACTGGCCCTGTTTGACCAGCGTTGACCGGGCATCTAGCAGTCTCAGATTTCGAATCTGATAGCTTATTCACCATCCTTGTACATCTAGGAATGCAACCCAAGTGTTGGATTTCACCCAGGTGTCCTGCAAGTATACAAACGACAGAGCTATTACGGGATTTGGTGAAATCCTGCAATTTCTGCTAAATTTCCAATTTTTAATGCAAAAATTTAGAAAATTCAATTCTGAAGTTAAAGGATGACAAATATACCTTGGATAGGCTGTTTCATGGGAAATGTGGAATAAAATGAAGGAAAAATGGGCAAATAAAGAAGCAAAAGTATGGTTTATGGAAGCACAAAAATGGACTCAACATACGCTTCCCTTTAAACATTACATTAATGCTTCAAAAACATTTCAAAAATGTGCGTTGGTGGTCTTCCATTTGTCTTCCTCCTCTTACGTCATTTTCTTGGCTGGCTGTTTACGATGCTCCTGCATCATCTTAAGTCCCCAAATACGAAGCTTTCTCTCTTTTAACAATGAATGAAAATGTAAATACAATGGTGAAGAATTGATAGTTGAGATTACCAAGAGGAGAAAGGTGCAACACTTTCCATGAATGCTCAAGGAGTTCTGGGAGAAATATGGTTTCTCAGAGACAAATTGAATATAATAAAAATGCTCAAATTGCTTCTTCTTGTTTGCATACAATGGCCCTTTATTTATAGGAGGATGGAAAGATTTTTCCAAACTAGTGTCAAATGTGAATGGGGGGCCTTTGGAGGTACCTCTCATCCCTTTGAGTGATTCCAAGGTGACATTTGGGGGGGATTTTGGGTATGGGAGAGATGCACTCCATCCCAGAAGTGGTTGAGGCCTACAAAAAATCATCGATGTGTCATTTCCACAAATGTGTAGGTTTTCCAACTGTCATTTGTGTGTACTGCACACTGTGCATGCTCTATGTCATGTTATCCCAAGCATATGTGTGCGCACTATTTTTGTTGAATACATGCAAAACTTCAGGACCACTTTTGTATAGTTTGGTTCTTGTTTTTCCAAACAAAGTGAATCCTTCCATAATTATTTAGAGTATGTTTTGCTTGTGTTTATTGTTTCTTCATCCATTGTCTGTGTTTGTGGTTTGCAATTTTTTAGTGATAACAAATTCCCCTTGATGTGTGATATTAGGAGCATATGTATAGTCGAAATACATCATTGTTTATTTTGGTGATGACATCATTGTAAAAGCGTGAGAGAACTTTGTAGTAAGGGACAATGAAATTAATCCTTTGGAGAAAGAGGGGAAATATATATATATGTATTAGGTATTCTCCATTTTTAATTTTTTTTGTAAAAACGATGCAAGCATGCCCCATGCTCATGTCATGAAACCATAAAGGGATAAAAATAACTGAAGCTACTGGTGAAATAGATATCTACTGAAAATGAAAATACAATGGTGAAGAATTGATAGTTGAAATTCTCAATAGGAGAGAGGTGCAACACTTTCTATGAATGCTTAAACAACTCTAGGAGAATGATGGATTATCAAAGAAAAATTGAACTACATAAATAATAGTCAAACTTGTTCTTCTTGTTGGCATACAATGGCCCTTTATTTATAGGATGATGGAAATATTTTTCCAAATTAGTTTCAAATGTGAATGGGAGGTTGTTACAGGTACCTCCCATCCCTTTTAGTAATCCCTAGGTAGAATTTTGGGGCAATTTTGGTTATGGGGGGGATCCACTCCATCCCAGAAGTGGTTGAGACTCGAGAAAAATCATCAATACGTCGGTTCTACATCTGCACAGGCTTTTTGAATGTGGACTGTGTACTATGTGCATTGTATGTGGTGTTAGCCAACGTCGATGTGCACGTGCTATTTTTGTTGAATACACAGAGAACTTCAAAGCCACTTTTGTATAATTTTGTTCTTATTTTTCCAAAATGAGTGTAATCTTTCCATAATTATTGGGAGTATGTTTTTCTTGTGTTGACTATTTCTTCATCCATTTTCTTTGTTTGTGGTGAGTAATTTTTTAGTGATATAAAATGCCCCAGGATGTGTGAGGTTGGGGTGATACATATAACTGAAATACATTAGCGTTTATTTTTGTGATGACGTCATTGTAAAAGCGCAAGAGAAGTTTTTAGTGAGGGACAATGAGAGAAATCCTTTGGAGGGAGAGAAGAGAAAAATATATGTATCATGCATTTTCCAAGAAATAATTTTTTTGTACAAACAAGGAAGGCATGCCCCATGCTTGTGACATGAAACCATAAAGGGATAACATGAACTGAAACTACTGACGAAGTAGATATCTGTTGAAAATGAAAATACAATGGTGAATAATTTATAGTTAAAATTCTCAACAGGAGAGAGATGCAACACTTACTATGAATGCTCAAAGAGTTCTAGGAGAAAGGTTTCTTATCAAAGACAAATTGAGTGACATAAAAATACTCAAATTGCTTCTTTTTGTTTGTGTATAATGGCCCTTTATTTATAGGATGATGGAAATATTTTTCCAAACTAGTTTCAAATGTGAATGGGAGACCTTTGGAGGTACCTCCCATCCCTTTCAGTGATCCCAAGGCATCATTTGGGGGCAATTTTGGGTATGGGGGATATCCATTCCATCTCAGAAGTGGTTGAGGCCCGAACAAAATCATCAATGTGTTGTTTCCTCATCCATGTGGGCTTTTTGACTGTTAGTCATGCAGACCTTGTATTGTGCATGTTGTATGTCATGTTAACCCATGTGGATGTGTGTACACTATTTTGGTTGAATACACGCAGAACTTCAAAACCAGTTTTGTCTAGTTTTGTTTTTAGTTTTCCCAACTAAGTGTAATCCTTCCATTATTATTACTAGTATGTTGTGATTTTGTTGACTGTTTCTTCATCCATTTTTTGTGTTTTGGGTGAGAAATTTTTTAGTGCTAACAAATTCCCCCTAATGTGTGAGGTTAGTAGTATATATATAGCTGAAATATATGATCATTTATTTTGGTGATGACATAATTGTAAAAACACAAGAGAACTTTTTAGTGAGGGACGGTGAGACCAATACTTTGGAGGGAGAAAAAAAATTATTCTACAAAAAATATTTTTTTTGAACAAACGAGTTGGGCATGCCCCATGCTTGTGTCATGAAACCATAAATGGATAACAAGAACTGAAACTGTTGATGAATCAAATATCGGCAGTTCCCTTGCGGGTGTAAAAAAACAACAAATGATGGTTATGATGACTAAACTAGATCTTAATCGCATTATGAACAATTCGTAAGCATTGATGCCCTATCAAAATCATAGGTCTTTGGTTGTTACTGAAAACTACAATGTTCCCATAGTAATACCCACTTTAACACGAAACTTTGTTGGATTCGAATGTTATGGAGTTCAACGACATCAAAAAGAAATGAGGACTCTTTATGTGTCGTCCTATACTACTCATTAATGTTGGGATGAGAGTCAATATATTTCCACATTCCTATAACCTTTTGTTGATTTTGACAAGGAAAGAGGTGGGACTACAAGAAGAAAATATCTTCTTGACATTGATTGATCAAAATGGTGTTAGAAACTGTATTGGTGAAGGTGAATTGGGATGATAATCATGAATGATGTCTAGAATATAGGGGATTGAATAAATACCCTTTGTTGGGGGGTGTTGATGTCTAGTAACAACTATAAAATAGGATATGGTGTCATGGGAATGGAGAAATATGGGGTAACATTGTCTTGAAAGGGTGAGACTATAAGGAGATGTAAAAAGGTAAAAATATAACGATGTGGGACATGGGTGCTTGTAAGGGTCATAATTTAAACTAGGGTACCAATATCTTGCAGAGGTAATGGGGAAAGAAAAATTCCTCAACCAAGGGCGACATGGGTTCCTGTGTGCCAAGGAAAAAACATCATCAATTGCGATGACCAAAATCTATTGTACCTACTGAAATTTAAAATGTTCTTTATACAAACCAAATGAATAAATAATCGGGTTGGAAGTACATGTACAAAAATGGGTGCCCGAATGAAGTATGACTTGGCCATTAAGGGCACAAGTAGAGGTTGGTGGAGGATGGGAGCCCCATTATTTAGTTTCTCTACCATGTTGATTAATGGAGAATGATATTGAAAATGGGCAAGTAATGGTGGATGAAATGGTGGGTAAATGAGAATGCATAGGTGCATTGAATGTAACCGATAACATAATATGGGAGTCCATAATCGGGTGGTTAGCATGATGACAAGGAAGAGGTATGAGGTTATTACTCTAGGGTGTAAGACTACCAGGACTCCTAATAATAATGGATAGAACAAAATGAGTTTTAATATGTCAATCTTGAAATATATGTGGAACAACTCATGGAAGTGAGAATTAAATTGGTCGAGAGTACCTAAATGTAATGGAGATGATGATACCATAGATATGGGTGTGGGGATCCTAAGGATAAATGGAAAGGTGTGTGACTGGGATACGCTGTTGTTGGAAAAGGGTGTGAGTGAATTCTAGTTTTGAACATATACCTGAAGGGGCATGTTGTTAGAAAATTAGGATCACAGAGTAATAAAATACAAAAAATGCGGAAATAAAACACAAAAGATATACAATACAATGGAGACATATTTATACATGGTTCACTTAGTGTGGGCTACGTCCACCAGAGAAATTTCTAGGTCCTTCCTTTATTATTATCCAACAAATGAAGGGATACAACCTACAACACACTCGATTTAAATTCATTTTCTTTCTCTCACAGTATCCTCTTAGAATACAATATTCACCATGATACATAGTCCTATTATATTTCCCTCATAAAAGAGGGTTTCCTTCTAGGGAAAAAAATCCTTAACATAACTTCTACTATCATATCAACAACCTTATAATGAACAGTCCATATTTACTATGAAATTACAATATACATTGACAAGGCAATTTTCCCTTCGGGGGCTCGCTTTCCTCCGAACCACCCTAGCCAATGGGATTTCCCCCATGGACTCCGTAAGAGGGAAAACACCCCCCTCACTCCCCCACGTGGAGGAGTGTACATTATTTTGGGGTGTAAAGTCTTCATGGGGTATAAACATGGCTGAAAACAAAGGCCTCTGAATTAGGAAGAGAATCAGGCTCCACAACCAACAATCTCCCACTTGGAGACTAATATCAACAACTCCATTGTTGTGGTTTCTGTTGGACTATAATCCTTTTTATAATTGGAAAATTTCTCATCTTCACCTTCATGCTTGAATACCAACTGAAAATGAGAAGGAACTTAGTTTCTCCCTGATTACTCCCTTTGTTAACATGTCTGTAGAATTATGGCTAGTGTGTATCTTTTCCAACTTCAAATTTCCATCTTCCAATACAAATCATATGAAATGGTACCTAAGATGTATATTCTTAGTATTCAAATGGAAGGCTGATTTATTTGCAATATGAATGACACTCTCATTTTCACAGTAAAACCTACTATTCTCCTGCTTCTTTCCCAATTCCTTTGTAAACCTCTATAACCAAATCATTTATTTACTAGCCTTTGTAACAACAACATACTCTGTTTTTTTTTTTGAAAGTGAAACAACCTTTTGTAGTTTTGAAATCCAACTTATTGTTGTTCCACCTATAGTAAAAACATACCATGTGGTGCTCCTCCTGCTATTGTTATCACCTTCCATATCTACATCAACATATCCATGTAGAATAGTGTATGAACCTCCAAAACATAATGGATTCATAGAAGTACCTCTCAAATACATGAGAATCCAATTTACTTCCTCCCAATGTTCTTTACCTGGATTGTTCATATACCTACTCAAAACTCCCACTACACATGCAATGTCTGATCTTGTGCAAACCATCGCATACATCAAGCTTCCAACTATTGATGAATAAGGGACCTTGGACATGTATTATATCTCATCCTATGTCCTGGGACACATTTCTTCAGTTAATTTGAAATGGATGGCCAAAGGTGTACTAATTGGTTTTTCATTCTTCATTCTAAACCTCTCCAACACCTTCTCTACGTACTCATCCTGATACAATGTGAATTTTCAATTTTTCTCATCTCTTGTTATTCTCATACCAAGGATTTTATTTTCGGCACCCAAATCCTTCATCACAAATGAATTAGCTAATTTATTCTTGCGCATATTTATATACTCCATGTTATACCCCACAACAAGCATGCCACCTACATACAATACAAAGATAATATAGCTTCCATTTTCCATCCTTTTAAAACAAACACAATGATCAAAATGACATCTAGTATAACCTTGTTCTTTCATAAACCTATCAAACGTCAAATACTACTTCCTTGGAGATTGCTTTAGGCCATACAATCTCTTATTCAACCTTCATACCAAATTCTCCTTCCCTTTGACCTCATACCCCTGTGGTTGTTGCATATAAATCTCTTCCTCCAATCCCCATGGACAAAAGATGTTTTTGCATCTAACTTTTCAATATGCAGATCTTCTGCTTCCACAAGACTTAAAATAGTCCTAATTGAAGCCATTTTAACAACAGGAGAAAATATTTCATCGAAATCTCTACCTTTCTTTTCTGCAACCCCTTTCCAACAAGTCTATCCTTGTACTTATTTTTTCCTCCATCTTCTTCCTTCAACTTGTAAACCCATTTATTTTGTAATGCTCGTTTTCCTACAAGAAACTAAACCAAATCCCAAGTCTAGTTATTTATCAGGGAATTCATTTCATCTTTCATTCATTTCTCCCACTTCCTTTTAGTGTATACCTGCATTGCCTCTTCATAAAATTATGGTTCACCAGAATCAATCAATAAGAAATAATACAATGAAGGAGAGTATCGTTTAGGGGGTCCACTTAACCTGGTATATCTTCTAACAACACTTGTAGGAGTTTGAGGTAATTGTATCTCATGGTGTTGTACATTTTTATTTTCTAGTACCTTTGGAATATCCTTTTCAGTGATCTCATCAAGCACTATGTATTCGTTTTCTTTTTCCTATTTCTTTCCCTACAACTAATCTTTGTACATGACCTTCTCATTGAATATGACATCTCTACTCCTAATGATTTTGTGATTTTCATAATCCCATAAGAGATAACCAAAATCATTAACACCGTATCCAATAAAGGTACACTTCTTGTATTTTTCCTCAAGCTTTGTTCTATTTTGTTTATCAATATGGACAAATTATTCACAACCAAAAGTCCTAAAAAAGGAATAGTTTATCTTTTTACCTGTCCATGCCGCTTCTAGAATTATACCATCCAAAGGGATTGAAGGTCCTATGTTTATTAACTAAACAACAATATATACAATATCTACACAAAACTATAAGGGAAAACTAGCATGCAATCTCATACTCCTTGCACACTCCATGATTGTCATGTTCATCCTTTCTGACACACCATTTTCTTGTGGTGTTCCTGGAACTATCTTATGTCTATGAATCCCATGGTATGAACAGTAATCATAAAACTCCTTTCTGCAATATTCACCTTCATTTTCTGATCTGAGACACTTCAAATTTTTTCCTATCTAGTTCTCAACCAAAGCTTTCCATTTCTTAAAAGTGTTAAAAACATCAGATTTTTGTTGAATGCAATAAACCCAAGTTTTTCTAGTTGGATCATCAATAAAAGTAACATAATAATGAGAGCCACCAAGAGATGATACCTAATTTTGTCCCCATACATATGTATGCACAAGATCTAACCTTTCAATCTTCTTTTCTTTTATGACTCTGAGAAATATGAATCTCTTTTGTTTTCCATAAACACAATGCTCACAGAAATCCAAACCAATTTGTTTAAGATCTGCTAACAAATTTATTTTTTGAAGTATCTGCATCCCCTTCTCACTCATGTGTCCAAGACTATGATGCCAAAATGTTGTATCCACTCCTGTAGAAGCTAAAGATATAGAAGAGTTTGTATTACCAATACATAAATACAATTCACCTACCTTCTCTCCTTTTGCTATCACCAATGATCCTTTGGTGACCTTACACACCTTATCTATAAATATGGATATACAACCTTCACTTTCCAACTGCCCTATTGAAATTAGAGTTTTCCTTAGACCTGGAACATGTCTTACCTCTTTCAACAACCATTGGTTTCCATTCCTTTTCTTTACTTTTACCTTTCCCATTCCAACAATTTTGCATGGTGCATCATCACCCAAATGAACCTGTCCAAAATCGCCTTGAACATAATCTAGAAAATGTTTCCTATGGGGTGTGACATGAAATAAATCACCTGAATCCACTACCCAAGACTAAAAAATTGCATCTACAAAATGAATCAAAGAATCTTATAACACATCACTTGTTACATTTGCTTCCTAATTTTTCTCCTGTTCTCCATCTCTTTGTTTCTTTGGAGCTCTGCAATCTTTCTTCAGATGTCCTTTCTTTCCAAAATTCGAGCACTCTTTCTTTCCAAGTATTTATTTGGATCTACCCTTCCTAGAATTCCCACGGTTCCCTGATCCCTTTCCTTTGTCCTTTTGGCATCCCCTATAATTCATGTTTAACTCATTAATTGATGTCTCACATGTGCTTTTTTTTCGCATTTCCTTGCGAAGGATAACACCAACAATATCTTCAAAGTTTAGAGTGTTTGAATAAGAGATAGATTTACTTACAACCATGACCAAGCCATTCCATATTTTTGTCAATGGGCACAGTATTAGAATATCCTTGACCTCATCATCAAAGTCCACTTTTATAGAACTTAGTTTATTAGTAACCATATAAAATTCATTTAAATGATCTACAACATACCCACCTTCTAACATCTTCATTATAAATAATCTCTTAATTAGAAATACCTTATTGGACGTCGAGGTTTTTTCATATAGTTTATCCAATGCATCCATCAACTATTGCGTTGTCTTTTATTTCAAAATATTGAAATCCACCAACACTTCCAAGCCTAGCCATATCGTTCCTAGTGCTTTTCTATCAAGAACCTCCCATTCTTCGTCCTTCATGGTCATCGACTTCTTTTCTATTCCACCCAATGGTAGGAATATATCCTTCTGATATAAAGAATATTCCATCTACATCTTCCATAACTCATAGTTTTGGCGTTAAATTTCTTGACCCTAAAGTTTCCATATTTTACCATTTCTCCCACTCGAACCAGGAACCCTCTTTTCCTATGAGTTACCTTTCGCTTTGATACTAGTTGTTACAAAAATAGGATCGCGGAGAAATAAAATAAAACAAATGTGGAAATAAAAAATAGAAGATACAAAATACAATGGAGAAACATATTTACATGGTTCACCCAGTTTGGTCTACGTCCATGAGATAAATTACCAGGTCCTTCCTTTATTATTATCCAACAAATGAAGGAATACAACCTACAACACACGTTCTATAAATTCCTCTTATTTCTCGCACATTCTCCTCTCTCAAAATACAATATTCACCATCATACATAGTCGTAATACATTTACCTCATAAAAGAGGGTTTCCTTCTAGGTAAAAAAACCCTAACATAACTTCTACCATTAGATATGTGACTTTATAATGAATGGTTCATATTTACTATGAAATTACAATATATGTTTACAAGGCAACTTTTCTATCGGGGGATTTTCCCCAAAACCCCCGCCAGGGGCCTGCTTTCCCCCGAACCCTCCCAGCTAGGGGGATGCCCCCATAGACCCCTTACGAGGGGAAATCCCCCCTACACTCCCACGTGTGGAGGAGTGTACAACATTCTTCTGGGTTGTAAATTATTCATAGGGTATAAACAGACCTGAAAAAAAATTCCTTTGAATCAAAAAGATAATCAGGCTCCACAACCAATAGGGTCATAGAGTGGCCAAGACTGAATGGGTTGTATATTATTGTACCAAGTACATACACACATCAACATAAAATACCTGAAGTGAAAAATAGCTGATGATAGAGAACATATGACAATTATTTAATAGAAATGATAGTGAGTGAGCGTACGTGAGCTTTTGACATTGGTGGGAAAAATGGTCCCTTGATGAAAATTTTGGGTGCTCTGTGAAGGAGGCCAAGGAACAATGAGATCCTAGAAGAGGTAATCCATGAAGGAGGATAGGCTATGATGAATTCCTAGAAAAAGGATTTCCCTAAGGGAGGTCAAGGAACCATGGTTTCCTGAAAAATGCACTCCCTAAGGGAGGCCATGGACCAATGGATTCTTGAAAAAGTCACTCCTTGAAGGAGGCTAGGGAACCATTAGTTCCTGAGCAAGGCCCTCCCTAATGGATGTTAAGGACTGATGGGTTCCTTAAAAATGAACTCCTTGAAGGAGGAGATGGAACCATGGGTTACTGAACAAGGAAATCCCTAATGGAGGCAACGAAGCAATGGATTCTTGAAAAAGGAAGTCCTTGAAGGAGGCCAAGAGCCATCCATTCATGAGGAAGGCCCTTCCTAATGGAGGAGGTGGAATGGTGGGTTCCTAAAAAAGACTCTCTTTGAAGGAGGCCATGGAACCATGGGTTCCTAAACAAGGCACTCCCTAATGGAGGCCAATGAACGATGGGTTCCTAAAAAAGGAACGTCTTGAAGGAGGCCACAAAAAAATGAGTTCATGGAAAAGGCACTCCCTGAAGGAGGCCAAGTTTCCAAATGGGGGTATCCAAAAATAACTAAGGCTAAAGGGGACTTGCCATAATAAGTAATGAAAGCATCTTGGTGGATCATGCTAATTAGGCCATGTGGCTTGTAATCGCATGATGTCTAGGGGAACTTGACACAAGGTGGTGTTATAATGGTTCCCATGAAGGGTATATTGTGAGTTGGTGTTAGGTCGTGAGCCAAGTATTATGGGACCAAGGTGGGAACTGGTAAGACCCTCTGTATTATGATATAGGGGTAGTGGGAGGGGTTGTTTCCAAATACCCAAGATTAAAAAACAAAGGTAAAATAACAGACAATTTAAATTTGAACATCCACAAAAGAGGATATGAAATGGTGTATCAGATCCATGTAATATCTATTGGGGGGTTTGGGACTTTAACTTGTGTGGAAACATATCCTATATGGTCATGATTGTTCATTATGGAACTAGATTCCTTGATATACCTATCAGTGTTAATATATGATCTTATTTGAGAGGGAGTAATGACCTTATCAAGGGAGACAATATAAGACAGTGCACCAATTGAATTACAAGGACCCTGCCAATAGTGGATAGCGGAACCTAGATGGATTTTATCACTAGAATCATTCAAAGAAGTAGTTGCCTCAAAGAATTATTCATCTTTTGGGAATAACGTATTTGAGACTTCATGGTTACTTTTGGTTTTGTGGGAAGAAACATGCATGGATTCCCCCAAGGATGAATGAATATACCCAACCTCTAAGCCTAAGTGGTGAGGAGGTGGTTCTAGAGGTAGTGGATCATTTGTAAGGGGAGTGGATGTTGCACGATGATCTAAAAATAGAAGGCTGACTTGTTATGCTATGCAAGCACCCCTACTTCATTAAAATAAACTTTACAGGACCTTGCTTCATGTGTATAAATATGCAAGATAAAACTTATGTGTTAAACTTATGCATCTTCTTGTAAATGTTTATGTG
>ML789851.1:287479-302599 GCA_009831015.1 Picea engelmannii | reverse complement strand
GTTAAATATGTACTTTAAACATATACACAGCAACACAACTTGCAGCAAATAAACCATCAAACTCACAACAAGAACAAGATGATAAAGGAGTTCACCCCTCTACGGGCTACATCTCCTTGAGCCTCCATAATGGACTTGGCTCTTTGGGATTAATTAGTCAAAAGTTATTTTACAAGCTTCTGCTCAACTCCAATGGCAAAAAAAACTGTACCATTGAGATCAGAACACATAAAAACCCAAAAAACGACTAATAGAACTATGAAAACAGATCATGGCTCATCCGGGCATGACCTCTTCTACATGTGGCCATAAGCTTCCCTGAGCTTCTCTTTGGAAAAAACACCTATAAAAGTCCTCAAAAGCCTTTGAAACCTGTCCCAATGTGTTCAGAGCATATCAATTAGCCAAAAATGATTAGTCATTCACAGAAAACAAACATAGGCTCACCAAACCATGTCCTCCATCAAAGGGGGCTTTGAGCTCCCTAGAGCTTCCTGGAACTTCAACGGTGAAAAACTTGCAGAAGAAGTCTTCAAAAGGCCTTGAAAACAGCACCAATGGATCCATGACGTCCAAAAACCCCTAGCTGGGCTTTTAAGGCACCTCAATCGGCTAAACGATGAAGAACTTAGGCCTCCTCCATTTTTCCTCCTTCCACTTTGCTGGAACTGGTTCGCCAAAATGCACTCCTGTGTGCATGAACCTGGAACACGCTCCAAATGTGCGTTATAAAATGGAACCAGGCGCAACCGTGCCAACGGTGAAAACCGTAGGATGGTTAGGGCACCTCCAGCCCCCAACCGCCTCGGCATTTGGTCATATGGCCCACATGACCATAGGCTGGGCGCAAAAAGTGGTTAAGCTTCTATAACCGTTGAAACCGCACGGTTTAAACCTTTTGGTTAAACACAAAACTCACGGGTTATTCCAACCCCGTGCATATACCAATACATAGTTTTTTTTAAACTTTGGTTTTAACATTATCCGTGCACATAAATGTTACAGCTGCTCCATTTATTACACATATAATATATATGGTTTTGCGCGCGGGTAATATAATCATATGGTTATATGTGTTATGCTATAGAACCATGGGTTGGGGCATAGGCCCCGACCCGCGCCTTTTTCTAAAATAAACAATATGCAACCTTAAATATAAAGTGGTCCGCCTAACTAACAAGGAACACAAGGCGGTATCATGGCTAGCAGATGTTTGTTAAGTCTTACATAGAGGGGGAGGTCCGGGGGTCGAACCCCGCGGACTCCCACATATAATTTTAACATAACAAATAATAACCAACCGACGAGGGCCACGTGGCACCCATGCATTGGGCCACGTGCCCTCTTACCATTTGCTGCCAATGCGACACGTGTCATCACCGTATTCGCTAATTAACAACTAACCAGCAGTTGCCACATCACCATACTTCCATGTCATCATGGTGGTACGCCCTCCACGTGGCCGTACGGACTGTACGGACAGGTACAGTCAGCATCCCAAATTTTTACTTGTTTGACTTGGCGGTCAGATCGCAATATCTCCTCCATACGGACTCCGTTTGCGAAAGTAAATATACCGCCGGAATCAGGAAGACGAGACGGATGCAATGGCACCATTTTCGTCGCAATTCGAGCACTTTGAAAATTGAGCAAACTTTTGCCCCCTGGTCCAAATTTTGATCACACCTTCCCACTGAAAGGCTTCTGGACCCACAAAAGCTTATCTGTCTGCTTTCAAGTCATATCAAAATCTTTTGACAATCACCTAAATACTCTGACATGTCGTGCACTGCAACTGGCTATGTCATTCAACCACTACTCTCTGGCTGCTGTTGACCCACTGCTCTCTGGCTGCTTGGAAGAATGCCAACCTTCCCACTGAGAATCAAGTTCCTCTTTCCAACTCTTTGGCGTTAACAAAATCAGCTCTCCAATGGCTGCAAAAACTTCCTGTGACACCTTATCATAGGGCAAGAAAACATCAATCTTGAAAAACAAATCATACAAGATTGAAAATGATGCCAACAAAATCTTTTGTTCTTCAAACAAACTGTCGCATCTCGTACTTTATCAAAGCACATGGCGTTTTCAAAACCAACTTTCAAGTCAATAAACACCATCGACTAAACACAAGTCAAACAACACGATCAACACAACATAGTCGTCAGAAAATCATCAACACCAGTCGAGACTCATTGAAATATCTTATCAACTTGCCCATAAATGCACACATAATGCTGAAAAGTGCATTTACAATCAGAAAAATGCAAGTGTTACTTGCGTAAGAAATCCAACCATTTCTTACCAACCCAACTCAATGGTGAATTTTGCTGCTGGACATCATCCTCTTGTGAATCATCTTGACTCACATCAATGATGGAATCTCCACTTCCATTCTTTCCAATCTTCTTATCCAACTGCTTCTGAGGCTGTGGACGAATAGTTGGATGAAACGTCCAACATTGGTCAACAAGATGACCCCGCTTCTGACAATGAGTGCAAACCTTTTGCATCCTCCTTTCACGCTGTCTTTGCTTAGAAGGTTTCCTGAAATTGGCCAACCTTTTCCAACACTTGGAAACATGATGGTTATACAAACCACAATACATACATGGATTCTTTCTTCCAGTTTTACATATAAAGTTATTATGCTTAACATAATCAAAAGCAACTGAATGATAAGAGGAATTATACCTAGAGAATTCACCTTTATCGCCTCATTGAGGAGGTGAATCTGAAGAGTTACAAGCTCTCCTTTGAAGATCATCAACAGTGTTATTGTCCTCATCACTGTCACAACTCTCACATTTGCATTCATCCTGAATACAAGCCTTGCATGCTGAAGGGATTGAACTTTTAACAAAAGTTCTTGAACTTTCACCTTTAAAGCCTTCTTGAAGAGGTGAACTCGAAAC
Source organism: Picea engelmannii (assembly GCA_009831015.1). Taxonomy (NCBI): domain Eukaryota; kingdom Viridiplantae; phylum Streptophyta; class Pinopsida; order Pinales; family Pinaceae; genus Picea; species Picea engelmannii. The sequence goes on along the minus strand of ML789851.1, from coordinate 299,684 downwards.
AAAACTTATCCTTGGAACTTTTTCCCTTGTCTCCTTGACTTTGGAATATGCTCCATCTTTCTGTTCATAACCAAGACCACAAAACTTGGGTCTTTCTTCAACAACAATAGGCTCAACAATGCCTTGTACGTGCTTGCCCAAACCTTTACCTTCATAGCCCATTTTTAACAACAACTTGGACCCTATTCCTCTTGTGTGACTCTCAAAACCACCAAAACATTCATCTTTAGAGGAATTAGAAGATAAACTAACACTGCATACCTTATGTTCATGCATGTACCTGGTAAGGGTTTCCTTTGCCTCATGGAGTTGATTCTCCATCTCATGCAACCTTTGCAAAAGCTGGTCTTTCTCCTGCTTCATGGCCATCAACTGCTATCCAAGGGCAATGTTCTTATCATACATCTCTTTCATCAAATCTTTCATTAGTATAATTTCTTCTTTAGAAAAGAATGAAGATAATGAAAATGTATGGGAACTACACATGCTTGAAGCTTCTGCCATCCTTGCAAACTTCAACACAAAACTTGCACAAAACCAATAGCTAAATCTCAAGCTATCAATGGCAAACAAATGAGCGAAACAAACTTATGGTCTGATACCACCTGATCTGAAAATAGAAGGCTGACTTGTTATTCTATGCAAGCACCCCTACTTCATTAAAATAAACTTTACAGGACCTTGCTTCATGTGTATAAATATGCAAGATAAAACTTATGTGTTAAACTTATGCATCTTCTTGTAAATGTTTATGTGTGAGAAATTGTTCCTTTAGATGGTTAAACATGTACTTTAAACATATACACAGCAACACAACTTGCAACAAATAAACCATCAAACTCACAACAAGAACAAGATGATAAAGGAGTTCACCCCCCTACGGGCTACATCTCCTTGAGCCTCCATAATGGAATTGGCTCTCTGGGATTAATTAGTCAAAAGATATTTTACAATCTGCTGCTCAACTCCAATGGAAAAAAAAACTGTACCATTGAGATCAGAACACATAAAAACCCCAAGAACGACTAATAGAACTCTGAAAACGGATCATGGCTCATCTGGGCATGACCTCTTCTACATGTGGCCATAAGCTTCCCTGAGCTTCTCTTTGGAAGAAACACCTATAAAAGTCCTCAAAAGCCTCTGAAACTTGTCCCAATGTGTTCAGAGAATATCAATTAGCCAAAAATGATTATTCATTCACAGAAAACAAACATAGGCTCACCAAACCATGTCCTCCATCAAAGGGGGCTTCGAGCTCCCTAGAGCTTCCTGGAACTTCAACGGTGAAACACTTGGAGAAGAAGTATTCAAAAGGCCTTGAAAACAACACCAATGGATCCAGCACGTCCAAAAACCCCTAGCTGGGCTTTTACGACACCTCAATCGGCCAAACGATGAAGAAGTTAGGCCGCCTCCATTTTTCCTCCTTCCACTTTGCTGGAACTGGTTCACCAAAATGCACTCTTGTGTGCATGAACCTGGAACACGCTCCAAATGCGCGTTATAACCTGGCACCAGGTGCAACCGTGCCAACGGTGCAAACCGTAGGACGGTTAGGGCACCTCCAGCCCCCAACTGCCTCGGCATTTGGTCATATGGCCCACATGACCATAGGCTGGGCGCAAAAAGTGGTTAAGCTTCTATAACCGTTGAAACCGCATGGTTTAAAACTTTTGGTTAAACACAAAACTCACGGGTTATTCCAACCCCGCGCATATACCAATACATAGTTTTTTTAAAACTTTGGTTTTAACATTATCCATGCACATAAATGTTACAACTGCTCCATTTATTACACATATAATATATATGGTTTTGCGCGTGGGTAATATAATCATACGGTTATATGTGTTATGCTATAGAACCATGGGTCGGGGCTTAGGCCCCGGCCCACGCCTTTTTCTAAAATAAACAATATGCAACCTTAAATATAAAGTGGCCCGCCTAACTAACAAGGAACACAAGGCGGTATCATGTCCAGCGGATGTTTGTTAAGTCTTACATAGAGGGGGAGGTCCGGGGGTCGAACCCCGTGGACTCCCACATATAATTTTAACATAACAAATAATAACCAACCGACGAGTGCCATGTGGCACCCATGCATTGGGCCACGTGCCCTCTTACCATTTGCTGCCAATGCAACACATGTCATCACCATATTCGCCAATGAACAACCAACCAACAGTTTCCACATCACCGTACTACCACGTCATCATGATGGTACGACCCTCCACATGGTCGTACTAACTGTACAGACAAGTACAGTCAGCATCCCAAATTTTTACCTGTTTGACTTGGCGGTCAGATCGCAATATCTCCTCCATACAGACTCTGTTTGCGAAAGTAAATATACCCCCGAAATCAGGAAGACAAGATGGACGCAATGGCACCGTTTTCGTCGCAATACGAGAACTTTGAAAATTGAGCAAATTTTTGCCCCCTAGTCCAGATTTTGATCACACGAATAGTGGAAGTGGTCACATAGTGCATGGAATCAATGTGGATAACATGATGTGAGATTATATTATGAGAATCCCTAGGGGGGGGATCAATGTAAGAGAGATGATCGATAGTGATGATGCATCCCTCATGTGTGAATATCATGAATCAAAAGAGTGAATAAACCACAACACTCATGGCATAGATGAAATCACAACCTAGGAGAATATTGTAATCTACTGAACCATCCATGAAAACACCATTGATCAAAACCATCTTGCCACCTAACTCAATGGGAGATTAGGTAATATTCCTAAGGGGCAACATAGTCTACCATCGAAGGATCTTAACTCAGTCATCGATGCGATAAGAGTATCAGCGCTTAGTTATTTCCCAGCTGATGAGGACATAATGCACGAGGCTTCCCCATGATCTATAATACAACGATAAACTATAAAGGTGTTAATTATAGATTGTATTTTAAACGGGGTAGAACATTACAGTCATGGTTGGATAAGTTGATTCCAATAAAAGGTGATGGCCTGTGATGGGTGTGGGTATACACTTCCAATTTCATGACAAGGATAGGGTCTAGTAGACATTGTGGTACTAGAGGTGGAAGGGGTTCCCCCAAGTATACATGAATGAGAATCAGTTGTGAGGTAGATTAGGTGTGAGGGGGGATTACCCATCTGAGGGGTAACAAATTATTTCAATATGCATGGCACCTTACCTAATGGAGTAAGAGGTGCATGTTGGGGGAGGGGGCATGTCAAAGTAGTGTAAGTAGAACTACTAAGTTTATTTTGTTGCATGCACTACAAAAAAATTGATTAGACTAGCTTTGGAGTGAGTCTAGGGAACTGATGGGCTAGGTGACCATAGAGCTCAGAAAATAGGAAAGGGTGATTAGTCCATGTATGGTTGTTATATATATTCTTATTTTGATTTTAGTTCCGGTGGGAACTATGAGTGTGCCCATATGTACAAGAATTTCCCCCATAAAATGGGTGTTGATAGTAGGTTTTTCTCTTCTTACTCATGAGTGGTGGATGTCCCATATAACTAAGAGAGGGGGATCGATTTTGTCCAACTAGGAAGAAAAGGATGGGGTTATATATGGTAGTTATCGTGGTCCTACGATGGTGGTTGATGGTTGGAGATCCAATTCCTGAATAGGAAGGGACACTAGATGGGTGATTTGTTCTGGATAGTGGTGCCTAGTGATGTGGACTGAAGAAAAGACAACACTAAAACAATGGAACTAACTGGTGTGTGTGCTAGTTGTACTGAGGTGTCAACCAAATTAGGAACACCTCCCAACATTGGGGGCAACTTTTCATATGTATAGAATGACTGGGATGTTGTGGTTCTCCTACGGTTATGTAATATATGTATATGTGTACAAGTGGTAGTGAGAAGAATAAATGAACAAGTGTTTCAGTAAATGTGGACTATATCAACAATGTTTTGAAAGATATATGTAATAAATCAGTGGTAATCATACATAAAAAGTAATAGTGTAAGATAGTGTGGATTTTTATCCATGTGGGGGAATAAAATAAAATGCACATGTCCTAATAGACCTATCGTCCTTCCTCTCAAAAAGAATTGAACCTTCCAAAATCACTCAATAGTGGGCCATGAATCCACCGGAAGAGGAGCTAGTGAAGGTATGAATAATCAATTATAATGAGCGGTGAAGGGTGCATATCCCAAAAGGACTAACAATATTTCCCAACAATCATTGAAAATATGATTAAGGTGTGATTGCAGCCCAAAAATTCTACCTGGGTAGATGCAACCTAGAACTAGCCACTAAATTACCTTGATCAAGCATGAAATTTAGATTTTTGGTCTCAGAAATCAGTCACATGATAGATGCATTCTAAGGGTTGGGTGACCCAAGTAGTCACACACAGAACAACTAGACCTCAGCCTTTGACCCTTCATGAGTTTCTCCCTACCTTATGGTGTAGGAATGCTTGATTTGGAGGATTTTGGAATCTTATATTGCAATTTCTAAGTTTCAATGACAAAAGGATGATGGAGATTTATTTGGATGCATATCCTCAAAATTATAACTTAGACTACAAAAAAAAAAGTGTTCCTCCAATGGGGGTTAGAAGTGGGTTTATTATGGTTTCTTTTGGAATTCAAAAGTGGGCTATGAAGTTGGAGTCATGGTCCAATTTCATTGATTAAGAGTGGTGTGAGAAAAATATTTTGTCAAATAAATGAATCCCTTCTGATTCTCTCGGATCACTTATGGGTGAAAAAGGAAGAGAATAATACATTTTTAAGTATCTGAAAAACACCTCTTGAATATTTGATGATGTGTGCAACAATTTATAGTGAGTGATGAATTTTTAATAATTTAAGTGAGAAAATGTTTGAATGTGGACATCACTTGGTCCTTTACAATGGTTTCTTACTTATAACATACTAGATTTCACAAACAATCCTTGTAGAAAATTGAAAACTCCTTAAGTAACTAGAATGGTGGACATGCGGGTCCTTACTTTTGAGTCTTAATCTCCCTATAATGTTCTCTAACCTAAGAAAGATTTGAAGATATCCTAGAGTGTATACATGTGGGCATGTCTGGGCCCTTACAAAATACTTAAACTTTCTAGGTTGTTTTCTCTAGAAATTTGAAACTATCCTAAGTTTGTGAACATGTGGGAATGTATAGGCCTTTAAAAAAATTTTAGATTATGTTTCAACAAATTAAACTAAATAGGTATTGGCCTCTCCTAAAATGATTTATGTAGTTTCAAAAAATGAGAAAACTAAGAGGTATTGGCCTCTTCTAAAATGATTGATTTTTAAAGGGAGATGAAGGTTTCTTAATTGATTCCTTATTCCGATTTTCAAGATCACACAAAGGTGCTAGGAAAGAGAATACTCTGATATTAGCAAAATGATCTCCTAGTCTTAATTAGTTGATGACCTATAAAAGGAAAAATTTAACTCAAGATTTCAAATGCTATAATAGGCCATCCATGTGGAAACAAAAAGCAAATATCTTATGGTTCTTTTTACCCCTTTAAGTGCCTACTTTAGCTAATTATCTATGCAATAAAGAATCCAAAGCCTTCTTTTTTTCGATTTAACAAAGTGCATAAAGTAATTCTATACCATTGAAAACAAAAAGTCCATTGTCTCGAGGATCCGCATGGGTTTGGACCCAATAGTTCCACATATCTGCGCATTTTTGCATGGTCAGCATGTCTTTTGTGCCCAAACTCAAGCACACGAAGAGAAATGGCTAGACCAAAATTTAAATTGGGTTCTCTTGATAAGAGGCTCAATCAATGCATTTGAGGGTTGGAATAGGCTGGTTTCAATCCCAAAAAACACAAATATTTGAGAAAGAAAGCTCTCATATCATAATTGGGGAGGATTTTGATCTGTATCCCTAGTATGGTCTGTAATATGTTGGGTTTTTTTGCCACTTGGGTGACCAAAAGAGGTCCCTTAACTATCTAGTTAGGCTAGGAAGACAACAAAAGAGATTGTTAGTTTATTAGTGGCTCAACTAAGAAGAAAACAAGAAGTAAACAACAAAGAAATAAAACTAAACAAAGAATGCAACAACTAAACTTGATGCAAGAAAGAGACACAAGGAATAACTACCAAATGAAACTTCTCTTCAAATTGATAACACCTTAGAGAAATATGGGAACTTATGACTCCCCTCTTCCTCCTTGGGAAGGCTCTTGATTCCCCAAATACAAAGCTTTGTCTCTTCTAACAGTGGCTAAAAATGAAAACACAATGGTGAATAATAGATAGTTGAACTTCTCAAGAGGAGAGAGGTGCAACACTTGCTATGAATTCACAAAGAGTTTTTGGAGAAAGATGGATTCTCAAAGACAAATTGAACAACATAAAAATACTTGAATTTATTCTTCTTGTTTGCATACAATGGCCCTTTATTTATAGGAGGAAGGAAATATTTTTTCAGACTAGTTTCAAATGTGAATGTGATTCCTTTGGAGGTACCTCCCATCGCTTTCAGTGATTCCAAGGTGGATTTTGGGGGTGATTTCAGGTATGGGGGAGATCCACTCCATCTCGGAAGTGGTTGAGGCTCGACCAAAATCATCAATGCGTCATTTATACATTTGCATGTGTTTTTCGACTATCAACCATGTGGACTGTGCCATGTGCATGTTGTATGTTGTGTTAGAATGCGCAGATGTGTATGCATTGTTTTTGTTGAATACACACTGAAATTCAGAACCACTTTTGTATAGTTTTGTTCTTATTTTTCCAAATTGAGTGTAATCCTTCCATAATTATTGGGAGTATGTAGTTCTTGTGCTGATTTTTTCTTCAACCATTCTCTATTTTTGTGGTGAGATTTTTTTTGGTGATAACACCTTACAAGGAAAGACTTACAATGGCACTAAAGAAGCAAATGTAGGAACAATAAGGGAACAACCAAAGCTAGCCTATCCAACAATGAAATTCCATCGAAGAGTAAAGTGGCCACAAATGCATCCTTAAATAGACAAAGGTTAATATCAATTACCCTCTCTTTCCTAATTACTTTTGAAATCTTCAATATGAATGTTCATAATTGCATGGTAGACTTGAGAGCTTCTTCTAAGATAATTCTCATTAAAGTATGTGAGAACCTTAATGCCAATCATGAATTGTTTGATATTCAAATTATTCGGTTAGATAGAACTTGACTCAAATTAATTTGGGAAATAAAGAATGTTTTAATCATAATTTCTCCTAATACTAAAATTCATCAAACTATTGATATCGTTATGGTATACATACCTGATAATTATGGCATGCTTTTGAGTAGATATTGGTCTACTATGTTGAATGGGTATTTTTATATTAATTGGTCACATTTAAGGATTCCTTTCAATGGTAAACTGATTACAACTGATAGAGAAAGATATATTAATCATGTGGTTATTGATTTGAATGATCCAAATGAACCTGTGATGTTTAACAATTAAATTTTGGGAAATTTTTCATATCACACAATTTTTGGGAATTACACATCTGAAATATCTCATTTTGTGGAATCAAACACACAATATGAAATCCTTCATATTGTTGAGTCTAACCTAAATATATTAGATCAAACTAACATTAATTATAGTGTACTATCTAACATAATATCCAAGGATAGATTAGAGATACTTACTAACTCCACTAACCCCAACAATAAAAAAAAAATCGAAAATTTGAAATCATATATTGAACCAAAAAAAGGGTATCCTTATATGTCGACATGATTTTTTGATGGATACAAGTCTCTAGAAAGTGTAGGTATGGATGCATATGAAAATATGAAAAATTAAAGAAAACACTAGTTGCATGTAGACTTGAGTTCTAATGGACAAACAACACTTCTGAATATGAATCCCTACTACAAGGATTGAGAAAACAAGTAGACTTGAAAGAAAATAAATTTAAGGTATTTTATGATTCAAAAATTGTTATAAGGTAGGGAAGAAACACCATACACTATCTTTCAAGTCATATTAAACATTATCAGCAGGAGATATGATAACTAATCCAAATTTTCAATGCATTTAATATTCAGTCCTATTTCTCGTTTGCTGAATTGTGATGTTGACTTACTTGTTAATGTCGTATCTATATTGATACCATCAGAGGGATTAATGCCTGGTAATTTTTTTGTTGAAATTTTGTACAATCCCTCAATTAAGAACAACATAACCAATTGGAGAGTCTTCAATGATGACCAACATATTTTTAACTTTCTACACCTTGAAGGAATGTTCAAAAACTATATTATAAATGAAGGTAAACATGATCAAATAATGAACCTTGATGTCACTGATCAAGCTCAGTGAAGGAATCAAATTGGTCTAGCTAACAACATTCCTAAGAATGTAGTGAAACTGGAGAAACTTTATGATCTCTAGGGTAAGTTTAAGAGGGAAACAAACTGCAAAAACAACAACTCATCATTGTAGTTTGAAGTAGTAAATATTGGAACAAGCACCACACTTTAGAATATCAATCTGCGAAAGGATTTGTTTCCTCATGAAAGACAATATGTTATCAATTTGTTCAAGGAATAAAAATATATATTTTCTTGGATGTATGGATTCCTAAAAACTTATGACACAAAGATCATACAACACATCATTCCAATGAAGCCTAAAAAAAATATTTTCAACAAAAGATGAGAAAGACGCACCCTAGTCTTCAGCCACAAGTTAAAGATGAGTTGAACAAGTTGTTAGCTACTAAGATTATATTCCTACTCATACATACTTGGTGGATTGATAATCTTGTATCGGTAAGGAATAATAATGGGGAAATAAGGATTTTCATTGATTTCAAGAACTTTATAAAGACTCTAAGAAAGATAGCTCTCTAGTGCCTCCTATGTTGATATTTTGGTAGCTGCAGGAGGCATTAATGTCCACGTGTAACCTTGACAAGAATATAATATTATGGGAAGCAAGAGAAACTCTAAAATCCTTGGACATAACCCTAGAAGAAAATTCGTCTAAAGAAAATAATCAATATTGATTTTCTGGCCTCTAGAAAGAGAAGTTGGCCCAGACAGCTAAGAAAAAGAAGTATAAATACAGGATGCCAGCACTCATTTGGAAACACACAACTCACAACTACAAAAATTTAGTAAGCGCACAAGTTTGGAGAGTAGTTGTAGCTTCAGCTACTACAACTTGTATTTTCAATTTTAGGCTTGGACTTTCTCTTGGTTATGGTTTTTAATTTATGCCTTGTGAGTTAGCTATAGAGAAAGGTATGCTATAATGATTGGCTATTGGATCTAGGGTTTTCTTGTGAAATTATTCTCTTTGTCAAGGTTAAGGTGCTTGGGGGTGTCTTTGCCCTATGGTTGAGTGACAATTTTGATACATTGTCTATGGTGAAACAAGCACACCTATTTTATAACAGGTTATGGGCCTAAACTATCTTCGGATAGTCTAACCGCTGGAACATAGAATGAGGATTTGCTCGGTTACAGTTGGAGTTGCGATCAAATTTTTTGATGCAAAAACAAAACCCTAACCCTCTTGTTGAGGCACCTTAAGTGAAGAGATTGACCTAATTTATATATATCCTAGTGCACCATAACTTAGCGCACCTCCCGATACTCTCATCAAGATAATACATCATGTATGATATTTTGGTGAAAGTCAAAGGTTGACCAAGTCAAACTAGTCATCGCTTACTCTATGAAGTCGAAAAACAAGTTAGAAGGGGATTCTAACTTTAGATCATGTAAGACAAGCATTGACCTCATCCTTTCCAAGAATAAAGTGTTGGATATCATGAAAGGAAATATCATGGAACCATAGTTTGAAGAAGGAAAAGAGAAGGAACTTCATAACATTGCGATTATGGAGAAGTTCAAGGAAAATGACATCAATGCCATGAGTATCATACTGGAATCTATAAAATACTACTTGATACACTACATCTATCATCTTGACTCATCTTGGTTAGAAAAATTATACAAGTAATGAGTATGAATAATGAGCTTTGTGACATGAAAATGAACGATGATGATAGAATAACATCATACTTTGTAAGAATATCTCAGTTAAGAGATCAACTACAAGCTATTGTAGAAATCATTTTAGAAAAAGAACTGGTAAATATAGTACTCAATGGACTTCCCAAGACATGGGATACATTTTCCACAAGCATGAACACAAGAAAGGAATATCCCACATTTGAATAACTTTGGAATTTTTGTGCACAAGAAGAATCAAGGATTAACGTGAAAGATAAATCCCAAAATGAAAATGAATATCAAGTCTTCATAGAAAAGTTCAAGAATTTCAGGAATACGAATAAGTTTGGCTTCAGGAAGAAACCAAATAAATAAAATAATATGTCAAAGGTACAATGCTTCAACTGTCGAAAATATGTTCATGACAAGAACCACTGTCCTGAGTTAAAGAAAAGGAAGGAGACAAACGAAGCATCAATTGTCGAAGAAAGGGAATCCTCAATGAAGGCCAAGAAGAATAAAACAAACATCTTCTTCTAAGTCAAGTCAAGAGATACACATGAAAAGATGAAGTATGTTGAAAATCCATGGTAACAATTCTTCTGGGAGCTATTATAAAAATAAAAACTACTAAATAAGCCAAAATCAAAATCAGACTTGAAGAGACACAAAATAAGTCAAAATAGAAAGAAGTCAACAATCAAGAGGAAATTAGAAAAAGACTTGTAACACTTTGCAAAAGGCAATAAGGATGTATATGGAAGCATGGACTCTCTTAGATGGAGGGAGATGATTACCGAATTCCAAAATAAGAGCATTCATTCATGCATGAATCAAGGATTAGGAGGGAGATAATCCCAAATGATATGATCCATTAAGGATTATGAAGTATCTATCCATATTCCCATTGAAAACAATAACCATGATAAGAAACACATGTTCAGTTTGACTCTATAAGAATCCTTCCTTGAAAAGAATCCCTAAAGTATCCTTGGTTTTCCATCTACATCCATGATCCTATGATGAAAGGAAGAATTTGGAATATTCAGGGAATGGAATCTAAAGAAGAATCCATGGACCCAAGAGCTAAATAGAAACATGAGGAAGAACATGAAGATTCCAAGAAAGAAAGAAAATTCAGAACAACTGTTTATTATAACAAGAATAAAAAAGACCACCATATTGGTTTGAACCCACTAGAAGAAATCACGTAGAAGAAATGGAAGTTATGATAAAGAAAATTGTATGTAATAAAATGTGAAAAATACGTATGAATGGAAGCATTGTGAAAATCAGAAGTTCTTCCAGAAGAAGGGAAGATACTATGACAACAACTCATTCCAGTAAACTAGATATACCTCCTCTAATATCCATGGATTGAAATTTACATATAAAATATGGTTCTTTCCAAATAAAGAAAATTGAGAAAAAAGATTATACCAGAAAGAGACCCGTGTATGTAGATATAAGAAGACATTGTATGGATTCAAACAACTTGGTGAAGAGTATCTTATATACAATAGAACTGTGGCGAAAAACTTCTATGACAAAAATAGTGTATCAAAATGGTTACTTAGAAGTTCATGTTGATGGATTGGTGTCTACCAGAACCCTGGCCAGCAACCCAACGTTTCCTGCTGACCTGGTGTTGGTCAAACTCCACGCTCCCTTTTTCCTGTACATAGTACTCATCCCAAACTACCATTTTTGGAAACATTACATCTGGTAGAATTTTCAAGGTTGCTTAATGACCCGATTTGTCATGATCCACATTGGACCCCCATGCTGACTAAGTTTCCCTCGAATATCCCAAAATTTGAAGGAAAGACTGGTGAGGATCTGGGTGATCATGTGAAAAATTTCCACCTATGGTGCTCATCAAACTCACTATGATATGACTTTGTACAATTGTGCCTCTTTCAACATACTCTGTTGATTAAGGTTGGTTGTCATTGATGTCAACCCTTGAAGAAAGACTCGTAGCACAAAGTTTTGGGTAATGGAACCAATAGTGTTTGATGTAAATATGACTCATTATTTTTTTGTCATGGTTGATAAGAAGTAAATATGGATGAACTCCAAAGTGGTCCCCTTATGGTGAAAGCCCTCACGAGAAGACACTTTTTGGAGTAAGAGAACCCATGCTTAATTATGGAATAATGAGATAAGGAAAGTGAATTTGTTAGGGAAAATATCCTAGATGGATAGTTCTTTTCATGTCATTTCCGGTGGTATGTGGAACGTCACATAATTCCTCACGGTTAGAGA
>ML789851.1:271689-283789 GCA_009831015.1 Picea engelmannii | reverse complement strand
CAAAGACACCTAGCAAACGAGTACAGAAGAATCATCCTTCAGATCAGATTATTGGAAACAAAGATGCAGGAGTTGAGACTAGAAGAAAAATCCGTTCACCAGAACAAACACACCTAGCACTCTTATCTACAATTGAACCAAACAGTGTTGAAGAAGCCAACAAGGATGAATTTTGGAATAAGTCCATGGATGAAGAATTGGATCAAATAGAGAAAAATGACACTTGGGAATTGGTTCCAAGACCAAAGAATAAGAATGTGATTAGCACAAAATGGGTTTTCAGGAATAAATTGAATGAAGATGGACAGGTTACAAGGAACAAAGCTAGATTGGTATGTAAAGGATATGCACAGATTCAAGGAATCGACTTTGAAGAGACATATGCCCCAGTTGCCATAATGGAAGCAATCCGTTTTATTTTAGCCTATGCATGCTCCAAAAATGTTAAAGTATATCAGATGGACATAAAATCAGCTTTTCTAAATGGGGAACTTGGAGAAGAAGTCTACATTGAACAACCAGAAGGATTTCAGTTGTCAAAGAACACAGACTATGTGTGTAAATTAAAGAAGGCCTTGTATGGTCTAAAATAGGCTCCTAGAGCATGGTACTCTAGAATGGATAAGTATCTGCAGCAGGAAGGGTTCAGAAAAAGAAGTGCAGATAGAAACCTCTACATCAAGGCAAGTCAAGGTAATATTTTATTAATTGAAGTTTATGTTGATGATATTATTTTTGGTAGTGATGATGACAGGTTAAGCCAAAAATTTGCAAAAGGCATGCAGAGTGAATTTGAAATGTCATTACTTGGAGAGCTATCCTTCTTTCTGGGACTTCAGATACATCAAAGCAACCCATAAATTTTTATTTCTCAAACCAAGTATATCAGAGAAATGCTAAAGAGGTTCGGAATGGAAGATTGCAAACCAGTTATCACTCCCATGCAAACTAGTTGCAAGTTGAGTGAAGATGATGATTCAAAGTCTACAGATCAGAGGCAATATAGGTCAATGATTGGTAGGCTACTATATGTGACAACATCCAGACCATATGTAATGCAGGAAATTGGACAGGTGGCACGATTTCAAGAAGCACCAAAGGAATCACGTGTATTAGCAGTAAAGAGGATATTCAGATATCTAAAAGGAACAAAAGAGTTTGGATTATGGTATCCAAAAAGAAAAGACCTATCACTTATGGCCTACACAGATGCAGATTGGGAAGGTTGTATTAATGACTGACGAAGCACTAGTGGAGCAACGTTCTACTTAGGTGAGTGTTTGGTATCATGGATAATCAAGAAACAATCATCAGTATCTCTATCTACAGCCGAGACATAGTATATTGCAGCAACAACATGTTGTACACAGGTTCTTTGGATGAAACAAACTTTGACAGATATACAGGTTGAGTATGATGAGCCCATTCCAATATATTGTGATAATACAAGTGCCATCAATATCTCAAAAAACCTGGTGATTCACTCCAAGGCTAAGCACATTCCAATCAAGTATCACTTTCTACGGGAACAGGTTGCAGAAAAGAACATCAGAGTTGAGTATGTGGGCACAAAAGAACAGGTGGTAGACATATTTACAAAACCACTTCCACGGGAAGCCTTTGAACATATTCGCCAAAGACTTGGAGTTATTTCTACTCCAAAAATGAATGATTTCTGAAATCTTATATTTTATGTCTTAGATGTACACAAGGAAGCACCATAAGAGGGCAGTATGTTAGGGGGACCAACCCCAGATGGAAAGATACATTTTCCATTGATGACAAAGGGGGAGAGATTTATTAGATGCAGAGGACAAAGGCATGGTTCCAGGTGGATCTGATTTATCATATGCAGAGGATAGAGGCATGGTTTTAGGGGGAGCATGAGTGATATGATTTCAGTGTTGCATCAGAGTGTTGCCATCAATGCCAAAGGGGGATATTGTTGATTAAGGTTGGTTGTCATTGATATCAACCCTTGAAGAAAGACCCGTAGCACAAAGGTTTGGTTAATGGACCCAATAGTGTTTGATGTAAATATGACTCATTATTGTTTTTTCATGGTTGATAAGAAGTAAATATGGATGAACTCCAAAGTGGTCCCCTTATGGTGAAAGCCCTCACGGGAAGATGCTTTGTGGAGTAAGAGAACCCATGCTTAATTGTGGAATTATGAGATGAAGGAAAGTGAATTTGTTAGGGAAAATGTATTATATGGATAGTTCATGTCATGTCATTTCCGGTGGTATATGGAACGTCACATAATTCCTCACGGTTAGAGAGTTATGGACATGAGAAGTTGGAGACCCCAGGTTTGGGTAATGGACCCAAGTTTGTTTGATGGGTAATAGTATGAGTTATAATATATTTTCAGATAATACTATTCTATATGGATAGTACATGTCATGCCATTTTTGGTGGTATGTATAACGTCACATAAATCCTCACGGTTTGAGAGTTATGGCCTTACGAAGTTGGAGGACCCTCATATGTCATCTAGAAGCGCCAAAAGGTCAAAGTAATCAAAGTGGTTTAAGAGATTTTAAAACGTAAATAATAAAGTGAAGTCATGAGTGTATTATAATTCAAAGTGAATACAAAATAAATTATTTCAATGATAATTTTAATGGAGAAATTAGAAGTGGACCCAACCCTAAAATAAGGAAAGTGGGTCCAAGTGACCCAAAAGATGTTTTTAAGGAAGCTACTTGGAGAGTATAAATAAGAGGAAAGGCTCTCTCATTTGAAACACACTTGAGAATATTGAATATATATAGGTGTCTAAGGTTTAAAAATTATATCTAAGCCAAAATTCTGAGGAAAGTGAAGAAAAGAAGGCTCAAATGCAAGGAAGGATAAATTCTTTTGATGGTGCTTTCTAAGGTATGTTATTTTCAGGTAATCTCACCATTTTCGCTATAACGTTTTTTCTATAATGATTCAGATCCTGAAATTTCTATGCAAGTGAGAAAACATATCCAAGTATATGTGGTTAAAAATTCAGCTTGTGGGTCATCTTATTTTTGGAGTTACACTCTGTGGAAAATAGGGTTTGTGGCCAGTCCTGAAACTAGTCAAAATCAGGGGTTTCGGGTAAAAACATTATAACTTATTCATAACAGATACAAATTCTGTGAGACCAAATGTGTTAGTTAGGGTATAGTATTTTTTATGTTTTCTAATAGTTTCAGATCATTTCATCAAATATTTTGTGCGGGGCACGCTCTAAACGTTCGTTCTCTAGAATAAGCCAGAATTCATAAAGGTATGCCATTTTTTCTATAACTCCTTTTCCGAGAGGTTCCAAGTAGTTCCACTTGGAGGAATTGAATAAAGAACATTGAAGAACATTTTGTATCAGTTTTAGATCTTTATACATTACAGGTTCAAAGTTATGATTACTTCAAGTTAGGGTTGTTGACTAATCCAAAACTAGGCATGTGAGACTAAAGAAACGTTTGATGGAAATGCTAGTCTCTTGCTGTTAAAGTTAAGAAAGGTTTCCAAGAATGTGATCAGATACACCAGGTCTATTACAGAGATACAAATCAGATTTTGATGATGAAATTGATGAGGGTTTTTGGTTGAGGTACATATTGAGTACATGGTTGAGACAGTAGCTGATGAGTTGGCACATACATGAGGTGTATAGTTGATGATGTTGGTACATATTGACGAGTCATAGTTGATGAGTAGTTGACACATGATTGGTACATACTTGGTACATGGTTGGATGCACTTATTTATGGTACATGTTGATTACAGGNTGATGCACTTGTTTATGGTACAGGTTGATTATAGGTTGGTGCATGGTTGATGCACTTGTTTATGGTACAGGTTGATTATAGGTTGGTGCATGGTTGATGCACTTGTTTATGGTACAGGTTGAAGTACATGTTGATGCATGGTTCAGACTTATTGGTACAGATTTATAGCAGTATATCTCACAGCGATAGTGTGACAGTGGTTCCATCATTCTACTTCTACTTCAGGGTGGTAGGATGGGGCAAGGACAGGTGGTTGTAGCCACCTTCTAGTTGTAGCCAAAGAACATAGGGGGTTGTAGCCTCCTTCTAGTTGTAGCCAGAGAATTAGGGATTTGGAGCTTCCCTCAGGTTGTAGCCTGAGAAACTAGGGGGGTGGAGCCTCCTTCCAGTTGCAGCTGGAAAACAAAGGAAGTTGATGCTTCTAATGAATGTAATTCTTCAAGACATATAAGAAAAATCATTCTGTGGTTTTCTCCCGATTTGGGTTTCCATGTAAAACACTGGTGTATTGTGTATGTGTATGATTGTTCATTTGTTCATTGCTTATTTACTCTGTAGTTATTGGATAATAATGCTTCATTGATATAGCACTTGGATTATATGGTTAAAAGGGACTAAATTTCTCTATTACTGATTCATCCCACCTCTCAGTAATCCAACATTTGGTGTAACAATTTCAGATCTAAGTTTTGTATTGGTCTTGGTATTGGTTTGGTCTTGGTATTGTTTAGGTCTTGGTATTGGTTGGAGTGTTTATCTAGTTCTTCCTTCTTTTCAGTTATGGATGGTTTGATATGGACTTTTTGTTATGGAGGGTTTACTTGTTTGATATGGAGATTTTTGTTGTCTCAATTTTTGGAGTTCTTTTTGTCCCTTCTTGTGTGGTACATCGTTTTGTTTTATCGGCTATGGTCAATACCTTGTTGTACCTTCTTATGGAGTACTTGTTGCAGTTGTCTTGTGATGGTCTATACCTTGTCAAAAATATTCCTAATTCCTTATGACAAAGATCAAACCCTTGACATTTGATCCATGAACCTAAAACTATTTCTGAGCATATTATAAAGGTTTTCATCCACACATGTGGCAGATACATATTTCTTAGATCAAGTGGTAATCTTGAGGTTTGTCTTTTCGCACAGAAATTTTGTTTATACTCAAAATTTAATTTATATCAGTTTATTTCGTTTCTCATATGTGATGATCTTGTGTATAGAAAAATAAAAGGGCATTATTTGTTTCTATTTTTCCCTAATTCTTACAATTTTCCTATGACTTTGACCAAGGGCACCCTACTCTAATAATTCTCCTCAAATCTTCACGTGACCATTCTTCTTTCTATTCTTAGCCTATACCAAATATGACTAAACAACACAATGCATGGAATCATACCAAACTCTCTATTACTAATCTCTTGTTATGGAAACTATGTGATATGGAACTCAAAGCATAAATCATATCTACAAATTATCGAACTCGCTATTAATATTCTATATGATTAGAGTAGTATGATTATTAGGAAAATACAGTATGAAGATTAAGACTAACTAGATTATTATTTGTATTCTACCAATCTTATTGAGGCAATGACATCAACTATTAACTATAATATAATCCATATTGAATCTAATCACATTGATTATGGATACTCTGTGTTCAATTCAAACTAACATGACGTGTCTAATTTAGAGAAGTACTGTGATTCAAATAAATATTTAACATGACTAATAAGTATTGATCTGCTTTGTTTAACTATGCCTCTACTAGTATCATTACATATTTATATCTGTGATTTCCATTGCTTATGATGAACCTGTTTAAATGGTGATTAATACAAGCCCATTTTTTTTTTATCTATGATAGTATCATTACCCTTATAACTATAACATGTAAGATATTATGGTAATAAGGTAACCATTACTTATGCATGGACTAGTAATACTTGTATAGCCTTATTTACTCCTATTGTATGATGTGTGTACCCTATGAGTGCAATGAATATGGAATAAAGGGGAATTCACATTACCACATATAGGTGAATGGCATAAGATTACATCATATGTGTACAAATCTCCTTGTATCGCATATGTAGAAACACAAGTAAATCCCAGTAGTCACTTCTATTACCATAAGTTGATAAGTATGAATATGGTATGATCACAACAGTATGAGTTCCATCTTCTTGAATAGGGATAGATCATTAAATATACATATAAAGATCATATATTATGTGAAATAATCATGTCATATATAAATGATATGGAACCAATGTAAGTTGTAAGTGATATTTTAAACCTTAGGTATTATGTGTAATTATTCATATAGGTCAGATTGTATTACACGAATTTCACTTTAATTACCTAATATTAGTACAACTATAATACAAAGAAGAGTGCAATCTCCATAGTAATAAAAATAACTAAGCTATCGTAATAACAAATTCTTACTATCATATTCAATGTATAGGTTGTGTATACCCATACATATCACATGCTCATATTGAATACTATGATTCCCATATTAAGTACAATATAATCATTACTATTAACGTGTGTAATAGATTACGGATAAACACATAGGGTTAAGCTCAACACCACATATAAGCTTATCACATTGTTATGATATGAAATATGTGATGTAAGACCATGGAAACGTATGAGATTATATCAAGTAATAAGATAGGTTAAAAGTATATATATGGGTTTCATTACCATATCATAGGTAACTAGTAGAGATAATGGTATAAGTATTATCTTGTTCATTAAGAAAATATAACAAGGGTAACATAACACTTGTATGGGCTTATCATATGTATTAGTACATATTCAATGATTACATATATTTTTATTAGTATCACTAAACAGGTTATTCACTCTATACCCTTATTAGGATGATACAAAGGGAATTACTTCATTTAAAAATTTTCTAGTTGAAAATTTTTAAAATATAAAAAAAATAAAATTAAATTGACAATTTCTTTTTAAAATACCTTCATGATGTTGGAATTGAGATGTATGGTAATGTCTCTCCCATGGCACATACATCGGAGATATATAGATAGCCATCAGTTGAGCAATGTTACCATACATCGTAATTTTGATGTATGGTAACTTCCCTCTAGTGGCACATACATCATAGATATATAGCTTGTCGTTGGTTGAGCGACGTTACTATAAGTCAAAATTGCGACATATGGTAATGTTTCTCCCATGGCACATACTTCGGAGATATATAGATTTCTTTTGGTAGAGCTACATTACTATAATTCAGAATTGCGACATATGATGATGTTGTTCCCATAGTGTCCATGTAGTGGAGACCGATGAAATGTGACGTCAAAATTATGATGTCTTTGACATCATTATAGTGATGGCTATATGGGGTTTGGACAGTAAAATCCGATATGAAACGTGTTTGCATGAAACATCGCAATAAAGAAGAAATATATGGCATCAAAAAAGTGACGTCATTTGAACCAACGTTTGAGGGGGTCTATTGTTTGTTGTTCTCCCGACAAACAAAAGGGGCAATTGTGTTGAACGTACCGTAAGAATTTGACCCAAATGTACTAGTGTACCCTATAAAAAAATGGGCTCCCAAGACTTTTTATACAAAACCCGACACTTGTGGTTCCCCAAGATCTCCCCCACATGTCGTTTATCAACTGGAGGTGCCCCACTCGCTAGGGACCCTCATGGTCTAGGAGGTATCCACCCAATCATCATTTCCCCCTATACTACTGCTCGGCATATTAGAGTCTGCCACTCTGTTGGTACACCCACACACTCCTCTAGGACCTCATCGTCTTGGATATGGGCCCACATTCCCTCAGGTACACCCTACAAAACTTGCTCGAGGCAATGACGTAGGTACTCCAGCATCCCTCTGGCCTCTACCTACGACTCATGCACTGGTCCAACACCAACATAATCTCATATCTGCCTTTGTCCTTCCATTATCTTTGTAGGTGGTGGTTGCACTAGTCCCCAATGAGCCAGCTCCTTGACCATATCTGCCTATTGACCTCACAGTCCCACATTTGCAAAAAAACACCAAAGATAATGTCAACATCCCTATATACATATATAATCAAAAGCTAGCTATCAAAATAAGAAAACATAATCCAAAAACATACCTCTATGATCCCAATCCTCCCCAAGAGGCAACATCATATCTTGGTCATGTCGGTAGCCCATACCAGTGTATGGATACATTAGTATCACCTGTGGAATTTGTCGCCACACTCACACCAGCATAGTCGTGAAGTAATGACCACCCTCTCTGCCATATTGTCAGGCCAACACATAGGCCCACCACATCAGTCACGACTCTCGTGTCCCTGTGGGCTCAAGTAGAATCCTAGGGCAGAATAGAGGCACCCTCTCTAGAAACTAGGCCACCAAAATTGATCAAAATCTGGACCAGGGGTCAAATTTTAGCCCAAAAATAAACATTCTCGGAATCACTTCAAAATGAATGAGAGTGTATCCCTCATCATTACGAACCCAACGCAACTCATTTTGTCTCAAACGGACGTCGTGAGCGAGAGATATCGCGATATTCGAATCGCCAAATAGGTAAAAAAAGGACGCTGATTGTACAGTCCGTACAATCCGTATGGATGATGATGTGGCATGACCGTACGCTGACATGGTAGAGGTGATGTGGCTTGACGATACATGCTAACATGGCAGAGTTTGATTGGTAGACTTGGGCGAATTATTTGTTGACATGTGGCATTTAATTGGCAAATGGTATGGTGCCACGTGGCCCAGTCATGGGCTGCCACGTGGCACCCCGGTATTGGTTGAATTGGTTTTTGTTCAAAATTTTGTATAGTACACCAGATTTGAACCGTGGACCTCCCCCTTTGGCAACAATTTGGTAGAGTGTGGGCTACCACTAGCCCACACCGTAGTCCTTGTTATGTATACGAGGTTTATTGTATTTAAGTTTATGCTATGTAATGTGTGGCGAGGGGTCAGGCCGGGGCTTAGCCCCGACCCGTGGTTCTACTATTCTTTCATACAACCAAGCCTTCTTAAATGGCATGGAGTAACTCACATGTGGTTTCAAATGTAAGGCCCGTGGTTTTATTTCATAACATATGACCTGTTGTAATATTTGTGCGCGGGAATATTAAACCATAACCAAAGCCCGGTCATATTTATAATGTATGTGACCATGCCCTATGTGGAATGGGGGTGCGGATTTTATGCCGTGGTTTTATGGTTTACACATATGACCACAGTTGGAGCACGCGGAAATTGGTTTTGAAATTGGTTTTTAAAACGGTTAACGGTTTAGCCTTTTTGCCAACGCACACGGTCACATGACTCCCATATGCCCAGGTGCTAGGCGGTTAGGGGATGGCGCGTCCATAACCATCCTAAAGTTTGCACCATTGGTGCGGTTGCGCCTGGTGCTGAGTTTTTACGCTATATATTGCGTGTGTGCCAGGTTCATTTTACAAGGGTGTGTTTTGTAGATGCAGAGACAACAAACTTGGAGGAAAATGGAGGAGGCCTAACTTCTTCATCTTTTGGCTGATTGAGGTGCTGCAAAAGCCTAGCTAGGGGTTTTGGATGTCATGGATCCATTGGAACTATTATCAAGGCCATTTGAAGACTTCTTTTGCAGGTTTTTCACCATTGAATTTTCAGCAAGCTCCAGGGAGCTTGAAGCCCTCATTGATCGAGGACATGTTTTGGTGAGCCTATGTTTGTTTTCTATGGTTGAATAATCATTTTTGGCTAATTGTTATGCTCTGAACACATTGGGATAGGTTTCAGAGGCTTTTGAGGACTTTTATAGGTGTTTTTTTCCAAAGAGAAGCTCAATGAAGCTTATGGCCACATGTAGAAGAGGTCATGTCCGAATGAGCCATGATCTGTTTTCAGAGTTCTATTAGTCATTTTTGGGGTTTTTATGTGCTCTGATCCCAATGGTACAATATTTTTTTCCATTGGAGTTGAGAAGAAGCTTGTAAAATAAATTTTGACAAATTAATCCCAGAGAGCCAAGTCCATTATGGAGGCTCAAGGAGATGTAGCCCGGAGGGGGTAAACTCCTTTATCATGTTGTGATTGTTCTGAGTTTTATGGTTTATTTGCTGCAAGTTAGGTTGTTTTGTTTTCATTTAAAGCACATATTTAACCATTTAAAAGAACAATTCCTCACAAATGAACATTTAAAGGAAGGAGCATGAACTTAACACATAATTTTATCTTGCATATTTTAACATATGAAGCAAGGTCCTGTAAAGTTTATTTTAATGAAGTAGAGGGTGCTTGCATAGCATAACAAGTCAGCCTTCCATTTTCAGAAAAGGTGGTATCAGAGCATGGCTTGTTTTTCTTATGTGTTTGCCATTGATAGCTTGAGATTTAGATATTGGTATTTGTGCAAGTTTTGTGTTGAAGTTGGATATCTTCCAAGGATGGAGGAAGCTTCAAGCATTGATAGTACTCATACATCTTCATTATCTAAATTCTTTGACAAAGAAGAGATTCTAACCATGAGATATTTGATGAAAGAAATGTGTGAAGACCTAAATGAGAACATTGCCCTTCAAGAGTAGTTGATGGCCATAAAGGAGGAGAAAGACCAGCTTCTTGCAAAGTTGCATGAGATGGAGATTCAACTCCATGAGGCAAAGGAAACCCTTACCAAGTACATGCATGAACATAAGGTATGCAATGCTATTTTATCTTCTAAATCCTCTCAAGATGAATGTTTTGGTGTTTTTGAAAAGCACACAAGAGGAATAGGGTCCAAGTTATTGTTAAAAATGGGCTATGAAGGTAAAGGTTTGGGCAAGCATGCACAAGGAATTGTTGAGCCTATTGTTGTTGAAGAGAGACCCAAGTATTGTGGTCTTTTATATGAACGACAAGATGGAGAAAATTCCAAAGTTGAGGAGACAAGGGAAAAAGTTCCAAGCACAAATTTTGTTTCAAGTTCACCTCCTCAAGAAGGCTTTAAAGGTGAAAGTTCAAGAACTTTTGTTGAAAGTTCAATCCCTCCAGCATGCAAGGCTTGTGTTCACGATGAATGCAAATGTGTGAAACAAAATATTTGTGACAGCGATGAGGACAAGAACACTATTGTTGGTCTTCAAAGGAGAGCTTGTAACTCTTCAGATTCACCTCCTCAAAAAGGCGATAAAGGTGAATGTTCAAGGTATAATTCTGCTTATCATTCAGTAGATTTTGATTATGTTAAGCATGATAAATTTGTATGTAAAAATGGAAGAAATAATCCATGTACATATTGTGGTTTATATAACCATCATGTTTCAAAATGTTGGAAAAGATTAACCGCTTTCAGGAAACTTTACAAGCAAAGACAGTGTGAAAAGAGGATGCAAAAGATTTGCACTCATTGTCAGAAGCGGGGTCATCTCATTGACCAATGTTGGACATTGCATCCAACTACTCAGCCACAACACAAGAAGCAGTTGGATAAAGAGATTGGCAAGAATGGAAGTGGAGATTCCATTATCGACGTGAGTCAAGACGATTCACAAGAGGATGATGTTCAGCAGAAAAAGTCACCGTTGAGTTGGCTTGGTAAGAAATGGTTAGATTTCTTGAGCAAGTAAGGCTTGCATGTTTTGTTGTAAATTCACTTTTCAGCGTTATGTGTGCATTTATGGGAAGCATGATAAGTTGCAGCAGTTTATCACAACTTGCATGATGCAAGTTGCATGTGAATGCAATTCATTTTGAAGGCATTTTTGTTGTTGCATAAATTCGCTAGGAGGATGTAAAAGATGGATATGATGTTCACTTGTTGCAGTCATTTATCTTTTTCATTTCAACTCTTATGTACCCACATGTTTTGGGTTTATGTACTTATGTTTTTACTGGAAGGAGAGTTGAAGAGTCATGCGCATGAATTTGTTTTTATGTATGTGTAAGCAGTAAACCTGGTGATGGTTCATCATGAATGATTCATGATTGTTACATGATTATGTATCATGTTTGTCGACTTGTTATTTTGGGAAAGTTGATATGTTTCAAATGAGTCTCGACTGGTGTTGATGATTGTCTGACGACTATGTGTGTCGATCATGTTTTTCAACTTGTGTTTAGTCGATGGTGTTTGTTGACTTGTAAGTTCATTTTGAGTACACTGTGATGCAAGAAAATGCCATGTGCAAGAAAATGCCATATTTTAAGATAATAATATTCTATATGGATAGTACATGTCATGCCATTTCTGGTGGTATGTAGAATGTCACATAACTCCTCACGGTTTGAGAGTTATGGCCTTACAAAGTTGGAGGACCCTCATATGTCATCTAGAAGCCCCAAAAGGTCAAAGTAATC
>ML789851.1:248282-265269 GCA_009831015.1 Picea engelmannii | reverse complement strand
AATGATCGGGGGGGTCCAAAAACTCTTCTCAGCCATAGATCTAGGAGCCAATAGCTCTATCATAGATCTATGCACCATCTTTAATCTTCGAGCATGATTTAATATGTGAAGAAAAACTTTGTCTTAAATCTTTTTTGTGGGTTTTATGTGTTGCTTCCCTTGCTTTAGTCACCATGGGGTTAGGAAAAAAAAAACCTCAATCATCATAATCATACATTTCCTTCGAACATCATACAAACTTAATTGAAAGAAAATATTGCTAGCCTATGTCCTATCCTACCTACCTACACATTTAGCCCATATTAAACTATTGGGCTAAGAAATTACTCTATCCTGGGGCTATTTGATCAGGATTGAACAGTCTGATCAAATTTATTCACTAACTAACCTATCTACTTTGCTAAGATTAAACAGTTTAGCCAAGATTATTAACTAATCCTATCAACATCAATTCAAAAGGACCTGACCATGTTTATATAGTATGGCTCAATTCATTGTTATTGCATGGGGATTTGTTCATTTTTTCTTCTATGCCCTCTTTTTTTCTCTTTTCATTTTTCATGTTCTTTTTCCTTCTTTTTATTTTCTTTTCTTTTTCTTTGAAATCATTTGTAGGATGAAACATTATTTGAAATTGAAAAAACATTACAAGGAAAAAAAATTCAGTCACCAGTTGATCCTATAAATTATAGGGTTATAACAGAACCCGAAGGCTAACCAACAACCTAAAGGGAAGAAAAAACAACGAAATAAGAAGGGTAAGGGAGATAAGAAACCCAACAAAAATGTTGGTGGGGAAAACAAAGAGAAGTTAAATTCGAAGTACCCGTGTAACCTTTTCACGGAGGACCATATGACTCACCTGTGCCCTCAAATTTCAAAGAGGCCCAGAGGTTATTAGTGCAACAACAACCTATTGTGTTAACGAACCCATGTCCACATGGGAAAAATATGAATCAAGTCTCTTAGAGCATGAATGGGGGTAGTTAGGGAGCCCCTGCATCTTCTAGTAACACCTCGACCACAAACGCTTATATGATGAAAGGTGATGCTTATATAGCGAACAGGAAATACGATTAAAAAATGCTAAAATATGTCAAAAAGGGTAAAGAAGCCACAAACCCACCCGCTCCTCTCCATATTGAGAAGATGATGGGTGAAACAATGACACACATCCTGAAAGGGGCGCTGAACAAATCTTCCCATAATCTGAACGCAAGGGCCACCCAAAATTACTTTGTGGTGGAGGATTTGTCACAAACCCCTTATGCGATGTCTACTCTGGAGGTCCTACAGATCTTCCCTTCGCAGAGAAAATATTTGTTGTCTGCTTTGGGATCTATCGAGACTTGTAATTTGGGAATGATCATGCTTGATACGAACAACTGGAAACCTCGTCTCCCTTACCATGTTGTGTTTGAGATATTAGTGTCTCAGCCCACGAAATATTTTACACATAATATTTTTCATACAGTGGTTGAGGAGGGCACCTCGACTTGCGTGATGTCATTGGAATGTTGGAAGGCCATTGGCCAACCCATTTTGTCTTCATCACCTACTCTTCTTACTACTTTTGACAAACATTCTTTCAGACCACATGGAATCATTCCTTCTTTCCCCGTGTAGTTAGGAGGAAAGACTGTGTGCATCAAAGTTGAAGTGGTCAATGAAAATCTCAACTACAACCTTATGTTAGGAAGGATTTGGACTTATGCAATGCATGCAGTGGTTGCCATATTTTTCCAGGTCTTGTTATTTCCACATGAGGGAGAAATCATAACCATTGACCAGTTGTCCTTCTCCCGGCCTGACCCTTCATCAGGGGAATCCATGGTCTTGATGATTGATAACTCTTATCCCAATGTCATCAACATGGGGTTCGATTTGTAACCACCATTGATGGGTAATTTTGATTACCTTCCTCCTTCTGGCGATGTCAATTTTATATCGGCTGCCCCCAATTAGCCTAGGGATGAAATTTTTCAAGTATCGTCATTCTAAATGACTTACTTTCACGATCTATTGACTCTTCCTTCCCCGTCGGCCTTGATGGAAGGGACAAGGCATCCTGGCATGGTTATTCCCTTTTCCATGGTAGAAGTTACATACAATATTGTCCAGCAAGCTTCATCCAACCCCGATATGACTCTCGCACAAGAGTTAGATCTAGTTCTTGAGCCTATTTGGGCTCAAGGTTCCCTTGACAATACTGATTCTTTAGAATTGGTCTTTCCACCAGATGAGGTGATTCTTGAGGCATTGACTGGTATGCACAAACCTTGGGATGATCTCCATCACAAATCTTATTTCCTCCTAGAGTTGAGAAGAATAGAGGCAGGTGCATTCGTGTTGACTATGATTAGAGACAGGTCTTTTTTCTTTTAATCCTCTGGCTATGAAAAGATTTTATGCCAAGGGTAATATGGAAATTATCGCTGAAATGATACCTATTGATATCTCCAGAACCTCTGGTGTCATGGATAAAAAAAATTTCGATGCAGATTGTTCCTCGAAAGAGATTCAAATATATACAAAATTATTTAAGGAATTTTGTGACGTTCTTTCCTGGTCTTACGATTAAATGCCAAGAATTGATCCAAGAATCTTTGAACATGAGATAATGAATTATCCTGGCACCAATCCGGTCCGACAAAATCTTCGTCTGGTGAATCCTCGAAAAACAGAAACTATTAAGGCTGAAGTAGAGAAAGTGCTTAGAGTCAGTTTTATCTACCCTGTACAATTGACACAATTAGTGTCAAATCTTGTTCCGGTTAAGAAAAAACAAGGTACGATTCATGTGTGCATGGACTTCTATGACTTGAATAAGGTCTTTCCAAAGAATAATTTCCCCACCACATTCATTGATCAGATTGTCGATGAATGCATAGGCAATGAGGTATTTTCATTTATGGATGGATTCTCGGGATATAACCAGATATAGATCAAACCCGAGGACCAACACAAGACAAATTTTATCTTTCTGCGGGGAACATTTTCTTATCGTAAGATGTATTTTGGCTTGAAGAATGTTGGAGCCACGTTTCATGATTCAGGAGCATCATCAACATCAAGCGAGTGTGGGGGCAAGCGCCAGACATTTTGAGCATATGTTAAATTGTTTAAAAACTTTTGAAGAGTGGATGCGCCAAACTTAAATGTGATAGTTAAGGAGAGGCATGCTTATGTATTGTAAAGGACCTTGAGCAATATGCTCTCATCCATAGTAGGTAGAAGTCATTTATGTAAGTATGTAGAATTGAATATTAGATTAGACAGTTTTAGAAGGAGTGGAGGAAAAACGGATATAGACACCCTCATCGTGTATTTTTTGTAACATTATTGAAGAGCATAGGAGAGAAGCAGAGAGTTGGGTAGCAGACTCCATGTACAGAAGTTCTGCATTAATAAAAAGAAGTTGTGATTCAGATTCATGGTGTTCGTATATTCTCTGTGTATGCATCTTCAAATGTTATGCTCTTGAATGTTTTTCTCTTTCTGTCATGAAATTGATTTTATGCTATGTATGAATGATTTCCTGTTGAATATTTGGAATTTGAGAGAGGAAGAGTAAGGAGAATGAGTTTCAATTGCGTCTCTGTCTGAGCAAGATTCCTGCAAGGAGTGAAGTTGAATTGTTTGCAAGGAGTGCATCGACAAGGAGTTCAGAGGGTTGTCTCTTAAATCTCAGGAGAGGTAGCGGTTGTTCTCATTCCCTCAGAGTGCGGTTAGGCACAGGTGTCATGCAAGGAGTGCGCAGGCCAAGGAGAGTCTCAGGGTTGTAGACCTGAGCCAAGTATCGAAGGACTACTGCTACAAGTGTGCACAGAGTCAAAGTAGTTGACATTTGAAGTGTCTGAAGGTTGCGTAAGGAGTGCATGCCAGAGTCTTTTCTAAGGCTCGAAGTTGTGAGAAGCTCAGGAGGAGTAAAGCCTTTGAAAACATTGAGGGATATCAAAAGTTTGTAGTGTAAGAGGATAAGTCTAGGGAAGAGTCCTTGGTTTCCTTCATAGAAATCGTTAAAGGGAAGAGACCAATGGTTAGGAATCTATGGGGAGGATTTGCGAAATCCTGCCAGCCATCAGATCTACCAGAAAATCGAAGGGGTTACGGCTGCATCCGGAGTTCAAGATCAGGAGATTGTGGACCATTAGATCTCATTCAAATAACCGTCAGCCGTTGGATTGAATGGGAGTTGTATGAAGTTTAAACATCGTGAATGGGAGTAGGAAAGTTCCGATGAGAGGCATGGCCATCGGAAATTCAGCATTCGTGAAATCGGGAGTCCTGTGAGCAAGAGATCGGGAAAATCCATGTTGGAAACCCCGTAAATGATCGGAGTTGTCCATCAGCTGGGACACATGGACAAGATCAGAAGCCCATCGACATTTCGATCATTGGGACTCATACAAGAAAGTAGTTTGGCTTGGCAATTGAGGAAACCCTGAGGGTAAATCTGAACCATCCATCCACTTGGGACGCATGTCAAAAGTCCGAAGAAATTATGGGATCAACATTTCGTGAGTCCTGGAGGACTTGCAATTCAAAATCACTAAGTCTGATTCTCCAAAAAGAGGAGAGCTCCATGTGGGACCTAGCTGACATCATCTCGTCATAACAAGGAACCGATAATTTCCATAGTGAAAACCCCGAAGTGGCAAGGACCATCCATCCTTGAGGACATGTGGCCAAGATCAAATATTTTTTGAAATCTCTTGAAAGGAAAGACAACATCAAAAAATCGTGAATCAGGAAATTGGGGATTCGGTGGACAAGAGGTTTAGTGCATTGCGACATTCGAAACCCCGAACCCCGATAAAAGGTATGACTGTGGTCATATAAAGGTAGGTCACGTGACTAGGGCATATACAGGAGGGGATAAAGCACAAAGGGAGCATATCGGGAAAGTGGATATCGGGAAATCGAGAATCAAAGGGTCATGACATCGAGATTTTGAAAACCCCAAAACCCGATTGTGACTTTCTATGGTGAACGGAGAAGGGACTAGACCTAAAGCCTGTAAGGTGCCAAAAAATACCTGTGGGTCAAATTTAAATAGAGATTCGAGGGGAGAACCAAAGGAGCCACTCCAGCATGAGGGTGAACTTTGAACGATCCTTAAAGATCGAGAGGTCAACGTAGAGGCCTTTTGCAAAGGAAAGGGGGGTTGTCTGTGACAGTTTGGTATCAGAGCCTAGAAAAGCCTCTTTGCTTTTTGTAGCAGGGAGAAGGAAGATTCACCATGTCGTCGAGAAGAAGAGATAGAAAATCACCCAATCCAGAGGAGGAAAGGGAGATGTCCAGAGGGAGGGGTAGATAGGTGTATAATCTAGAAGTAGAAAGAGATCTGCATAACATACGCGCCAGACTTGTAGACATGGAGATAAGACAAAAATGCACAACTGATATAGGAGATATCAGTGAGTCTAAAAATGAATATGATGCTGAACATGGATAAGAAGAAGTCACAGCAGAGGATGTAGCAAATAAATGCTTTCTTAAAGTTGTTGGAAGAATGGGTGAAAAGACGAAGATGGACATTCCAGTTTATGAGGGAAATCTGAATGTAGAAGAGCTTCTAGACTGGATTAGAGCTCTAGACACCTACTTTGACTATGAAGATGTCGAAGAGGACAGGAAGGTCAAGCATTTCGTCACGAGATTAAAAGGACATGCAAAATTGAGGTGGGATGAACTACAAGCGGATAGGCGTTGCCAAGGCAAGCAAAAAATTAAGAGCCGAGACAGGATGATTGCAAAGATGAAGGAAAAAATTCATCCCTAGGGAGTACCATATTACTCTATTCAGGAGAATGTAGAACCTGAAATAGAAGCTGATGTCAGTGAAGGAATATACTGAATAATTTTACAGGCTGAATATCAGGGCAGGTCATCGTGAAAGCAATGATGAAAAAGTATCCAGGTATATGAATGGCTTTAGATATGAGATTCAGGATGAGATGAGTATGTTGACAATCCGAATGGTGGAAGATGCTTATCAGATGGCTCTAAAAGAGGAAGAGAAGCTGAGCTGAAAGTAGGGTCAAAGAGTTCGAGGCAGAAGTCATCCCAGAGGAAAATCAGTTGCCCGGGATAAATATCAGAAGCCCAAGGAGGACTGGAAGAAACCTCACACTCGAACTGAGAGAGGTGGAAGCTCACAGCGAGGGAAATATGCTGAACAGAGAGGACAACATACTGAGCAGAGAGGAGAATATGCCGATAATAATGCTTTTCCTTGTACTAGAGGTAGAGGAAGAGGCAGAGGTGGAGTAATTACATGCTTCACATGTGGAAAGAATGGAAACAAGTCTTATGAGTGTCCTGATAAAAATAAAGAGGGTGGAGAGACTCACATCGCCAAAGAACAGGGGCAAAATGTTGAGGTGGAGGATGTTGAAGGTAGATGATCACTGATGATGCGAAAAGTCCTTTTGACAACCGAGAAGGAGGTGGAGAGTTCAGTCCAGAGAAATAGACTTTTTCGGACTGCTTGCAAAACCAAGGACAGGGTATGAAAGGTCATTGTGGATAGTGGAAGCATGTATAATCTTGTTTCTATAAAGATGGTAGAAAATTTGGAGATGGAGACGATTGAACATCCAAGTCCATATAAAGTTTCATGGCTACAAAAAGGACATCAGGTAAATGTCACTAAACAATGTTTAGTTGAATTCAAGATAGGAGGATATAATGATAATATATTATGTGATATTATTCCCATGGATGTTTGTCATCTATTGTTGGGTAGACCATGGCAATATGACAGGAATGTGATTCATGACAAGAGAATGAATGCATACACCCTAGAAAAGAATGGGAGAACTCATATGTTTCTTCCAATCAAATATAAGGAAGTGAAACTAGAAGTAAGCAACATTGTACTTCTCATGAGTGGGAAAGAACTTCTTACAGAGGTTAAGAAGAAGGAAGATCCATAGTTCATTGTGGTCAGAAAGACTAGAATTGTTCTGACTAGCAAAAAAGTGGATGATTTACCAGAAGAGATTTAGGGATTACTGGAAGAGTTTGCTGATATAGTAGTCGACGAATTACCTTGTTCGTTGGCATCGATTAGAAGTGTGAGTCACCATATTGATCTCATACCAGGAGCTAATTTTCCAAATAAAGCCGCGTACAGATTGACGCCGCAAGAGAATGAAGAGGTAAAATGACAAGTCCAGGAGTTGTTGGACAAAGGCTTGGTCAGGGAAAGATTGAGTCTGTGTGTTGTTCCAACAATACTCAGTCCAAAGAAAAATGGAGGCTGGAGGATGTGCATAGATTCAAGAGACATTAACAAGATAACCATCAGGTATAGATTTCCATTGCCGAGGATGGATGAACTGATGGATTGCTTGAGTGGAGCAAAGTATTTTTCAAAGGTTGATTTGAAAAGTGGTCATCATCATATTTGCATGAGGGAAGGTGATGAGTGGAAGACAACATTCAAAACAAATGAAGGGTTGTATGAATGGATTGTTATGCCATTTGGTTTAACAAATGTGCCAAGCACCTTTATGAGGTTGATGAATGAAGTCCTGAAAGCGTTCATTGGGAAATTTGTCATTGTGTATTTAGATGACATACTAATCTTCAGTAAAACAAGGGACGAGCATCTGAAACACTTGACTATTGTGATGAAAAGATTACAGCAAGAGAAGATGCTCATAAACATGAAGAAATCCTCATTCATGAAGACATAGCTCATTTACTTGGGATTTTTTATTTCTGCAGATGAGTTGAGGATGGATCCAGATAAAGTGGAGGTAATCAAAAATTGGCCATCATCGAAGAATATCTTTGAGGTGAGAAGTTTTCATGGATTGGCTAGTTTCTACTTAAAGTTCGTCAGGAATTTCAGTGGAATTAGCGTAGTGATGATGGATACCATGAAGAAAAGACACAAGTCTTTTCACTGGATTGAAGAGGCTGAGAAAAGTTTCAATTTGTTGAAGAGGAAGATCATGGAACAACCAATTCTGGTGTTGCCGGATTTCTAGAATACATTTCAGGTGAAATGTGATGCAAGTGGATTTGCGATTAGGGCAGTCTTGAGTCAGGAAGATAAGCCAATAGCATACTTCAGCAAGAAGCTGAATGAAGCGAAGTTGAAGTACTCTACTTATGATAAGGAGTTTTATGCTATCATCTAGGCATTGAAAAAATGGAGGCATTACTTGATCCCGAAAGAGTTTGTATTGTACAGTGATAACCATGCATTGCAGTTTGTGACTCAATAGGAAAAGTTGAATCAGAAAAATGTCAAATGGGTTGAGTATATGCAAAATTTCACATTTGTGATTAAACATATTTATGGTACTGCTAACAAAGTTGCTCATGCTTTGAGCAGGAAGTGTTTACTGTTGCAGGAGTTCAAAGTCAAAACATTGGGTTTTGATGATCTCAGGGACATGTACGCATATGATCAGGATTTTAAAGAAGCATATGAAGCAGCCGAGAATCCAGTTCTCAGAGACAGAATCCAATGGATAGAATACATGATCCAGGAAGGATTGTTGTTCAAAGGCAATCAACTGTGTATTCCGAAATGCTCCATGAGGGAGAACTTGTTAAAGGAGAAACACAGTGGAGGATTGGGCGGACATTTCGGTCATGAAAAAAAAATTGCAAAGTTGAATGAGTCATATTTTTGGCCGGGAATGCGAGAAGATGTCAAGAGATTCGTGGACCGATGTAGAATTTGCCAGCATTCGAAGGGCAGAAAGCAGAATGCAGGGTTTTATCAACCATTGCCCATACCAGAAAGGTCGTGGGATGAAATTAGCATGGATTTCATATTGGGGTTTCCAAGAACACAAAGAGGTGTTGATTCAATCTTTGTGGTGGTGGATAGATTTTCCAAAATGGCACACTTCATTCCATGTCAGAAAACTAGTGATGCAACTCACATTACGAACTTGTTTTTCAAAGAAGTCATTCGACTTCACGGCTTACCAAGGAGTATAGTTTTGGATAGAGATATGAAGTTCATAGGGAACTTATGGAGGACCTTATGGAAGAAGCTGGGAACCAACTTGTCTTTTAGTTCAACTTATCATCCTCAGATGGATGGACAGATAGAAATAGTGAACAAAAGTCTGGGAGACTTGCTGAGGAACCTGGTTCCATTGGGACAATGTATTACCACAGATAGAGTTTGCTTATAATGAATCAGTAAACAGAAGCATAGGGAAGATTCCATTTCAGATTGTCTATGGCATGTAGCCAAGAGGAATTTTTGAGTTGAGGGATTTAGAACAGACTGCAACTAGGAGTGCTAGTGTAGAAGATTTTGCATAAGCGATGAAGGAACTTCACATCCAGGTGAAGGAGCGATTGCAGAATTCAAATCAGGAGTACAAGCGTAGAGCAGATCAACATAGAAGACAACTTCAGTTTGAAGTTGGTTATTTGATTCTGGCACATTTGAGAAAGAAAAGGTTTCCGAGAGGGACATATAACAAACTAAATATGAATAAAATCGGGCCATGTAGGGTCTTGAAGAAATTTGGGGCAAATTCTTATGAGATTGAATTACCCGATGGGATCGAAATTTCTTTGATATTCAATATCTCATATTTGTACCCATACAAAGCTGAGGAAGCAGGAACAAGTGATGAACAATCAGAGGTTCAGTGGAAAAATCATACGCCATTTGCACAGAAGCCACAAATGGAAAGCATACTAGACAAAAGAATTGGCAAGAAGACTAGAAGGAAAGAATACTTCAAATATTTGGTCAAGTGGAAAGGCCATCCAGTTGAAGATGCCAACTGGGAGAATGAAGCAGAGATTCAGAAGCATGGACAGATCGTGCAAGAGCTCATGGATAGGATCCCATGAAAATTTTCATGCAAGGGAGTATGATGCAGGAGCGTCGTCAACATCAAGCGAGTGTGGGGGCAAGCGCCACACATTTTGAGCATATGTTAAATTATTTAAAAACTTTTGAAGAGTGGATGCACCAAACTTAAATGTGATAGTTCAGGAGAGGCATACTTATGTATTGTAAAGGACCTTGAGCGATCCTGTCTCATCCATAGTAGGTAGGAGGCATTTATGTAAGTAGGTAGAATTGAATATTAGATTAGATAGTTTTAGAAGGAGTGGAGGAAAAATGGATATAGACACCCTCATTGTGTATTTTTTGTAACATTACTGAAGATCATAGGAGAGAAGTAGAGAGTTGGGTAGCAGACTCCATGTACAGAAGTTCTGCATTAATACAAAGAAGTTGTGATTCAGATTCATGGTGTTCATATATTCTCTATGTATGCATCTTCAAATGTTATGCTCTTGAATGTTTTTCTCTTTCTGTCATGAAATTGATTTTATGCTATGTATGAATGATTTCCTGTTGAATATTTGGAATTTGAGAGAGGAAGAGTAAGGAGAATAAGTTTCAATTGCATCTCTATTTGAGAAAGATTCCTGCAAGGAGTGCAGTTGAATTATCCGCAAGGAGTGCGTCGATAAGGAGTTCAGAGGGTTGTCTCTGAAAGCTCAGGAGAGGTAGCGGTTGTTCTCATTCCCTCAGAGTGCGGTTAGGCACAGGTGTCGTGCAAGGAGTGTGCAGGCCAAGGAGAGTCTCAGGGTTGCAGACCTGAGCCAAGTATCGAAGGACTACTGCTAAAGGTGTGCACAGAGTCGAAGTAGTTGACATTTGAAGGTGTCTGAATGTTGTGTAAGGAGTGCACGCCAGAGTATTTTCTAAGGCTTGAAGTTGTGAGAAGCTCAGGAGGAGTAAAGCCTTTGAAAACATTGA
The DNA here is from genome assembly GCA_009831015.1 of Picea engelmannii. Taxonomy (NCBI): domain Eukaryota; kingdom Viridiplantae; phylum Streptophyta; class Pinopsida; order Pinales; family Pinaceae; genus Picea; species Picea engelmannii. The sequence goes on along the minus strand of ML789851.1, from coordinate 254,501 downwards.
GGGGTATTGGAAGTTTGTAGTGTAAGAGGATAAGTCCAGGGAAGAGTCCTTGGTTTCCTTCGTAGAAATATTCAAAGGGAAGAGACCGATGGTCAGGAATTTGTGGGGAGGATTTGCGAAATCCCACCAGCCGTCAAATCTACCAGACAAGTGAAGGGGTTATGGCTACATCTAGAGTTCAATCTCAGGAGATTGTGGACTGTCAGATCTCATTCAAATACCCATCATCCGTTGGATTGAACAGGAGTTGTACGAAGTTTAAATGTCATGAATGGGAGGAGGAAAGTTCTAACAAGAGGCGTGGCCATTGAAAATTTGGAATTCGTGAAATCAGGAGTCCTGTGAGCAAGAGATCAGGAAAATCAATGTTGGAAACCCCCTAAATGATCGGAGTCGTCCATCACTTGGGACACGTGGACGAGATCAGAAGCCCATCGACATTTCGATCATCAGGACTCATACAAGCAAGTAGTTTGGCTTAGCAATTGGGGAAACCCCGAGGGTAAATCTGAACCGTCCATCCACTTGGGACGCATGTTAGAAGTCCAAAGAAAGTCAGGGATCAACATTTTGTGAGTCCTAGAGGACTTGCAATTTGAAATTGCGAAGTCCGATTCTCCGAAAAGAGGAGAGCTCCACGTGGGACCCGGCTGACATCATCTCGTCATAATGAGGAACTGGAAATTTCCACAGTGAAAACCCCGAAGCGGCAAGGACCTTCCATCCTTGAGGACGCATGGCCAATATCGAAGCTTTCGGTAAATTTCCTGAAAGGAAAGCCATCCATCGAAAAATCGTGAATCGGGAAATTGGGGATTCCGTGGATAAGAGGTTTAGTGCATTGCGACATTCAAAACCTCGAACCCCGATAAAAGGTATGACTGCGGTCATATAAAGGAAGTTCACGTGACTAGGGCATAGCTAGGAGGGGCTAAAGCACAAAGGGAGCATATCGAGAAAGTGGAGATCGGGAAATCAGGAACCAAAGGGTGATGACATCGGGATTTTTAAAACCTCGAAACCCGATTGTGACTTTCTGTGGTTAATGGAGAAGGGACCATACCTAAAGGATGTAAGGTGCCAAAAAAGACTTATGGGTCAAATTTAAATAAAGATTCCAGGGGAAAACCGAAGGAGCCACTACACCTCGAGGGTGAACTTTAAACGATCCTTAAATACCGAGAGGTCAGCGTAGAGGCCTTTTGCTGAGGCAAGGGGGGGTGTCTGTGTCATTTTAGCAGGCCATGTTTTTTTATTTCCACAACCTTAGACATATATTCAATGATTATATCGATGATCTAGCATCACAATATTGTAAAAGAGTTCATCATCCTATTGACCTCCGACTAATCTTTGAACAATGTCGCTACTACCATATTTTCTTGAATCCTAAAAACTGCAGTTTTTGTCTGAAGTCGGGTTGTCTTTTAGGTTTCATAGTTTTGACAATAGGGATCATTATCGATCCTCTTAAATTTGAGGTGATATTTTAGTTTCCTCCCCTGTGCATAGTCCCTCAGCTTCAGAGCTTACAGGGGAAAGCGAACATTCTTTGGCATTTTATCACAAAATATGTCGATATCACTAAAGGGTTCATGTGATTATTGAAGAAGGGAGTCCCTTTTTGTTGAGATGAAGTCACTCAATGCTTTTCAAAGAGTTTAATTGCGCCCTTAAGTCTGCCCCTCTGCTTCATCCTCCCAATTATAATAAATATTTCTTATTGTACTTGGTTGTCACAGATTTGACCATTGGTATGGTCTTGGTTCAAGAGGACAATTTGCTCGAAGAGCACGCGATTTATTAACTAAGTTGAGGCCTGGTTGGGTTGGAACTCAATTATTCCCATGTTGAGAATCTTGCATTGGAAGCAGTGCATCCTTTCCAATGATTTCATCATTGTCGCTATGAATCTGTTTCAATATGTGTTGATACGATGAGTCATTAGTGGAAATATCAGTATATGGATTGTTATCCTCCGGGAATTTGACTTGGATTTTGTTTCTACGAAATCCAAAAAGTCACTTGTCTTTGTGAAACTTATTTTAGAACTTCTGATCAAATCAAGTTATGTTACGCCCGAAGAATCTCCTATTAAAGGTGATATTTTTTTGATTGCATCTTCAAACCCCTAGTATGGAGATATACTAGTCTATATCTAGACTTTGAAGTGCCCCACTTATGCTTCTCTCTATGAGAATTGATAAATACACCGTTAGGCACTAAAATATCTCATCCTTGATGACACTTTGTATCATCGAGGTGTATATTGCATTCTACGCTAGTGCCTTATACACGAAGAAGTGGAATTCGGTCTGAACGACTTTCACACTAGAGCATGTGTTGGTCATCTGTCTGGGTTGGAAACAACCCAAAAGGTTCTATGAGTCAGTTACTTCTGGCCTACATTAATCAAGTATTGTGTTGATTTCGTCAAGAAGTGCCACCCATGTTAGATCTTCTCTTGAAATATGAGAGCAGATAGCACTCCCATGTTTCCCATCATCACTATTGGTCCCTTCACCAAGTGGGGGGTTGATTTTATGACATTCCACTCAGCTTCAGCCAGGGGGCATTGTTATATCACCATACCAGTAGAATACTTCACTAACTGGGTTGAGGCTATGCCAATGTTCAATAATGATGGAAAAACAACATCACTCCTCATTTTTAAATAGATAATAGCAAGGTTCAACATCCTGAAGGAGATTTTCACTAATCATGGAAGTCACTTCCAGAAAAATATGATGTCTGAGTTAAAATCAAAGCTTGGGTTGAGGCAAGATAATTCATCACCCTACTACCCACAAGATAATGGTCAGGTGGAGGCTGTGAATAAGTCCCTCAAAGCTATTCTACAACGAACGATCAATTCTGCAAAGTCAAACTAGCATTTGATGTTGTACTCAACATTGTGGGCCTACCAAACGTGTGTAAAGACTGCCACCGATTTCTCACCTTTTCAAATCGTTTATGGGCTAGAAGCAGTCTTTCTTATAGAGTTCTAGATGCCATCTCTAAATTTGGAAGTAGAGTTATTTCCAGACAATGGTTATTATATCTCGAGCAGCACGATGAGAAACGTCATGATGAAGCCTTGGTCAATGAGGCTCACAAGAAACAATTCAAGTGTCAATATGATCAGTCTGTTCATCCTCATATCTTCTCCAAAGACGACCTTGTCCTGGTCTACGACCAAGATAAGGATCCCCTAGGGATAGGCAAGTTTAAACCCATGTGGTTTGGACCTTTCATTGTGAAAGAAGTCTTAAAGAATGGTGCTTATCGTCTGGTTGAATTTGAGGGAAATGCTTTGGCGAAGCCTTTAAATGGGATCTACCTCAATAATTATTACTCATAGGTTGGTCTCCTAGGTCATTTCTTATACATATGTATATTTATTATACAGTTAGTTTTGGTCTTTTTGTTTTATGGACGTGTCATTATTTATGTCATGTTTCTCACTATGGAAAATGTCAAGTCAATTAGAGGTGTTCCTTGGATTCACGGACGATGCTAGATAACACACTCAGAGGCTTGATTCCATAGCTTGGGTGATTTTCACACCTAAAGGCCAGTTTCTATATTCTAGAGGCATCTGTCTAGGTGACACTACAAACAATGTGGTCGAATACAACGCGGTGATAGAGTTGCTTCATGATGTTTTGTCACATGACATCTCTCACCTTTGGGTCTACTTAGATGCTTAGCTAGTTGTGTACCAGTTAAATGGGGTTTACCATGTATATGATACTAATTTACATCGACGATTTTTTAGGGTATGTCTCTTAAAATGTTGCTTTGATTACATTACGTATATCCATGTTCCTAGGATATTAAATCAAATGATAGATACGCTAGCTAATAAAGTATTAGATTGGCATATTGCACACACATAAAAAGAATGACACACATACACATGTACATACATTTGTAAAGAAATGTGATCCATAATACATAAAATATGTGAATATATATATCAAAAGTCTTAGATTACATAGGTTGGCGTGAATGCCTCAAACATAATAATCTAGTATACGCCATCGGGCTTATGCCCTCAAAAATATACAAAGAGTTCCCTCAACACACAATGAGTCCATCCTATCTAATATTGGGGCCTATTGGCCCTACTGTAGTGAACGACAACATTTTTCAAACACCGGAAGATTTGGACCCAAGTCAGTGGCACTCCAACTACATGAGGCTGCATCAATGGTGGGAGATCCTCAATCTCCGCCATGGGAACAACATGAGTGAGCGCGGTGATGTTTTGCTCCACCCATCTCATAAATCTCTCAGCCTCTCTAGCTGGAGGCCCCCCTATGGCCGCTATTCCGATGGATGCTACTAGTACTGCCTCTGTTCGAGGATGTTGCCTAGTCCTCGAGAAGTCTGTTGGGTGCACTAGTCCCACATATGTACATAACAGATACATAGTTGTAAAATACTCTAATACATACAAAAAATGATATATATAAAATAAAATAAAAATTAAATAACTTTAAAAACACACGTACCTATCTCTCCTTGATCCTCCCCAGGAGGTATGGGCATGTTTGGATCCCTGGAAAAGTTGATTCCAGTGTAGGGGTAGTCCTCTATCACTGGAATCTTTCATGCCCACTAGTCGAAGAACTTCTCATCGAAGGCCTATATGGTCCTCCCTCCCCCTTTTTTTGGCAGCAGTGCTTCCCATCTACACACTACTGTTAAGGAGGCCACATGCCCTTGTATAGTCTCTCTAGGACTCATACTGGGTAACCTCTCAAAAATGAACGAGCAAAAAATGGTACCGAACCAAAATTTCTTTTTTCTACACTCTCAACACTCTGTAAGTTGCCTCTTCATGCAGTCAAGCATGGTCATGCTCCAATCAAATATTTGTGCATCTAGTCAATACGTTGCACAATACACGTGCACCCAGGAAGCCTAGTGTAGGGCCTTGGATCCATTGATCCACCCAATAAGAAAAATGATCACCTTCAGTGATAGGTTGGTGATCTTATGGATGGGCACCTGAGAACCTACTTTCTTAGTGTCGGCCTCACAATGGATTTCGATGTAGTCAGCAATGTTGAAGGGCCCATGGGGAAATGTATGTAGGTTGACTGGTTCCCCTCTCCTTGAGAGGCCAGGCAATAAATATATGTCCTCAATCATTTGAGTCAATGACTTCCCCTAAATCATGAATGCATCTACTTCCAGGTGCATGTAATCCACTAGGGAATTCAGTAGCCCGAGTTGTGTCTTCATGAACGGACACTGGTAGAACTTCCATAACCCACATTATTTCAGTGCAGTGACAACAATAGGTTCCTTATTGAACAATATGTCAATTTCCTCATGTTCCCTATCCCTTCAGTGGACATACATCCTATTCCATGACAAGTTCAAGGGGGAGTTAGCTCTTCATTTTTTACTTTTCCATACTTTTGAGGGTGTATGCGGGATGTCTTGGAAATAGTCACATATGTGCATTCGCAAATTGTTCTCTTCCTGCGTACATATATCTGTTGTCCTTGGACAACCCACGTACAGGTAGGGATGCCCTTTTTTAATAGGGCATGCTCCCCAAAAAATTAAAAAATATGCATAAAAGAAGTATTGAAATGCAAGAGGGATGATTTTATACTTACTTGGTCCAAGTGGAAATTTATTTCGTCCTCTGAAGCTCCCGAAATCAACTCTTTTATCAAAGGGGTCATTGTTTCGTTTTGGTTAATTTTCATGTTGCAATGGTGAAAATGAGTTGTCAAGTTCTATTTATAGAATTTTTTGGCCCTTTTTACCAATTTTTTAAACCTTTTTGTCATTTTTTCTATCTTGTAAATCATTTAACTCGGTTCTTGAGTTTCTTCTTGGATGATACGATGCACTTTACCTTTTGGTTTGGTAATGTTTTTGGGAAATGGGTCAATTTTGAAGGTCCTTTGGTAAAAGTCATTTTTTCCAACTTTTTGCATATAAGTTAGGATTCCACCTTCACTTTCTACATCTCATTGTCTTTTCCTCTTTTCCATAGGATCAATCCCACCGAAGTACAACACAAAACCATCTTTGTTGTTTTAGAAGTGTCATGACTGTTGGTCACTATAATTGCTTAATTAATTTCAAACAACCAAGTGAAACATAAATTATCAACCCAGGGAAGTCTTTTGTTTCAAAGATAGCCACGCACTATATATGCTCAATTCCAAAAGCACTTAGTGTTGTAGTAAA
>ML789851.1:223897-238967 GCA_009831015.1 Picea engelmannii | reverse complement strand
ACTAAGGGATGAATCTTGTGAAGAAGGTGGGCCCTCCCTTCTCACAAGATTCCCCTGAAACGGGAAAACTTAGAGACGAATTATCAAGGCAGTCTTCTATTCATCTGTTGAAATATTACATTACCAATTGGAAAGATCGAACATGTCCCTCTTCTCTGAAGTTCTTCAATACATCAAAAACTTGGCTCCTCGAATGGTGATTTCCCCTGAATATAAAGGGAAAATCCCATCGATACAATCATTACAAGGCAGATCTGAATCCTATACTAAATCAGATCTTCTTTCTAAATTAGCATAGGGTGTCCTATTCTCACGCAATCGAATGCTAATACAGGAGCTGACGAGGCATTGCTGTTACGACTGGTGTAATAGCTTCTTCTCATAGCTGCTGATGTTGTTTCAGCATCGCAATTCACGGGCTGTTTCAGCCACGTGAATTGTGCTCTTTCCTATGTCGGCCTTGACTGCTGACTGTCATGGCTTCATGTTTCAGCATCATGGCGGTCTCCTCTGTGTTTCAGCATCTGCACTTCCGAACTGAGTGACAGCTCCGTGTTTCAGCATCTGCATCCTCGAATCGTGTAGCTGCTTCGTGTTTCGGCATATGCATCCTCGGACTGTGTAGCAGCTCCGTGTTTCGGCATATGCGTCATTGGACTGTGTAGCAGCTTCCGTGTTTCAGCATCAGCTCAACAACGGCTTTGGGCAGTTCTGTGTTTCAGCATCGGCCTTGAATACTATTCTGCAAATATGGACACTTATGCACTTCTAATCAATGGTTAGGTTCAAAAGTAATGTAAAGTATTATGAAAAACAGATTAAGCATATAATAATGAGAAAGGACGTTGTGTACCTTGGAATGATCAGGTGAAATGATAGTATAAGTCTAAATACAGGTGATGAAGGGTATAATAATGGCAAAAAGTATGGGCAAAAAGGGTACAATATGTGGTCCTAACAATGACTAGGTGGTAGAGCCTACCTTTACATGGATGTTCCAGATAGATCCTTGTTGCATTTTGGTGTCCATGATGTCTCTAATGACTTTACGCTCAGTAGTCCTTGTTAGTCATATCATTATTACGAGATTGATCCTCATACGTTTGATGCATCATTAATCTTGGCCTAACCCTCAGGACTCCCAAAAATGAGCATACTTTGTTGTCTTTCAAGCTCACTTTGACATCTGAAAGAAACATCCTACGAGACTACATTTATGATTTTCAATCTTGTCTAGATTAACTGATAAATGTAACCTCTTTGATTCTTCTTTAATCCATTTTCAGACTCTCTAAACATGAAAATATTGTGAAGCGATCTTGTTTTCCTTCACGCTCGACAAACTAAAACTTGAAGGCACGACCATCCGATGGTATTTTACCCCTTTTTCAGTCTGGATGGTCAATTTTATGAACAAAGATATAATCTAGGAGCTTTGGCTCACTAGAAGAGTATTCTTAGGTATATGTTTAACCCTCTTTCGGGCCTGAGGGATTAAATTTATGAAAAAGGAATATTCTTCTTGGTTTTGGTTTATCACCTCTTTTAGGAATTGGAGATTACTTACGAAAAATGAACCCACATGAAGTCCATAGTTAATCTCTTTTCAAACTCCCTAAAATTGAAAACATCATCGAGTGACCTTGTTCCTTCACACTCGTTAAAATTGGTCTAGAAGAACATCTATTGGCATGAGTTTACCCCTTTTTTTGGACTATAGATTATGGAGAAAAAAGGTACACCTTGGAAGATTCGTCTCGCCAGGACAGTTCTCCTCAATAAATTTTATACTTTTTCGAGCTAAGGAGACTAAATCTAGAAAAAGGTTGGGAGTCCATAGTTAAGCTCTTTTTAGACTCCTTAAAATTGAAAAGATTGTCTAGTGATCTTGTCTTTTTCACACACATTAAAATGGTTTTGAATAGACATCTTTTCGATTCTAGTTTATCCCTTTTTCAAACCGATTAGATTATTTCCGAAAAGGGTACCATAGTGGAGTCTTCTTTTATGTTTTTTCAGACTCTCTAAATGTGAAAACACTATCGATATTACCTTCTCTAGGCTCGTGAAAAATACATTGAAGGGGGTTTTATCGTGTCTTTATAATCACATTTGCATCTTTTCATCCTTGACCTAATATTGGCTCCATGTTTCTCTCAGCTAAACTTTTCAAGAATTCCTTATACGCAAGCCTTGGAGCACTTTGCCTCTACGACCTGACACCTTGACCCATGGAGGAATTTTCCCCAAGTATCCTTTTCCTGCACATGTCTCCTTGTTATGAACATTAGTATGTTCCTTTCACTTGGAAATAGTATTCTTGTGACACTCATTCCTCCTTTGTAACGTAGCATTCTTTTATTCTTTTTCAAGCTCTTTAAAAAATTGAAAAGGACAAAAAGAAAAAAAAAACCCAAAAAGAGGGGACAAGAAATATATATTATTTTTTGGCACCATAATGATTCTCCCTTGGACAAAGCACATCCTTCCATTTGTTCATCAATATTTTGGATCTAATATGACCTTAGGAATTTGTTCTCTCTACATAGAGTTGTGTCCTCCTCCATTTTGTTACTCTTCCAAACACATGGATAGTTTGTGTTGCCTCGTGTATCATGAACTTATGTTGATGTCATGCTGGTTGAGTTTGATAATATTTCGTTCTCTTGTCCAAGGGAAGTTTCACCCATCCTAAGTCGGGCTTTTTGTAGTTTGTCTCTTTCCCTGATGCCCGACCATCCCAAAAGTCCAATCAAGTCCTTGTTCGAAATCAATGAATTTCTCTACTTGATCATCGAGATCGTCTTGTCTTTTCCCGACGAGCCTTCAAAAACCTCTGGGTAGTGAATTCATACACTCAAATTGTAATCCTACATAAGTATTGAATATATGGAAGTTGTTTCTCGATATATGAATACCTCATCTCCAACCATCAAGCATTATTGGCTTCTTGAATATGGATACTATACTTGTATATCTTTGATTTTGAGATGTACATCCGTTGTGTATTGCTCGCGGCTACAATTTATATATTTATATGACATGGATATGCAGTGTAATTGATTGGAATCCATGATTTATTTCATCCTGAGCATCGGTATGCCCGCCTCAGAAAGACAATTATTATTTTGCAGATGGCACCTCATGAAATCGAGTCCTAGGCTCACTCGTTTCATACAATGGTGAATATTTTGCAATTTCTTTCGGCCATTAGATGTTATTCTAACATCACACATGATCAATAATATTTTATAACCCTAAATTGGTCTACATATGCATACCTGGCATTTGGTCCTCTTACTTGCTTTTTTTTCCAAGCCATCACCGAGCTGCTCTTCCTAAAAACTCATTCTTTGAAGATGTACGTTCCCTACAACAATACTACCCATGTACATATGTTTTCTTCACTACTACATCCTATGTACATACACATTTTGCACCACTACAACCCGCATATACTTGCAAAAGTTGCAAGGAATTCATTGAGATTATGGGCTATTGGATAGTTTCCAAACTAATCCACCACCTACAGCCTGTCACCCAACCGGATAACCATCCTTTTGTCATATAAAAGGAGGTGTTGGGGTCTCATTCCACATATAGACATAGGAACAATGAAACTCTACCCATTTCACATCCCCTCCTTACCCCAAGCATTTGTAGCCTTGTTGTGATAATTGCCTCAGAATTCCTCATTTTTTCCTTTTTCCTCCATCAGAACCCATTCCATTTCTGAATAAGATGTTTGAGAGGAGAAAGATACATGGAGGTGCAATTGGATATTGTTGAAGAGGATCTTGGACTAGGTTCAAGGTGTAGTAACTGACTTTGGTTGTAAGTGATCATTGTATTATCAATAAAAGAAGCATTTTTCTTGTCCCAAAACATGATGTGTCGAATGTTTGCATTTGATTTATGTTTTTAGTCTAATGTCTAACCCTTATTTATGTATGAAATGTATGCTTGTAGATTTATATTTGTCTGTATTTGAATGCAAGATAGCCTTGGGAGGCATTTTGCAGTCAGCTAATCTTTTGAGCGCGAGAGGATCAACACCAGACGTGGAGTAAAGGTACAATTACCAGATCCTTCTCATTTTTATTTTCCTACATAAGTCTGGGGTATGTTTGGGGTAGTTAGAGAAGTAGGAGACTTTTAAACGGTTATTGATCTACCTACATTGTAAACCCTACAATATCCATAGGGGGGTTTTTCCCTCTAGCAATGCCAGACTAACATGTGCTTCACCTTACTAAACTAAACCCTAGAAATCCATTTTCTATATGAGTATTTGAACTATATTACCATTGGTTAATTAATTCTAAATTTATAGTTATCCAAATTCAAATTTTGATCAATGTCCTATAGGACGGTTACTTAAATCTTACGTTCAACAAATTCAGATAAATTGGGTCAAATTTGATTATTACCTTTGTTCTTTTTCCAGACTAGCTTGTGGTTTAAGAAAGGGATCACACTAGGCCTGCACTACGCCAATCATCAACATCATTGTATTCAATTTCAAATGGTGATCAAATTCGACAAAGTCTCATATCAAAGTGAATTAAATCTTATGTTCAACAAATTCCTATAAATTGGGTCAAAATCGATCCTATTTGAGAAAAACCTATATTACAGTTGTTTTTTATTCCATAGACTAGCTTGTGGTTTAAGTAACCACAACTCAGGGATATCCCTGTGATTTAAGAAACCACAACCAAAAGATATCTAAACCATCAAAATCACCTATGAATGGGAGCCAACCTGGACTACACCAATACTTAACATGGACGTATTCAATTTCAAATCATAATCAAATTTGACAAACTCCACCTATCTTACAAAAAAAAACCCTCGAAATTCATTATTATTGCTAGCGAGATTTTTCCTAGAGTCAGATAATTAATTCTAATTTTATAGTTGGTTAATTAATTCTAATTCTATGTAATGATCCCAAGCCATTATGAAAGGATCATCACTGTTTTGGTGTCTTTTTAAAACTTTTTCTGAGTGAGGTATTTCGTCAAACACTTTGTTGATCTACTTTTTAGATGTGTTTATATGTGTGTATGCAACAAATAATAGAAAGAGATAACCATGGAACATACCTTAACTATATGCAATAAGATAGACAAGCCGAAACATCTCAATTCTTCTTTATTCATAAAATAGAGAAACCTGCTACAATGAAGATGTCGATCTGGAATGCTCAACAAATGGCCAAGAAGATAGAAAATGGATAAGAGCTGATACAAAATGTTCCTGCTAATACAAAAGATGCCTCCAAAGGATGAATAAGAAATGAAGATCAATACAAGCAGATCTAAATGCAAAACTCTCCAGCTGAAGAATGGCATGCTCCAATAGAAGGATGAAACCCTCAATAACTTTGGCCCTGCTGCCAAAAGTGTCCAATCACCCTAATAAATATACCAACTGATAGATCGGGTGATGGTAAGAACAACCCAGGTTCCCAAATCTCCAAGATCCCTCTCAATCTCTATAGATCTGAAATCCCCCACTGAATGGTGTGCCCCACTAGATGACTAAAGCCCTAGATAATTCGGCCCTACTGAAGGAGGCCTCCAAATGCTCTGAAACTCTCTAGAAATATATATTGGGACACTGCAAGTCACTAGGTGAAGTCTCAGGGTCAGATCTGAAGTGTAACCCCTCCAAACGGACTAGTTATGGATCTCAAAAATGCCCTCCTTCTCTTCAATTCGCCCCACTGCTCAAGAAACAATCTGAGCCATAAAACTATCTTAGAAAGCACTAGATATGATGTCCAAGGCCCTGTAATGAAAACCCAAGTGATAGAATCCTCAACAGCCTTTCCAATATCCTATAGTGAATCTCTCTCCAAGGATGGTGCACCCCCCTTGCTGGAAACCCCCAATGGTACACCCTCCTCCTCTTCATGTGCCTATGGCTATGTAGAACCTCCTACACTGATGTAGATCTGACTAGAATGGTGTGGGAGAGTATTTCATCTCCGAGACCAATCTTGGGACAAGCTAGGTGGAATCTTTCACCACCGAATCGTCCTCTAGGGTTTGTTAAGTCAAAACCCTCAAAACCCCCAATGTTGGGCTCACTAGCTAGAAGCCAGAAATCAAAATAAGATCATACATGAATGAATGAGCAGAGGCCCTTGCCTTTCCTTTATACTTTTTGGCTCACCTTGTCCCTCCAAAGTGACTTTCATTTTATTAATATTTAATCAATTAATTAAATCACTTTAATTAATTAATTAACCTTTTTACCTTTGAAAAGCTCCTTATCTCTCCTTGTGGCTTCCCTGGCCACTAAAAGTCACTTCTAGCCATCCCATCTTGTAGTGTTGCTCCTCTCGATTCCAATGAGTTATTACACTGAGAGGTTCCTCCAAGTAATGTGCCCAAAATGACCTCTTCAGTGAATTCCATTGACTTATAGCTCAAAATAGTCAAAATCATGGAAATCGTCGAAATGCAATGAAACCAAAGCCAACCTATGATGAATGGCTCATAATGATGGAATAATATCATCAATGCAAGCTGGACCCCACAATGCCTCTCAAATACCCCTGTACTCGCTCTAGCACCCATCTAGCTACTCTGGTCATCATAAATCGTTGCCCTGTGATGATGTCCCTAAGTGGGGACATTACATATATGAAGTCATAGGAATTTGTGATGATAAGAATGATATCTTATGAAAAGTATCATTTCCCAAAGGAGTTCTCTGAAAAGGAAGGACAGGGATAGAGTTAGGATTAACAATTATAGTAGTTTGAACTAGGGTTCTAAACGACTCACTCTAAAAAATTGGATTGTCTACTCTAAAATTTGCGTTAGGTCCAGTATGTACTTCAATATTTTCATCAACAACAAGGTCTCCCGATGAATTTATCTGGAGAAAATGTGGATTTTTTACAACACTCAATAACGGATTTATAGGAAGTATGAATTCCTCTAAACGAGTCGAACTTCCAATATCATAGGCTACTTCGTTATTGACTGCTCCCTCGAGAGATCCCTCTAGTGAGTTAGGAATCAAAGGGAAGTAATCTTCTGGATCTTTTGGAGGTAGCCCTTACATCCTACGTGAATGACGAGGGTCAATGTTGGCTTCACCAAATAAAGAAGGAAACAAATCTATGGCCAACCAGAGAAACAAGCAACACTCGCTAATAAAATGTAGAAATCAAACCAAGCAAACAAACCTTCTTACATCAAAGCCACTAGTTGTTGATGAAATCCAACTTCATGAAATCAAGACAAGAAGGGCTTGGGATAAGGAGGGTGGAAAAGTTACATTGATGACCTACTTAATGGACTCACACCCTGGTGCAAGATCCCACACATAATCGTGGGTATACCCTCAAAGGAGCCCAAGTGAGTTTTGCCAACATCGATTCCAAGTATCATGAAGACTTTTCCCTCCACAATCACCTCGTGTAAAGACGCTAAAGAGATAGGCTACTAAGGTTACCAATTACGACAATGATGCCTGGGGAAATAGTCGATAGTCCGATCCACATGAAAAGGTAGGGTATCTAGCCCTAAATCAACTTGAGAAGTTCCCCATAGGATTTTCTTCTCAAGTGAACCCCAACAATACGCGCAATCTCTACACTCAGACCGTCAAATAAGGGTGAGTAGCTCTGTCAGTCCTAATGCGACCTCATGATTGACCCTTCTGTTAGAAGGTCTTCCTAGGACAAAATGTAGCAAGTGGATTTAAATCTCCTAATCACAAGATACTATTGTGTTTTTTGATGCTTTGGAGAGTGTTCCTTACAACCTATTCCAAAGCTCTATCCTAGCTAATGTTGGTGAAGAGAATTTTTAGAAAATAAAAGTTACTAATAAATTTTAATATTATGTTGTATTTTAAAGGTTGTTTTTTACTCAAAAGGGAAACGAAAATGAAATTGATGTCGTATGCGACCTTAACCCAATAAGATTAAAGAAGAGATGATTATTAAATATTTCAATTCGATGAACTCTAATTACATTACAGATAAGGTATCTCTTTTTGAAATACAACAGCTATGAAACATAATTCTCAATTTTTGAATGAACAAAATCCCAAATAATCAAAAGCTACAAAATTTTCCAATTCTCTCCTTCAACAAATATTTTGAATGCAACAATTTTCTTGTGAAAGATTACTAAAAAGAAGAATGAATCTAGTTATTTCTTTCTCAAATCAGATCAAAGATATAATGAAGAAAATAAACCATAATCCAATAAAATTAACACAAGCTCAACACAATTCCCAAATCAAACCCATAATGTAGATAAAAATGAAATGATAGTAAATCCTTTTTTCAAATGCAAGCAAAAATGTATCTCAATAAATGAACAATCCAGAAAGTAAAAACAATACAAAAATCCAAATGAATCAAGGATTGTTTGTCAAACAAGCACTTAGGACCAAGATCTAGATATTATACCCTTGTGACAAGAATCAAAAGCAAAACTTGCAAAATTTATAAAGAAAAACCCTCAACTTCCAAAAATAAATCAAATGCAACTTCAAACTTATAAATCAATCAATAACTGGTATTAGAATTTTATCCCAGGAAATTGAGGCAAAACTAGGTGGAAAAAAGAAAAATTGGCTATTTCCAACAATTCCTACAAGAATCATTGCAAGTTGTAGTGGAGCATAGTGTGACGATCTAGGGTTGTTTCATTTTTTCAATAGGGTACAGTGGGACATTGTTGTATTGGTCTACACCAACAGAGTGCAATGTCAAAGGATCATCGCAGTCTATCTATATAGTACATTCTGACAATCTCTGCAACTAAAGGAAAATGGAAAGAAAGACAAAAATTCTTACTGAACCTTCAAACCTAGGGAATCTATATGGATCACCCACAAACTCAAAGAACGAATTTGATCAAAAGAAGGCAGTATAAAAGAAAATAAGAGGAAAAAAACCAAAAGAATGTCATTTCCCCAGTATGGTCACCAATTTTGTTATCGGATTAATTGGTAATTACGGACACAAATAGATCTCCCTAGATTCCACATGAAACTAGAAGAAAACAAAACATAATACACAATTCTCCTTAAATTTCATCATCATATGAACTAGTTTAGTGAGGTACACGTAGCATACATTTTAAACGATGCTTGTTCATCACTATTTTCATCCTTGTAGCTCCTTCCTTGAGTTTGCAGAATAGTAAACTTGTCTAAGAATCATAGACATACAAAGAGGGAAAACAAAGATGTATGTATTCTAATGAAGTCTATGTATATGATCAAGGAATTATAAAATAGAAGATGACATGCTTATATAGGGAAGGAATGCATTACTATATTAAGTGAATAGAAAGTGAAGAATACAACCCATGCCTTGATGTTGCAAGGTCCCCTTTTGACGCAGACACACCCTCTAATTCCACCTTCGAGCTAAGGTGGCTCTTTGATCCCTCCTCGGAATCTCTGATAAAATCAACCCACATGGTTTTTCTGCTCCTTACAACCTTTAGGCCTAATCGCTTCTCCGTTCACCACAGAAAAGTAGAATTCAGACTTCAGGGTTTTCCAATCCCTGATGTCGTAAACCGTTGCCTTCCTGATTTCCCAATCTCTGATATCTCGAGATGCTTCGACTTCAGTTACTCCCTTCGGATAGACTCCTAGTCCACATGACCTCCCCTTATGTGACCGCAGTCCTATCTCCTTTCGGGGTTTCAGGATTTCAAATGCCGAAATGCATGGACACTTTGTCCTCAGAATCCCCGATATCCCGATATGACGTCAGCTGGCCCTAAAACTGAATTTTCCACCTTATCAGGATTCTGGACTTCGCATTTCCGAAATGCACAAGCGCTTTGACCTCAGGATTCCCGATTTTCTAAATCCCGTAATGTCGATAGATGGTTTTCTTTTCGGGAAATTTCTCGAATGTTTAGATCTCCGCCACGCGTCCTCCTATGATGGATGGTCCTGATCGCTTCTCACGATTTCAGCTTTTTTGATGTTGAAATGCTCTGACTTCTTGTCCTCGGAACTCCCAAAAAGCCGATGGACTCCCCTATCTCCTACACGTGTCCCAACCGATGAACGGTCCTCGATCATTCACTATTTCATGAAGTCAAATGCCGATGTCCTCCTGTCCTCTTGAATCCCGAAAATCCAACATGAAAAATGTCGATGAGATCTTGATTATCGCCACCTGTCTCAACAAATGGACAATCCAGATTCAGTCTCAAGATTTCATGACTTGAGATTCCCCGATGTTTTAGTTCCCTATCAATGTAAAACCCCGGTAGCCGAAATACCGATGGGTGCTTGATCTCCACCATGTGTCCCTTCAAGATGGACGGTCCAGATCAAAATCAGGGTTTTTACTGTGGATTTACCCGATCCCTTGTCCACGGGACTTCCGATATCCCAATGCTCTTCAGAACCTTCGCTCGGCTTGAGAGGATTTAAACCTCATGCAACTCCTGTCAGATCAGACGACTTATAGGTAACTAGGTGAGGATCCAATGGCTCACAATATCCTAAGCTTGAAAGTCTGGAACGATCATAATCTCCTTGCTTCTCTATCATATCGGACGGCTGACAGGTATTCGCTAATTCTCTATAGAGAATTTTGACCATCTGTTTTTTTCTCCTGATGATTTTTTGTGAAGTGAACCAAGGATTCTTCCCCGGACTTATCCACTTGAACCACAAACTTCCAATGCCTTCTAATCACTCAAATGCACCCACTTCTTGTACTGCCTTTAATAGTTTCAAAGGATTTATTCTTCCTGAGATTTCTTACAACTTCGAACCTTAAGGAAGACCCTTGCACGCACTCCTTGCGGAAACCTCCAAACACTTGAAGTGTTGAATGCTCTTCGACCTTGCGCACACTCTGTAGCAACAGTCCTTCAATACTTCGCTCAGATCCTCAACTTTGAGACTTCACTTGGCCTGCGTACTCCTTGCTCAGCTCCTGTGCCTGACTACACTCCCGAGGAATGAGAACAAAAGCTATCTCTCCTGAGCTTTCAGAGACAAACCTCTGAACACTTTGTCGATGCACTCCTTGCGGACAAATTCAACTGCACTCCTTGTAGGAACCCTTGCTCAGATAGAGAAACAATTGAAACTCATTTGTCTTACTCTCTCTCTCTCTCTCAGATTTTAGACATTCAACAAGAAATCATTCATACATAGCATAAAAACAATTGCATGATAGAAAGAGTAAAACATTCATGAGAATAGCATTCAAAAATGCATACACAGGGAATACATGAACACCATGAGTCTGAATCACAACTTTCTTATATTAATTTAGAACTTTTGTACATGGAGTCTGCTACACAACTCTCTACTTCTCCTCTATGCTCTTGCTCTGTCTATTAAAATGATACAAGTGAGGGTGTCTATATCTTGTTTCCCTCATTCCTTCTAAAACTGTCTAATCTAGGAATTCAATTTTACCTACTTGCATTAACTGTCACAAACGATTCTATCTACTTCAGATGAGAGCAGGATGCTCAAGGTTTGTTTACAATATTACAAGTACGCCTCCCTGTTTAATTATTACATTTATACTTGGCACATCAAATTTTCAAAATGATTCAAATAACTTTATCATATGTCAAAATGTGGTGGCACTTGCCCCACGCTCACTTGACACTGGCAATGCTCCTGCATTATACTCCCTCGCTTGAAAATTTTCATGGGCTCCTACCCATGAGTTCGCACACGGTCTGTCCATGCTTCTGTATTTCTGCTTCATTCTCCCAGCTGGCATCTTCAACTGGATGGCCCTTCCACTTCACCAAATACTCGAAATATTGCCTTTGCCTAGTCTTTCTACTCAGTCTTTTGTCCAATATGTACTCCATCTATGGATTTTCTTCAACTAACATCTGTTTTTGCCATTTCACCTCTGGATGCTCATTTTCTGTCTCTGCTTCCTCAGGTTTATATGGGTACAAATATGAGAGATTGAATATCCGAGAAATTCTAATCCCATTGGGTAATTCAATCTCGTAATCATTTGTCCCAAATTTCTTCAATACCTTACATGGTCTGATTTCCCTTATCTTCAGTTTATTATATGTTCCCCTTGGGAACCTTTCCTTTCTCAAATGTGTCAGAATCAAGTCACTAACTTCGAATTGAAGTTGTCTTCTATGTTGATCTGCCATGCGTTTATACTCCTGGCTTGAATTCTGCAATCGCTCCTTCACCTGGCTGTGAAGTTTCTTCATCACCTCTGTGAAATATTCTGCACTAGCGCTCCTAGTTCCATTCAGTTTTATATCCCTCAACTCAGAAATACCTCTCGGTTGTGTGCCATAAACAATATAAAATGTATTATGCCCTGTGCTTCTATTAACTAAGTCATTATACAGAAAATCTGCCTGTGGTAATATGTTGTCCCACTGGCTGTGGTGTTCTGTCACCAAGCTCCTCAACAAGTCTCCCAGACTTTTGTTCACTGCTTCAGCTTGTCCATCTGTCTGAGGATGATAAGATGAACTAAATGATAAGTTAGTTCCTATCTTCTTCCACAACGTCCTCCAAAAGTGTCCTATGAACTTCGTATCTCTATCCGAAACTATGCTCCTTAGTAAGCCATGAAGTCGATTGACTTCTTTGAAAAACAGGTTCCCAATGTGAGTTGTGTCGCTGGTTTTCTGACATGGACTGAAATGTGCCATTTTAGAAAATCTATCCACCACCAAAAAGATTGAGTCAAATCCTCTTTTTGTTCTTTGCAACCCCAATATAAAATCCATGCTGAATGCATCCCACGGCCTCTCAGGTTTGGGCAATGGTTGATAAAATCCATCATTTTTCCTCCTTCCTTTCGAATGTTGACAAATTATGCATCTGTCCACAAATTTTTTAACTTCTGCCCACATTTTTGACCAAAAGTATGACTCATTCAGTTTTGCGAATGTCTTGTCATGACCGAAGTGTCTGGCCAATCCTCCACTGTGTTTCTCCTTCAGCCAATTCTCCCTCATGGAGAATTTTGGAATACAATGTTGATTTCCCTTAAACAACAATCCTTCCTGGATCATGTATTTTTCCCATTTGATTTTATCTCTAAGAACTGAATTCTCAGTTGCTTCATATGCCTCCTTAAAATCTGGATCACCTGTGTACATGTCCTTGAGATCATCAAAACCCAATGTTTTGACCTTGAACTCCTGCGACAGCAAACACTTCTTGCTCAAAGCATCAACAACTTTGTTAGCAGTACCAGAAATATGTTTAATAAAAAAAGTGAAATTTTTCATATATTCAACCCATTTTAGATGTCTCTGATTCAACTTTTCCTGTTGAGTCACAAACTGCAGTGCATGATTGTCACTATATAGGAAAAACTCCTTCGGAACCAAATAGTGTCTCCACTTCCTCAATGCCTGAATGATAGCATAAAATTCCTTGTCATATGTGGATTACTTCACCTTCGCTTCATTCAAATTCTCACTGAAATATGCTATTGGCCTGTCTTCTTGACTTAAGACTGCCCCTATTGAAAATCCACTTGCATCGTATTTCACTTGAAATGTCTTTCGGAAATCCGACAACACCAAAATTGGTTGTTCCGTGATCTTCCTCTTCAATAGATTAAAACTCTTCTCAACCTCTTCTATCCAGTGAAAAGACTTGTGTCTTTTCTTCACTGTGTCCATCATCGGTGCACTAATTCCACTGAAATTCCTGATGAACTTCTGGTAGAAACTAGCTAATCCATGAAAACTCCTGACCTCAAATATGTTCTTCGGTGATGGCCAATTCTTAATCACTTCCACCTTATCTGGATCCATCCTCAACTTGTCTACAGATATAACAAATCCCAAATAAATGAGATCTCTCTTCATGAATGAAGATTTCATCATGTTTATCAACAAATTTTCCTATTGTATCCTCTTCATTACTGTAGCCAAATGTTTCAAGTGTTCATTCTCTGTTTTTCTGAAAATCAATATATCATCAAGATATACGATACCAAATTTTCTGATGAAATATTTCAGGACTTCATTCATCAATATCATAAAATTAATTGCTGCATTTGTTAATCCAAATGGCATAACAATCCATTCATACAACCCTTCGTTAGTTTTGAAGGTTTTTTTCCATTCATCACCCTCTCTCATGCGAATCTGGTGATAACCACTTTTCAAATCAATCTTCAAAAAAATTTTTGCTCCACTTAAGCAATCCATCAGGTCATCCATCCTTGGCAATGGAAACCTGTACCTGATTTTTATCTTTTTAATCACCCTCGAATCAATACACATCCTCCAGCCTCTGTCTTTCTTTGGACTGAGTATTGTCGGAACAACACATGGACTCAAGATTTCTCTAACCAATCCTTTATCCAATAAATTTTGAACTTGTCTTTTGACTTCTTCATTCTCCTGCGGCATTAATCTGTATGCTTCTTTGTTTTGTAAACTGGCTCCAGGTATGACATCAATATGATGACTCATACTCCTAATTGGTGGTAACGAACGAGGTAGTTCGTCCACTACTATGTCAGCGAACTCTCCCAACAGTTCCTGAACCTCTTCTGGTAGATCATCTATCCTTGTGCTGGTTAAAACAATCATTGGCTTCCTGACCATAATGAATTGTGGTTCTTCCTTATTCTTGACCTCATTAAGGAGTTCCTTCCCACTCATGAGAAGTACAATGTTACTTACTTCCGGTTTCACCTCCTTATCTTTGATTGGAGGTAACATGTGAGTCCTCCCATTCTTTTCTAAGGTATATGTATTCATCCTCCCATCGTGAATCACATTTCTGTCATATTGCCACAGTCTACCCAACAATAAATGACAAACATCCATAGGAATAACATCGCAGAGTATCTTATCATTATATCCTCCTATCTTAAATTCAACTAAACATTGTTTAGTGACATTTACCTAATGTCCTTTTTGTAGCCATGAAATTCTATATGGTGTTAAGGTCCTAACCCGCACATAGGTAGATCAATGTATTCGGATGTAATAAAGGTCAATATTAATAAGACCTTTCAATAAAATAGAATAAGGCGGATGTAAGAAGACCTAATAGAAGCTTCCGCTTCTAGAAGGAT
>ML789851.1:191427-205491 GCA_009831015.1 Picea engelmannii | reverse complement strand
GTCTTGCTGACTGGATTGGATGCATACATAAAATACTAAAGGATGACAGTTGATTATTAGTACATGTACGAGAATTGTATGTACTAGCTACACATACATTTCATGTACATATACACTAGTATGTATGAGTTTTCTTGATTTACCGACTAATAATGTCAGTTACTTGGTATGAATGTGTGAACCATGTTCTTGTTCTTTGTACCATAAGATGCCTTAACTTCGGGACGAAGTTTCCTGAAGGGTGGGTGTATGTAACGACCCTTGATTATAAATTATAATTAATTGAATAATGTAATCCTAAAAGATTAGTGAAACTATAATTATTTATTAAAATAACCTTAACTAATTAGTTATTATTAATTAGTTATTCTTGATTATGATTAATTTAAGTATAATTAACTCTTTAATCAATATGGTTAATGATTAATTTTATTATTAATTAATTCATTAATTAATAAAGTATTAAATAAGAATTGGATAATAAAATATAATGTTTAAATTGAGTTACGTATCCCACAAGGGATAACGTATTCAATACATGGATAATATATTTAATGAATGGATAAGGGTAATTAAATTTAGGGATAAGGAATTTAATGGAAGGAGGAAAGGCGGTGAAGGAGGAATCAGGGGGGAAAGGAGTTGGGAGGAGGATTCTACGGGGAAAGTTGGCCATGATTTTGGGGAGAACTCTGAGTATTGGACAGAGGGAGAAATTTTGTGTTTGGGTGGACACAGTGGACCGGGGTTGCTAGAGGTTTTGGGCTCGGAGGGCCAGGATATCCGTAGATATCCTGGAGCTAGGTCGTTTTCCTAGTTGGTAGGGTGGACAATAGTTTTGGGCAATTTTTTTGTGTTTGCAACAGGACTGGGCTGTGTAGCAGGTAGCAGGAGAGCAGCAGCAGCAAGGCAGCTGGCAACGAAAATAGCATCAGAACCAGGTACCCTGCTGAATTATGAATTTATTTATTCTGCTATGAATTTGTTAATATTTGATGAATCTAAATTGCTGAAGTTGTTGGTATGAAGATCGATATTATGCTGAAGAGATATTGTTTTAGTTAATAAATAATTGCTTGTGAAGATAACAATGTTTAGATATATATTTATGGGCATTACACTTTTCCAACAGGATATCATGGACCTAAAACAAAGATCGTATGCAAAAGATACGACCCAGGGAAGTTAATGTAACAACTTACCCCAACGAGGCCCACATGACTTTTGACGCTTCATCTCCTAGGGTTAGGTTTTTGTATGTATAGGGTTTGGGCATTCATGTTTATTGTAAAAATTATTTCAAAGCCTCATTGTACTCATCTTCTTGTGAATGAGCGCAACTGTCACATCTCTTCTCACAGGTAAGCCGCCACCATTCTAGCAAGCTTGTTTTCAATTTGCATTTTATAGTTTCAACATATTTATTTATTGAATAGAAGACAATTTTACTATATCTCTCTTATTGTTCATCGTGACACTCACCACAGTGCTAGAATCTTACCACCATGAGACCTCCGGATATTCCCAACTCTATTAAAAAGATCTTGACTTCGCCACCACCTTCAAGATGTTCGGAGAAAAAACAATTGTCACTAATTTCCATCTTCAGGATAGGTTGTTGCTCCATCTGCACCATATCTAATTTCCATAAAGTGAGTGAGCGAAGCTAATTTGGGAATCCCACTATTGTTGGTGACAGGACACTTTGGTGTAGCAAAGACAGGCAATGAAAAAACAACATTTCTACTGGTGGAAACTTGAACAATATGTAAGAAAGTATATTAGGTATTGCACTTCTTGTGTTATTTCCAAATCATCCACTAAGAAACAAGGCATGTAGACCTCTCTTCCTAATCCTAACAGGCCATCAGAAACCATCTCAATGGAATAAATGTCGGGCATTCCATTCACCTAGCGGGGAAATGACTGTGTTTTTGTGGTTGTTCATTTTTCTACGATGGTGATTCTAGTTTCTTGCAAGAAGAGCATCGCAACAGAGGTTGCTACCAATATATTCTTTGAATAAGTGCGAGTACATTTTGGGATACCAAAAACCATCATCTCATATCGGGAGAGTCAGTTCCTCAACACATTTTTGTCAAGCCATTGGTCACTGTTGGACACCAAGCTCACCAAATTCATTGTCATCCACCTCTAGATAGATGGCCAAAATGAGGTCGTCAACTGGATAATCATGCATATCATGTGCATGCGATATTCTAATAACCCTCGCACATGGGATGAGACTAGACTTCCTTATGTTCAACAAAAATACAACATATCCATACGCAGGTAAACTGACCAAAACCCCTTTCGATTGGGGTTTCGATTTCAACCATTGGGTTACATGGGTGTTGCACTACCCCTGATAGCCACCGAGGAAGACTCATCCCATCCTCCAACTGAAGATGAAAAAGCCACCCGGTTCAATGAGTGGATCCATCACATGTGCCAATAGGTTCAATATATTTTATAGAAGTCTGATGCCAAGTACAGGCAGTGCCATGATCAACACCAGGTGCCATAAACGTTTCATGTGGGAGACAAAGTTTGGTTGCACTTGTAGAAAGAACGCCTCACAGGGCCCCATAAGAAGATTTTTCCACTCCTCTATCGAACTTATACCATCACCAAGGCTTTGGGTGACAGTTCTTTTGAGCTCAGCATTCCCCCCTTCCTTAGTTTTCACTCATTGTTCAATGTGGATCTCTTTCAGCCATATTTTCCACCATTACTGGACACCTCAGAGATAGGAGAACAATTGAAACCAACATATCTCAACCCTTCCTGCAGGGAACAAGCCTCCACTGATCATATCGTGGAAACACATATCAAGGGAACTTGCTAGCAGAGGATCCATCTTTATCAGGTTGTTAAAGTAGGTCAACTCCTGCACCAAGGAAAGTGGCTCACCCATGGCCAAATTCAATACAAATTTTCTTATATGTTTGGGGAACTCAACGAAATGGAGACCATTTCTTCCTAATGATAGAGTATTGATCCAGGTGGAGACCAAGTCCTGTACACCTCTCTACATACTCCCGACGGACCCTTGGAAACCATCTCAATGGAATACATGTAGGGCCTTCTGTCCACCAAGCGGGGAAATGACAATGTGTTTTTGGTTGTTGAACATTTTTCTAGGATGGTGATTCTGGTTGCCTATAAGAAGAGCAACACAATAGAGGCCACTGCAAATATATTCTTTGAACAAGTGCAGGTACATTTTGGGATACCACAAACCATCATCTCATATCAGGATGGTCGGTTCCTCAACACATTTTAGTCAAGCCTCTGGTCAATACTGGACACCAAGCTCACCAAATTCACTATCTTTCACCTTTAGACAGATGGTCAAAATGAGGTTTTCAACCATAATATCATGCATATCATGTGCATGTAAAATTCCAATAACCCCCACACATGGGATGATACTCTTCCCTATGTTTAGCCCAACTACAAAATAACCATACATAGCTCAACCAACCACAACCCCTTTCGGGTGGGGTTGGGATTTCAACCATTGGTTCCAATGGATAATGCAGTACCCGTGATGACCACCCATGAAGACTCATCCCATGCTTCAAATGAAGCTGACAAAGCCACCCAGTTCATTAAGTGGATCCATCACATCTGCCAATAGGGTCAATATATTTTATAGAAGTCCAATGCAAAGTACAAGAAACTCCATGATCAACACTTGGTGCCACAAAATTTTCAGGTGGGAGACAGTTTGGTTGCACTTGGAGAAAGAACGCCTTACAGGGCCCCATCAGAAGATTTTTCCACTCCTCTATGGAAATTGAACCATGACGAAGACTTTGGGTGACAATGCTTTTGAGATGAACATTCCCCCCTTCCTTAGCTTGCACCCATTGTTCAATGTGCATCTAATTCAACCATATTTTCCAGCATTATTGGACACCTCAGAGATAGAAAAACAATTGAAACCAACATATATCAATATTTTATGTAGGTAAAAGGCCTCCATTGATCATATCGTGGACACAAGGTTAAGGGAATTTTCCAGTAGAGGATCCAACTTTATCGGGTTGTCAAAGAAGGTCAAATCCTGCTCCAAGGAAAGTGGCTCACCTAGGGCCAAATTCAATAGAAATTTTGTCATCTGATGGGGGAACTTAATGAAATTGAGACAATTTCTTCCTAATGGGGGAGGATTGATCCAGGTGGATATCGATGGCCACCCACCTATTCCAACTGGCTCATCTTGGCAGTTTTTCAGTTTGGCAGTTTTTCCTAGTTTTCGATTCCTGAACTTTCGTGGTCATTTTGAGGCCCTAAACAATGTTTTTAGGTCTCACCAAAATCAAATAGTATATGGATTCAGTTTGATGGCACAATGTGTATTCCTTTGATAGGCCTTTACAATACGATATCGTGCACCTAAAACGAAGATCGTATGCAAAAGTTACGACCCCGAGAAGTGAATTTACCAACCTACCCAACCAGGGCCCACATAACTTTTGGCGCTTCATCTCCTAGGGTTATTTTTTTGTATGTCTATGGCTTTGGAATTCATATTTATTGTAAAAAGGATTTCACAGCCTCATTCTACACATCTTCTTGCGAATTAGCGCAATTGTCACATCTCTTCTCATAGATAAGCCACCAGCATTCTAGCAAGCTTGTTTTCATTTTGCATTTTACAGTTTCGACATATTTCTTTATTGAATATAAGCCAATTTTACTTTATCTATGTTATTGGTCATTGCATCTCTACGTTAATAATAATAATAATATGTGTTAATTTGGTTCTGCTCATAAAATTTGGATCAACAAGAGACCTAACTTTTTCATATGAGCTCTGATTGGCATGATTTGCATGAATAACATCATGAGATATGAGGTGTTGTGGGAGATTCAAGGTGTTGTGAGAAAGTTTCAACCCCAAAAAAATCCATTTGATGCCTCAAAATGGACTCAAAAGATTTCAGACCCTAATTTTCCAAACTAGAACCTACCACTAAAATGGTCCTGTAAGATGATTTCTCCAATCTTTTCCACTCTCAAAAGATCGATATAGATGAAAAACAATATAATGTTCCAATTCAGATCAATATCTAAATCATTGGACACTAGATTCGAACACAAGTATGGATTATCCTTCCCATTTTTGTCAATGATATTTTGTAACACATAAACCGTTAAAGTGATCGAGAAATGCTCGGGGAAGCTCCTTGAATCGCTTGAAACCAAGGGAGGGAAATAGTTGTGCATCCAAATTTACATAGAATTTGTCAAGGAACTCCCAAAGGCCATTTCTATCTAGTTGGATAGACAAGAAATTTAGTAATAATAGGACTACAAAGCATTGCCTCTTAAGTGTAATATGTGTCATGCTTGTTTTCACTTTGTAACAAAACTACCTCATGCTTCATCATCTCCAAGCCATTCTCAACAAGATGTCAAAAGGAAACCTCGACCATACCTCAATGGAGAGGAATCCTAGAGAAGAAAAACCACCATGGAACAAGAGTGGGCCTAATGGTTAAGAACAACTTTTTCCTCCTTAGAAGTCATAGGTTCAAATCTAGAGGGGTGTAGTCTATGTATACCTCCATAGACTTTTATTATTATTATTATTATTATTATTGACATTTAAAACAATTAGCAAACCTCTTTCACTATTATGACTATAAATGGATTAACATAAATTCACTTTACCATTATAGGTGTTATGTATGAAAATGGACTACCCATAAACCAAGGATCAATGGGTAGATATAAGGTTTTAATTTATATATTCAATAAATTTTAAATTGTATCTATTAAATTATTTAGAATTAAAGTGAATTAAAAAGTGGAAATATTCATTTTATAGTTTATTTTTATCTAAGGTTAAATCTTGGTGTGTTTTGTTTTTAAATTTCAATAAAAAAAAATTTTAAGTGAATAAAATTGTTAAAAAACAAAGTTTCATTATTGAATTTCATAAATTAAATCGAATAATAACTTTAAAGAGGTTTCATACACCAATTTGATTGGGTATGAACTTAAAAATAGATTATATTATATATATTATAAAAATTTAAATCTACTTTGCTAGATTCATCATCCACATTCACTATCAAATTTATGTGGCATAATCATGGACCACACTCAATCTTAAAAATAAAGTCCAATCCTAATAAATTGATCCAATTTAACAAAATCCTACATTATCCTTGGCTTTTTTTGTGAGAGACTAGCAGGTGGTCCACTCTACAAAAAGAAACCCTATAAATCTAACACTATTTGACCTATATTACACTTGGTTAATTAATTCTAACTTTATCGGTATTCAAATTCAAGTCGTAATCAAATTTGACAAAGTCTCATATGAGGGTTAATTAAATCGTAAGTTCCACAAATTTAGAGAAATTGGGTCAAATATGAATATTACCTTAGTTTTTTGGGGGGTGAGACTAGCATGTGATTTAAGAAACTGTAACCTATGAGTACCTAAGCTCTCAAAATCATTTGGCTTGGGCTACACCAACCTTCAACATGGTTGAATTCAATTAAATCTTACCTTCAATAGATTCTGATAAATTAGGTCAAATCCTAAAAAAACAATCATGTTTAACAAAAACCTATATTACCGTTGCTTTTTTATTTGTGCAAGACTAGTCTGTTGTTTAAAAAAACTTCAACCCAAGGATATCTCTGTGGCTTAAGAAACTCCAATCTAAGAATATCTAAGCCATCAAAATCACCTCGAAATAACATCTCACCTGGGCTATACCAACACTTAACATTTAACATGGTTGTATTCAATTTTAAATAGTAAACAAATTTGACAAAGTCCAACTATGAGTACACCTCACAAAACAAAACCCGGCTAACTAGATTTTACCTATATTGCAGTTGGTAAATTAATTCTAATTTTACAAGTATTCAATTTCAAATTGCAATCATATTCGACAAAGTCCCATACGACGGTTAATTAAATCTTACGTCCAACAAAGTAGGCTCCGCGCTCTAACGACCGAGGGCAAATCACAACTTTGAATAGTCAGCAAACACGCATCAAAGACGTTAACGAACACGCGACCCCACGGAAAATGGGGAAACCCTAACTAAAACGGATAACTTGTAAGAACCTTATATGCAGCATATAAGTCGGTGCGAAAAACAACAACATAGATCTGTGTTTCAAGTGAAAACCAGAAAGGCCGACGGATCTCTGTAAATTACATCTCCGATTACGAATTGCGAGAATTTGAAGTGAAAACCAGAAAGGCCGAAAGGTTCTCCTATTAAACGCCGTGTCTCTGTAAATTACATCTCCAATCATGGCCAAAAGGTTCTGGGAGGATGGCAGAAAAATGGAGGTAGACTCGGGTTCTGAATTCGACTTTCATCTTCAAACTAATCTAAATATGAGTTCCGTAGGAAACATTCCCAACACTGGATTGAACTGTAGCATTGAGGCCGCCAAGGCCGATGAGGACATTCCGGCTGAGGGCGGGGCTCTGGTGGTCCGAAGGCGGAGAGGCAGGCCTTTGGGTTCCAGGAACAAGCCGAAGAATCCTCTAATTGGAATCCGTGAAATATCAGACTCGATGAAAAGTCGTGTACTGGAGGTCCCCTGTGGCATCGACATTATAGATATACTGGAAAAGTTCATCCGCACTTGCCACCTCGCAGTCGTCGTTATGGGTGGGAGAGGGAATGTCACCAACGTTACCCTGCGGCAGCCGGTCGCTGTAAGAGGGATTATGGATCAGACAGGGCTGTTTGAAATTGTATCCCTGAGCGGAGCATTCCCACGCGGCGCTCGTACCCAAGGTGGTACAGGACTCAAAGTCAGTTTAAGAGACGCGCGGGGTAATTACGTGGGAGGGACAGTGGGAAGCCTGATAGCGTACGGCCAGGCGCTCCTTATTGTTGGCGTAGTCATGAACATCAACTGGGAGGAGTTCAATGTTCAGCCGATGCAGCCTCCTGGACTCCTTTCTCCAGCTGCAATGGCCGCACAGCGGCACTTTCAAACACCGACTATGATGAGAGTGCAGCAACAGGTAGGCGTCCAATCACCCGCGCTGATGACTGTGCAGCAATAGGTAGGCGTCCAATCACCCACACTAGGCATCCAATCACCCACGCTGATGACAGTGCAGCCTATGAATAGTTCAATGTTGAATGTTCAGCCGATGCAGCCTCCGGGACTCTTCCTTTCTCCAGCTGCAATGGCCGCGCATCAACACTTTCAAACACCGACTATGATGACAGTGCAGCAACAGGTAGGCATCCAATCACCCTCCCTGATGACAGTGCAAAAACAGGTAGGCATCCAATAACCCACGCTGATGACAGTGCAGCCACAAATAGGCATGACGCCTATGAATAGAGTTATGCAAAATGGGCAATGGGTTCAGTAAGGTCCAAGTTCCCATGACATCTCCCCTCAAACACAGCCCTCGTGGTTTTAAATTAGCTCGCTTTGTTGGACTGGTCATCGTTTTCATTCAAATCCTATGTAATGTCTGCATGTTTTGTTCCACCATAATAGCAGCTGTGACAGTAGTGAAATTTTGTTAGAATTCTACTGATATGAAATTTTGTAATGCGAGTTACTAGACCTTGCTCGATAATTTAGTGAAATTTTGAATTTTGTAATGCGACTTAATGGACTTTGCTTTATAATTTAGCGAAATTTTGTTAATATTTTAGTACTAGCATAGGAGCAAAATAGCTGCTAGTGAACACAGAAAGGCTAAGAAGATGAAAAGAATCGTTAAAAGAATATATTATATTTTATTATCTATTAACAAATAAATTGTTGGGCTTCATTTATCTGGTGTTAATATTTTAATTTTTGTTAATCACTTACTTGGCAATCAGTTAGCTATCAAAGTAATTTTTAAATATGATTAGGTAAATGTAAAAAAGTAAACACATAAACTGATGTCTTTATAATAGCTAGGAAGTTAATGATTGAAATCACAGCCATTTATTTTGTGTAACTACTAAGAATATTCCCGCCATATTTAATCATGTCCATAGAAAACTTATTAAGCACTAAACCCCTATTAAATCTGTCCATTGTCAATAGGTGTAGGCCTTTCGGCCTAAAAATGATTTTTTTTGTAATCGGAGTTACTAGACTTTGCTTGATAATTTTTTACCATGTATGACTGCTCATGGTTCTTGGAGTTCCATGTAAAAGCGAGTTCATATATACTTTATTGTTTCTGAGGCATTCAGACATTTAAATGAGATTTAAAAGTTTGAGCATTTTACACCCATTATTATTATAATTTTTTTTTTCTTTGATTGTTTAATAGTTTATCATGGAAAATAATTAGATTTATTTTATATTTCTTATGTTCATTGTGCACTGAGTTTCAATAGTGTGATGCTATATAGGAAGTAGAATAGGTTTCGAGTAGAATAGAATAGTTTAAATATGTATAATCCAAGTATCCTAAGATTTTTCAGTACTAAAAGGTAGATATAGACAATTTCTATTAATTTTATGAAATAGTAATAGAATAAAAACACTGGAAAAAAATTTGAACTAAAGTCCTAGCTTCTTATAAACACTTTTTCCCAAACATATTAGGTTCTAATATCCATGATGATAGTTGAAGTGTTCACTCTCAAAATCTCTTTTACACTTCTATCCAAAAAATTTATACTTTATGACTAAAGCATTGTTGGACTATTATGACTTTGGTTTAGATTTATTTTTCCCTTTTTCTATCTTAATAATACAGCCTGAGTGGGCCTAATGGTTAAGAACATGTGTTTCCTCTAAAGAGGTCACAGGATTTCTTTGAATATCTTCTCATAATAAAAACAACCTAGGGGGCTATCCAAAGCTTTTTTGGAGACTTGATCTACCAATGTGTTGAATTCTCTATCAATATGCATGAAGTGAATTTCTTCAAAACTCGTCTTTAATCTTTTAATTTGTTCGTAGATAAATCAGGTTCAAATTTGAGTAGTCATTAATCCAGTCAATAATGACTTTGGAGTCACCATTTACCATCAAATTTCTTATGGATAGTCTCTATGCAAAGAAAAAAAAATCCCCAAAATTTCAACCATATTAAACTTCAATCAACCATATTAAACTTCAATTGATGATGGGTAAACTATGAATTTATATCTTTTAGTAAAAGGACCTCGCCACTACTACAGCCAGAAATCCACCAGCCTTACCTAAAATCCACTAGCCTTATTCGGTGATCCAATGCATGGGCAAGTTCCATAGATGTACACCCATCGGGATCAGATTGCAAAATCCATAGATGTACATCCATCGGGATCAGATTGACCAGAGATTGACCAGTGAAGGCAGAGGCTAAAGTGGTGGAGGGAGCATCAATACCACCAACAAAGGCTACGACACCTACAACACCTACAGAAGGTAAGCATCACCGACAAAGACAGATGCAGTAGATCCGACTACGGGTGTAGATTTAGCAGTTGTTTCTGATCAAGAAGCAAAGGCATGGGTTCCAGTGACAGGTGTAGATTCAGTTGCAGGGCTCAGGCTCAATGAACCATATTAGGTCACGGGCGACCACGAGCATCAACCAATGAAACAAAAGCAGATCCATAACCACTGAACTCAGTTGATCCCAAGATCCATAACTTAGGAAAATCTTGCTCAGTAAATAATAGTTGGAGTAAAAATCATGGTAAACTTGGGCTCTTTAGAAAATGAAACAATATTTAATCTTGTCTATATAAAATTGATTAAGTACTAAGAACATATTAAATATGCTCATTATCAATAAGTTTTCGACTTAATTATGTTAAATTATAAAACTAAAATTTAATAATAGATAAATTATTTTATTATTAATTATTTTTATATAAACCATAACTAATTATTTTAATTAATTAAATTTTTATTATACACCATAACTAATTATTTTAATATAAACCATAACTAATTATTTTAATTTTGATGTAAATGATAATTATGAAAATTTAATAATAGTTAAATTATTTTAATATAAACGCTAAATACATCGTCGTGGCATTAAATGGAAAAATCACGGCTGCTTGAGTGGAGTTTTACATCCGACTTGTATTCAATGCCAATTCCTTCCTCGATCATTATAAATAAATTGAACGCTCTAGTGAATCATTGTATCGGTTCTTTTTTTTAAGGGGGACGCTGGACTACCTGAATTTGAATGATGAGAACCGGCGTTGAGATTTATGATAACGGGCACAAGAACGTGGGCATACAAGGTGCAATCAAAGAATCGAGCGATGGCGGGAGATTATGCAACAAAGAGTCACGACGGTAGCTGTAGCGAGCACCAAAGTGTTTTTCGAACGGAAGAAGTCCCATCCCAACCCGGTTAGACCAACGATGTCAAGAAATGGCGCGTTGATGGATCCACGGAATGCCTGTTGAACTGCCTCCCTGAAGCGTGGTAAGAGCTTTAACCAAGAAAATTTTGCCCAGTAAATAATAGTTGGAGTAAAAATTATGGCTGGTAAATTTGGGCTTTTTAGAAAATGAAACGTTAATCATTCAGAGGTGGCAATTAGCTAACCATCATAGTAAATTTTAAATATGATTAAGTAAAAGTAAAAAAATAAACATGTAAACTGACGTCTTTATAATAGTGAGGAAGTTAGTGGTTGAAATCACAACCATTGATTTATTGGGACGACTAAGAATATTCCAACAATATTTAATCTTGTCCATACAAAACTGATTAAGTACTAAAAACATATTAAATGTGTCCATTATCAATAGGTATACACCTTTCAGCGTAATTAATAAGAGTACCACCCAAAGACTTAATAAAATAAATGTTCTAAAGCTAAAAGGAAGTCTATGAGCACGTATTTGGTAAACACTTCGGTAGTATGTTTCATGCCCTGCCATCCCACGCCCGAAGGTGCCTTATACTATACAGCTGGTATCTTCGCCTATCTTGCTAGTTATAAATTGCCTTTTATATCGCTCAAGGTTGCGCTTCTTTTGACCCTTCTTTTTTTCCTTCATTGGCTTGACTAAGCTAAAATGGGCTATGGTTTTCGAATAGAAAGGGGTGTTGTAGTGTCCCTTTACTTCCCTTATTTGCTAGAGGGCGAGGAAGGATGGCTCGCCTGACAAAGACCTCCAATCAATTGGCAATAGACCACTCCTTTCTTATGCGGGCCCTTTTCACAGAATAACCCAGATGAGCTGGCCTAGAGAGTGGATTTAGTAGCTTCCCCAATCCGAAAGCATGTTCAGACTCGCTCCAGTCATTTGTCATGCGTGTGAGTTCAAAAGTGTGAAAAGTTAGTAAGGAGCCAATCCTCTTGACCTTCCGCTCCTATTACGTTTTCGACGTCGAAGGATTTGAACCTTCGAAATAGTCGTTGAAGTAAGTAATTAGCACATCAGCAAAATAGTTGCTGGTGAACGCTGAAAGGTTGAAAAGATGAAATGAATCTTTAAAATAATATATTAAATTTTATTATCTATTAACAAATAAATTGTTCGGCTTCATTTATATGGTGTTAATATTTTAATTTATGTTAATCACTTACGTGGCAATCAGTTAGCTATCAAAGTAATTTTTAAATATGATTAGGTAAATGTAAAAAAGTAAACACATAATCTGATGTCTTTGTAATAGCTAGGATGTTAATGATTGAAATCACAGCCATTTATTTTGTGTGACTACTAAGAATATTCCAGCCATATTTAATCATGTCCATAGAAAACTTATTAAGCACTAAATCCCTATTAAATGTGCCCATTGTCAATAGGTGTACGCCTTTAGGCGTAATTAATTATATATTTATTTACGCTTGAGCAAAGACAACTCCATATTATTCTAGAGCGTAATTACATATATAATTAATTACTTGGAGAACAAAGACCTTAATTGTACGGTATTTGTACCGTATTTGTTATTCCCTTCTTGTGACCATATTTTGTTCCCTACTTCTTTTCTCCATAGTCGGTTGTTCCTTACTGTTCTTTTGTTATATTTGGTTTATATTTAGATTTTCTAACATATTTGGTTAAATATTTGGATTACTTGTTACCCTATTCGTTTACATATTCTGATTACTCTTCCTTAACCATCTATATTTGGGTTACATATTTGACCATTACTGCCTTACGAGATTCAAAAAGATTTTAAGGCATTAGATTAGCGATATGGAAGACGATAAGATATTGGTTGATAGGCAAAGTTCCGGAAGAGACAAGCTCCGCGAAGGGCTATGCCCAACCATGACCCATAGAGAAGATCCCCTTCCCATTGGTAAGGTTATCCGTATATTGATTCCTTCCCCTCAACCAAGGGGAAGAAATAAAAGGCCAGGACCTTGCAGAGCTAGCTCACTCAGGTAGGAAGGTAAGACCAGGACTTAGTACATCCCTTTGAGGGAAAGAAATCAAAGTATTTCCGAACCTCATTTTCACCAATATCTTCTCGGTTATATATTCATATATAAGGGCTCAGTAAGACCCTTACCCTTGAAAGTTCTCTTTTTCCCCTCCAAAAAGTGTAGAAAATGGGGATAGACAAAGATAAATTCTGCATAAATTTTCTCCGGAGTACCTATCTCGAGTAAGGGCACCTCATGGTCCTCACACGAGATGATCTCAGCAAGGGAGGAAGCTCTGGCTGGGAAAAATCGGATCCTTCTCCTAGATTAGGTGAAAGGTCTAGTTAATCAATAGCATTTCCTATTTGCTCATTCCGATCAATGATGTTGGAATTAGGAATATATGTTGGACATTCTCTCTCTGCGCCAATCGAAGAAATGAAATGCTCTATTTCTATTAAGCTTTGAAAGGTCGGAGTCCTTTCATTCTAAACGGGTGGGTGGAGGAGAGAAATTATGTAGTTATGTAGGATAGAAATTATTCGGCAGTGGAACAAGGTAACTGTCAAGAACAAGTATCCTCTGTCGAGGATCGATGATCTTTTCGATCATCTGAAGGGTGCGGAAATATTTTCGAAGATAGATCTCAGATTAGGATATCACTAGGTAAGAATAAATGATGAGGATATCAACAACACTGCCTTTAGAACAAGGTACGGTCATTACGAGTTCACAGTGGTGTCGTTTGGACTGTCA
>ML789851.1:123992-178029 GCA_009831015.1 Picea engelmannii | reverse complement strand
GTTTGAAGAGGGAGATCGTTGAATACATCGCTAGATGTATGGAATGCCAAAAAGTTAAGCCTGAGCATAGGCACCCAACAGGGTTGCTACAGCCTTTACCCATTCTGGAATAGAAGTGGGAGGTGGTGACCATGGATTTTATTGGAGGATTCCCCAGAATGAGCAAGCAGCATGATTCAATCATGGTGGTGGTGGACAAGATTAGAAAAGATGCCCATTTTATTCCACTGAAAACCACTCATAAGGCAACATATGTTGTTGATATCTTCTTAAAATAAGTGGCATGCTTGCACGAAATTCCTAAAACAATTGTGTCTGATAGGGACCCAAAATTCACCTCGAATTTTTGGAAAGGAATGTTCAAAGGATTCAGAACGAATATGAATTTTAGTACAGCGTATCATCCCGAGTATGATGGACATACAAAGAGGGCGAACAGAGTAATAGAGGACATGCTGAGAATGTACGTGATGGACAAACCAACAAGATGAGAAGATTACCTGCATTTGGTAGAATTCACCTACAATAACAAGTATCATGCATCGTTGAAGATGAGCCCATTTGAAGTAGTTTATGGAAGAAAGTGTAACACTCCAGTGAGCTGGGATAATCTAGTTGACAGAGCAGTAGTTGGGCCAGAGTTACTCAAAGAGATGGAAGACCAAATGATAAGAATTAAACAGAATTTGAATGCTGCCCAAGACAAACAGAAAAGTTATCCTGATAAGAACAGAACCCACAGAGAATTCAAAGTGAGTGATCATGTTTTCCTAAAAGTGAAAACTAACAAGAGTTCTCTGAAGCTGGGAAGTTGTGCCAATTTTGCAGCAAGGTACTGTGGACCTTTTGAAATCCTGGAAAGGATTAGGCCAGTTGCATACATACTTGCATTACCTTCATCTATGACTGTACATAATGTGTTTCATGTTTCACTGCTTAAGAAATATATACCTGATGCTAATCATGTTATAGATTGGAATGTGATTCAGGTGGAACTAGAAGGTGTCATGTAAGTGTATCATGTGCGCATATTGGATAGGAAAAGAAAACATCTCCGGAATCGAGACATAGAGCTTGTAAAGGTCCAATGGACCTGGTATGGTCCTGAGGACACCACATGGGAGCATGAATATGTTATGTGGGCAGAGTACTCGCATCTTTTTGAAAATTTTGAAAAGCTTGCAGATGCAGTGTAAATTTGCATTGAAGACAGTGCAAAAATAAGGGGAGGGGGATTGTAATGTCCCCAAGGCTGAGCCCTATTGTAAATATTGTTGATGAAATGAATTGTAAATATGTTTTATAAGCTAGTGAGCCAATTTTATATAAGCTAGTGGTCTTATGTGATTGTTAGGGCAGAGAACCTAAGTGTTGAAGGCCAAGAGCCTGATTTTGTACCTGTATTTATGTGGAACAGTAATAAAATATAAACACCGCCGCGTGCAGAATGACCACGATAAACTAGTGATGGGGGACTAAGATTCCACAGACTGGGCAAGGGATTAGGGGGTGGAAGGTGGGAAAAGGGACTAAGTATTGATCCTAGGGGCTAAGCCTAGGGCCTTAGGTCCTTGGGAATAATATTTTAATATTATTCCAAAAGATATGTGAATAATATGTTTTATCCTAAGTTATTTTGGAAGGAAAAACAACTTCTGAATGGAAGGAATGCATGCTGAAGGAATGCATGCATTTGCATGGGTGACAAGTGTCAACCCAGGCACATGAAAATAAAATGGATGAGATGAACCATGTTGGGCGTTCCTCCTCCATTCTACCTGATCGTCTGAGCATGAAATCGTCCGACCTCTGCAAGAGATACCCTGGTGCACTCTGAAACAAGAGGGCCAGTGTCTATATTTTCTTCGGGAAGGCGGGTACACCCCTTAGGTTGTGAACCGTTAAGTCTAAGTCAACGCCTGCGTGGAGAACTCGTCACACATCCCTAAGAACCAGAGCGTGAGTCTATCCTATGATGCCAGATTGAGAAAACATAAGTGTTTTGTCCCTGCTAAGCCTGGTTATACTATTGCACCTGTCTTTGCTACCCAGGAGTGTTCGTGTCTGAATTCCTATTGACTTTGGTGGATGTGTAGTTTTGACCCTATCAACACCACCAACAAAGACAACAACACCTACAACACCTACACAAGGTAAGCATCACTGACAAAGACAGATGCAGTAGATTTGACTATGGGTGTAGATTTAGCAGTTGTTTCTGATCGAGAAGCAAAGGCATGGGTTTAGTGACAGGTGTAGATTCAGTTGCAGGGCTCAGGCTCAATGAACCATATTAGGTCACGGGCGACCACGAGCATCAACCAATGAAACAAAAGCAGATCCATACCCAGTGAACTCAGTTGATCCCATGCCATTTTTTTATTCATCCATTGGAGATTCAAGTAAAGCAGTAGCCCCATCACTAGAGAAACAAGTAAGGATGACAGTTGTAGGAAAGACAGTTGACCTGGCAGAGGCAAGAGATACAAAACTCATATGATAGCCAACATCCCCTCCAGTATCAGTCGAAAATCCAAGCACAGATACATACCTATTGGGGATTACCTATAATCTATATGGGCATAAATGGGACCATGTCAGTTTACCTTCCCCTTCCTACGGTCGAGGGGGCCATGTCGACTCACCTTTTCCATCCACTAGAGGGGACCATGTTGGCTCACCTATTCACCTAATAGCGAGGGGGACTTGCCAGTCTCCCTTTACTTCAACGACACCTACCATGTCGCTTATATACAATGATTCTCCATTTTAGAGTCTATGGACCGGCTGGCGCATAGCACATATCTGGTAGGGAGAGCTTATATATAAGGGAATAAGCTCTCAATAATAGTCCTTATTCCATCTCAGGTTCTGATTCAGGGGCCAGACGAACAAAGAGCTAATTCAATGTACTAAGATCGGTAGACTGGGGGTAATGAAATTGGCACGAATGATTGAAGGTGACCAAATGCATCCGAATAATGTTATTCTGAACCAGTCATCTTTTTCATCATCGTGACTATCAACAAATACGCCTATACAATTAGTACGAGAAACCATTCTTTACAATCGTGACTATCGATTTTCACTCTCATAGCAAAGCATTATACCTTTGGCTCGTTCTAGAAAAATCACTGAAGCCTTTCTTGGTGAGAGATCGATAGATGCTCATCGTTCCTGCACGATTGCAGGAAACTTCATTGATGCTTTTCTAGTCGGGAGATCGTTGGATGCCCACCATTCTAGGACCGAACCTTGGTAGTACACACGTAATACGGGTCATATATGATGCCTTTACACTTTGATTGATGGATACTTTTACACTGTGACTTATCTCTTTCCTACCTTAGAGGAGGAATTCACTCTCAGTAGTTGCAGAAGACCAACAAGAAGCATC
Source organism: Picea engelmannii (assembly GCA_009831015.1). Classification (NCBI taxonomy): domain Eukaryota; kingdom Viridiplantae; phylum Streptophyta; class Pinopsida; order Pinales; family Pinaceae; genus Picea; species Picea engelmannii. Next base: position 174,632 of record ML789851.1, on the reverse strand, counting down.
AGAATGAAGTGATGGATGAAACTGCGATAAGAGTATAGAACCAGCATTGATAGAAGAGGTCAACAGATGGATAGTTGGATCATTTTCTGGTTCCATCTTGATACCAGCTTCTAAGATAAGAGTAACTAGCACTGCCAGAAGTCACTCGTGGCTGGTGAACGCCGAACCGATGTGGCAATACTATGCAGTAAGAACTCTACTTAGGGAAATCTTGCTCAGTAAATAATAGTTGGAGTAAAAATCATGGTAAACTTGGGCTCTTTAGAAAATGAAACAATATTTAATCTTGTCCATATAAAATTGATTAAATACTAAAAACATATTAAATATGCCCATTATCAATAAGCTTTTGACTTAATTATGTTAAATTATAAAACTAAAATTTAATAATAGCTAAATTATTTTAATATTAACCATTATTAATTATTTTGATATAAACCATAACTAATTATTTTAATTAATTAAATTTTTATTATACACCATAACTAATTATTTTAATATAAACCATAAATAATTAAATAATTATTTTAATTTTGATGTAAATGATAATTATAAAAATTTAATAATAGTTAAATTATTTTAATATAAACGCTAAATACATCGTCGTGGCATTAAATGGAAAAATCACGACTGCTTGAGTGGAGTTTTACATCCTACTTGTATTCAATGCCAATTCCTTCATCGATCATTATAAATAAATTGAACGCTTTAGTGGAGCAAGTTCTAGATAGTTGCTATTAACAACTGTCAATTGCTTTACATAACATATTCTTACTTATCAAACAAAAAAAAAGTAAACTTCCTTCTAGTGTCTCTTTACACTCTAATGTAGTATTAGAAAATCATAAAACTCTCTCTATTTACAACAATTTCTTTGAATATCTTCTCATAATAAAAACAACCTAGGGGGCTATCCAAAGCTTTTTTGGAGAGTTGATCTGCCAATGTGTTGAATTCTCTATCAATATGCATGAAGTGAATTTCTTCAAAACTCGTCTTTAATCTTTTAATTTGTTCTTACCAGCTGTGTAGATAAATCGGGTTCAAATTTGAGTAGTCATTAATCCAGCCAATAATGACTTTGGAGTCACCATTTACCATCAAATTTCTTATGGATAGTCTCTATGCAAAGAAAAAAAAATCCCCAAAATTTCAACTATATTAAACTTCAATCAACCATATTAAACTTCAATTGTTGATGGGTAAACTATGAATTTATATCTTTTAGTAAAAGGACCTCGCCACTACTACAGCCAGAAATCCACCAGCCTTACCTAAAATCCACTAGCCTTATTCGGTGATCCAATGCATGGGCAAGTTCCATAGATGTACACCCATCGGGATCAGATTGCAGAATCCATAGATGTACATCCATCGGGATCAGATTGACCAGAGATTGACCAGTGAAGGCAGAGTCATAGGCAGAGGCTAAAGTGGTGGAGGGAGCATCAATACCACCAACAAAGGCTACGACACCTACAGCACTTACAGAAGGTAAGCATCACCGACAAAGACAGATGCAGTAGATCCGACTACGGGTGTAGATTTAGCAGTTGTTTCTGATCGAGAAGCAAAGGCATGGTTTCCAGTGACAGGTGTAGATTCAGCTGCAGGGCTCAGGCTCAATGAACCATATTAGGTCACGGGCGACCACGAGCATCAACCAATGAAACAAAAGAAGATCCATACCCACTGAATTCAGTTGATCCCATGCCATTTTTTTATTCATCCATTGGAGATTCAAGTAAAGCAGTAGCCCCATCACTAGAGAAACAAGTAAGGATGACAACTGTAGGAAAGACAGTTGACCTGGAAGAGGCAAGAGATACAAAACTCGTATGATAGCCAGCATCCCCTCCAGTATCAGTCGAAAATCCAAGCACAGATACATACCTATTGGGGATTACCTATAATCTATATGGGAATAAATGGGACCATGTCAGTTTACCTTCCCCTTCCTACGGTCGAGGGGGCCATGTCGACTCACCTTTTCCATCCACTAGAGGGGACCATGTGGCTCACCTATTCACCCAATAGCCAGGGGAACTTTCCAGTCTCCCTTTACTTCAACGACACCTACCATGTCGCTTATATACAATGATTCTCCATTTTAAAGTCTATGGACCGGCTGGCGCATATCACATATATGGTAGGGAGAGCTTATATATGAGGGAATAAGCTCTCAATAATAGTCCTTATTCCATCTCAGGTTCCGATTCAGGGGCCAGATGAACAAAGAGCTAATTCAATGTACTAAGATCGGTAGACCGGGGGTAATGAAATTGGCACGAATGATTGAAGGTGACCCAATGCATCCGAATAATGTTATTCTGAACCAGTCATCTTTTTCATCATCGTGACTATCAACAAACACGTCTATACAATTAGTACGAGAAACCATTCTTTACAATCGTGACTATCGATTTTCACTCTCGTAGCAAAGCATTATACCTTTGGCTCGTTCTAGAAAAATCACTAAAGCCTTTCTTGGTGAGAGATCGATAGATGCTCATCGTTCCTGCACGATTGCAGGAAACTTCATTGATGCCTTTCTAGTTGGGAGATCGTTGGATGCCCACCATTCTAGGACCGAACCTTGGTAGTACACGCGTAATATGGGTCATATATGATGCCTTTACACTTTGATTGATGGATACTTTTACACTGTGACTTATATCTTTCCTACCTTAGAGGAGGAATTCACCCTCAGTAGTTGCAGAAGACCAACAAGAAGCATCAGAATGAAGTGATGGATGAAACTGAGATAAGAGTATAGAACCAGCATTGATAGAAGAGGTCAACAGATGGATAGTTGGATCATTGTCTGCTTCCATCCTGATACCAGCTTCTAAGATAAGGGTAACTAGAACAGCCACAAGTCACTCGTGGCTGGTGAACGCACCTATGTGGCAATACTATGCCATAAGAGCTTCACTTAGGAAAATCTTGCTCAGTAAATAATAGTTGGAGTAAAAATCATGGTAAACTTGGGTTCTTTAGAAAATGAAACAATATTTAATCTTGATCTTGTCTGTTCTTTTGTTATATTTGGTTTATATTCAGATTTTCTAACATATTTGGTTAGATATTCGGATTACTTGTTACCTTATACGTTTACATATTTGGATTACTCTTCCTTAACCATCTATATTCGGGTTACATATTTGACCATTACTGCCTTACCAGATTCAAAAAGATTTTAAGGCATTAGATTAGCGGTATGGAAGACGAAAAGATATTGGTTGATAGGAAAAGTTATGGAAGAGACAAGCTCTGCGAAGGGCTATGCCCAGCCAGGACCCATAGAGAAGATCCCCTTCCCATAGGTAAGGTTATCCGTATATTGATTCCTTCCCCTCAACCAAGGGGAAGAAATAAAAGGCCAGGACCTTGCAGAGCTAGCTCACTCAGGCAGGAAGGTAAGACTAGGACTTAGTAGAGCCCTTTGTGGGAAAGAAATCAAAGTATTCCTGAACAAAATTTTCACCAATATCTTCCCGGTTATATATTCATATATAAGGGCTCAGGTAAGACCCTTACCCTTGAAAGTTCTCTTTTTCCCCTCCAAAAAGTGTAGAAAAGGGGGATAGAAAAAGATAACTCCTGCATAAATTTTCTCTGAAGTACCTATCTCGGGAGAGGGAACCTCATGGTCCTCACACCAGATGTTCTCAGCAAGGGAGGAAGCTCTGGCTGGGAAAAATCAGATCCTTCTCCTAGATTAGGTGAAAGGTTTGGTTAATCGGTAGCATTTCCTATTCGCTCATTCCGATCAATGATGTTGTCATTAGGAATATATGTCGGACGTTCTCTCTCTGCGCCAACCGAAGAAATGAAATGCTCTATTGCTATTCGGCTTTGAAAGGTCAGAGAACTTTCATTCTAAACGGGTGGGTGGAGGAGAGAAATTGTGTAGTTATGTAGGATAGAAATTATTCGGCAGTGGAACAAGGTAACTGTCAAGAACAAGTATCCTCTGCCGAGGATCGATGATCTTTTCGATCATCTGAAGTGTGTGGAAATATTTTCGAAGATAGATCTTAGATTAGGATATCACTAGGTAAGAATCAATGATGAGGATATCAACAACACTGCCTTTAGAACAAGGTACGGTCATTACGAGTTCACAGTGGTGTCGTTTGGACTGTCAAACACACCTGTTGTTTTTATGTGTTTGATGAATGGTGTATTCAAGAACTATTTAGATAAATTTGTCATAGTCTTCTTGAATGACATCTTGATGTATTCCAAGTCAGAGGAAGAGCATGAACAACACTTGAGGATGGTGATGCAAGAGTTGAGAGAACACCAGCTATATGCCAAGTTGAGCAAATGCTCATTTTATCAAAGACAGATCCATTAGTTGGGACATATTATTTCAGAAGAAGGGATCATTGTGGATCCTGAGAAGGTTGAGGCCATTCGAGAATGGTCAACACCAAGGAATGTGACAGAAGTTAGATCCTTTATGGGTCTAGCGGACTATTATAGAAGGTTTATCATAGGGTTCTCAAAGATAGATCACCCTATCACTTCCTTGCAAAGGAAGGAGAAAAAGTTTCAGTGGACTGAAGAGTGTGAAGAGAGTTTACAACGATTGAAGCATCTGTTAATTAGCACTCCAATCCTAAGAATTGTAGATCCAAATATGGATTTTGTGGCATGCACAAATGCATGTAAGGAAGGGTTGGGAGGAGTTCTCAGCCAAGGTGGATTTGTAATCTATTATGAGTCTAGTAAATTGAAAGAGCATAAAAAAAATTATGCCACTCACGATTTGGAGCTGGCAGCAATAGTCCACTCTCCGAGGAAATGGAGACATTACCTCATGGGAAGAAGATTTGAATTAAGAACAGAACGCCACGGGAAAGGCCACAAAAAAGGGAGAGTTACACCTTGGAAGCTAATGGATTACTTTTGTATAAAGACAGAGTGTATATACCCAATGTCCAGTAATTGAAACTTGTGATTCTAAAAGAAATGCATAATGTGACGTATGTTGGACACCTTGGATATCAGAAGACTATGGCAGCAGTCAAAATCCATTACTTTTGGCCGGGTTTGAAGAGGGATATCGTTGAATACATCGCTAGATGTATGGAATGCCAAAAAGTTAAGGCTGAGCATAGGCACCCAACAGGGTTGTTGCAGCCTTTACCCATTCGGGAATGGAAGTGGGTGGTGGTGACCATGGATTTTATTGGAGGATTGCCCAGAATGAGCAAGCAACATGATTCGATCATGGTGGTGGTGGACAAGATTAGAAAAGCTGCCAATTTTATTCCACTGAAAACCACTCATAAGGCAACAGATGTTGTTGATATCTTCTTAAAATAAGTGGCCTGCTTGCACGAAATTCCTAAAACGATTGTGTCTGATAGGGACCCGAAATTCACCTCGAATTTTTGGAAAGGAATGTTCAAAGGATTCAGAATGAATCTGAATTTTAGTACAACATATCATCCCGAGTCTAATGGACATACAAAGAGGGTGAACAGAGTAATAGAGGACATGCTGACAATGTACGTGATGGACAAACTAGCAATATGGGAAGATTATCTGCATTTGGTAGAATTCACCTACAATAATGGGTATCATGCATCATTGAAGATGAGCCCATTTGAAGCACTTTATGGAAGAAAGTGTAACACTCCAGTGAGCTTGGATAATCCAGCTGACAGAGAAGTAGTTGGGCCAGAGTTACTCAAAGAGATGGAAGACCAAATGATAAGAATTAAACAGAATTTGAATGTTGCCCAAGACAAACAGAAAAGTTATGCTGATAAGAACAGAACCCATAGAGAATTCAAAGTGGGTGATCATGTTTTCGTGAAAGTGAAAACTAACAAGAGTTCTCTGAAGCTGGGAAGTTGCGCCAATTTTGTAGCAAGATACTGTGGACCTTTTGAAATCCTGGAAAGGATTAGGCCAGTTGCATACATACTTGCATTACCTGCATCTATGACTGTACATAATGTTTTTCATGTTTCACTTCTTAATAAATATATACCTGATGCTAATCATGTTATCGATTGGAATGTGATTCAGGTGGAACTAGAAGGTCTCATGTAAGTGCATCCTGTGCGCATATTGGATAGGAAAAAAAAACATCTCCGGAATCGAGCCATAGATCTTGTAAAGGTCCAATGGACCTGGTATGGTCCTAAGGACACCACATGGGAGCATGAATATGTTATGCGGGCAGAGTACCCGCATCTTTTTGAAAATTTTGAAAAGGTTGCAGATGCAGTGTAAATTTGCATTGAAGACAGTGCAAAAATAAGGGGAGGGGGATTGTAATGTCCCAAAGGCCGAGCCCTATTGTAAGTCTTGTTTATGAAATGAATTGTAAATATGTTTTATAGGCTAGTGAGCCAATTTTATGTAAGCTAGTGGTCTTATGTGATTGTTAGGGCAGAGAACCTAAGTGTTGAAGGCCAAGAGGATTATTTTGTACCTGTATTTATGTGGAACAGTAATAAAATATAAACACCGCTGCGTGCAGACTGACCACGATGAACGAGTGATGGGGGACTAAGATTCCACAGAATGGGCAAGGGATTAGGGGCTGGAAGGTGGGAAAAGGGACTAAGTATTGATCCTAGGGGCTAAGCCTAGGGCCTTATGTCCTTGGGAATAATATTTTAATATTATTCCAAAAGATATGTGAATAATATGTTTTATCCTAAGTTCTTTTGGAAGGAAAAACAACTTCTGAATGGAAGGAATGCATGTTGAAGGAATGCACGCATTTGCATGGGTGACAAGTGTCAACCCAGGCACATGCAAATAAAATGGCTGAGATGAGCCATGTTCGGTGTTCCTCCTCCACTCTACCTGATCATCTGAGCATGAACCTGTCCGACCTCTGCAAGAGATACCCTGGTGCACTCTGAAACAAGAGGGCCGGTGTCTATACTTTCTTCGGGAAGGCGGGTACACCCCTTAGGTTGTGATTTGTTAAGTCTGATTCAACCCTTGCATGGACAACTCGTCACACATCCCTAAGAACCAAAGCGTGAGTCTATCCTGTGATGCCAGATTGAGAAAACATAAGTGTTTTGTCCCTGCTAAGCCTGGTTATACTATTGCACCTATCTGTTGTTTCCCAAGAGTGTTCGTGTCTGAATTCCTGTTGACTGTGTTGGACGTGTAGTGTTGACCCTATGTGGCTTGTTGGCCAGTCGTACAACACTCTCTCCAGGTAAGAGAGGTGGTTGGAGTTGGAAGAACAAGTTGCTTGACCTGTGAGCGACTCTCTCTAGGTGAGAGAGTGCACTGAGGAAGGAGAGAGCTCCTGGAAGGAACCCTATAGCAACCGCAAAGCTCAAAGAATTTTGGTCCAACCTGTTTTTGAAAATCAAGGTAAGGGAGGTTAGCAACTGAAGGACTGTGTAGGTGACAAAGAAGGTGTATACTCCTGGGGTGGAACAAGCATGTGGGGAAGGATAGTCTATGGGTAGTGAGTATGAGTGGTTCCTAGGAGAGAATTCCTTCCTTGTGCTCGTGTGTTTTCCCTGTAACCTCAGCCTAGCCTAGGATACCTTGCCTTGGGGTCAATCTTAGTCCCAACTCGGGGGTGACCTATTGCTAGGCTTGATGAGCAGCGTGGTCTAAGTCTGGGAGGTTCATGGAAGGCCTGCACTTAGTTGGTGGAATAACCACTGTTTTCAAAGATAAGTTCCAGATGATGTTTCAATTATGTTACTGTATGTTTGTGTATTTATAATTATCATGTACTCTGATGTGCATATGAATTAATGTTAAATCCATTGATTATTTATAATAACAATAATTCTTATGCTTACTCTGAGTTTAAATGTGTTTAACTTGTTTTAAATGCATGTCATATATATAGTTAAACATTAGATTGTTATTCCATGAAGTAGCGCGTACCCGGCTTGTGGAAAGGGGGCCTTACAGTATGGTATCATAGCGTTACAACTTCAAATCAAAGAGTGTTATAGTTTTATATTCGAGCCAAGGTTTCAACGCTGAGCCTAGATGGGCCAGTTGAGTGGTCTTTGGACAGAGGGTTTGAGGAGAAATTGTGTTTGGAGGACCAATTTCGGACCTTTGAATTCTCCTGAGTGTCAAGGAGTTACTTGACCGTGTTACCAAGCTCAGGAGGTTTAGCGGTGTTATGAAACCATAGACGACGTGGTATCTAGCCATAGGGAGAGAGGACTCCACACCAGAAGTGTTGGAGTTGTAGGATCTGTTTGGGGGAAAGGAGAACCCTCGTGGCTATCAGATATGGAAAACGTGCACAGGGTTTAAAAATCCTTTGGAGTTGCACAGGAACGTGGAAATTGCGATACGTGAAACCCCAAATTTTTCGGGACCATCCATCGGGTGAAACACGTGGTTTTCGGATGACGTTTCGGCACCTGGGAAACCAAAAGGGAAGAACCTTGTTTTTTCAAGTCGCGAAATAGAGAAACTCAAATTCCTAAATGATCTACATCGTAGATCATAATATAGGAACTTGACCGTTGGATCAAGTGGAGGGGTAGACAGTAATTTCAAGATTTCAGCAAACAAAAGTTCGAGAGGTGTCAATGCATGAACTCCCGATGGCCGAAACCCCGAAACACCGAAAGGATCTGTGCCATAGATTTGAGAAAGGTCTAATCATTCGATTTCAATTTGAATGGATGTGGACACATGGGTGTGTACTACGTGCCAGTGGGACAAAGGAAAAGTGAGCATGGTGGGACCCGATGATGTCACCATAGATAACGTGGACCCTCATGAGGGTGCCACTCGCCACTGTAGATGTGGAGACAGTTGTACTATGTGGGCCCGGAAGGTAAAGTAAATAGGGATTTCAGGATTCGCAAAGGAGTAGCACGAGGGCTCAACACTCCAAATTGAGAATTCGTGAGTTGCGAGAGATGCTAGCACTCATCCCTAGCCTATATTTATATTTAGCAGGTGCTAGTGAGGAGGGAGCCATACCCATATCTTATCTCATGTATCGACGTTTGGAGGAAGAAGAGTCGAGGGTCTTCGACTCGCGAACTTACGATATCGCAAAGTTGTGAAAGGTGCCTCTGTTTACGAGGGTAGGGAGAAAGAGGGAGATATCACCCGAAAGCGAGTATGAGAGTCTCATGGACCGAGACCCCGAAACCAGAAGTCCCAAAATTTGCAGAGCCAAACAGAGCTCAAAAACCTTAATGGAATCAAAACATTTTCTTGTTCATGTTGGTTTATGAGTGTTGTAAGTTTCTTGAAGGTTTAAGGGCCTGGAAAACTTTGGTTGATTGCACATTGTGTGTGCAGAGTTCAACGAGTTTCAGGTCAACTGTGAATCTATGATGAGTATAGAAATGGAAAAGGTACAGATTGCCTCCGAAACAGAGGACAAAAGGGTAGGAAGGGATGTCAACTTGGGATTCAAAGGATCAAACTCTAATGGGCATAGAAAAGAGATGGATAAGGAAGGACATATGATGAAACTCATTGAAATATTGCAGAAAGATGCCCAAGCTCATCAAGTTGATAGTCGAAATCTCATGAGGGTTAGGGATCAGCAGGGAGAATTCAATTTAAAAATGTTGAAGAGCCTAGAAAGAATAGAAAGGACGCTGGAGAAGGGGAGTGGCTCAAGCAAGACAAAGAGTTGCATGACCCTTGAGAAAAGAAGAAGATCGAGGAGTGGTAGCAGACACCATCGTCTCTCACCAAAGAATTCCAGCAGGGAAGCGCACAGTAGTTCAAGCCCGTCCCCTACTAGAAAACACTGAACATTTGGAAAGGATGAATTGAAAGGAGAGATGAACAATATCAAGCCTCCAATGTTTGATGGAGAATATAAGAAGAAGGAAGATTCTGAAACATGGTTGCTAGGCATGAGAAAATATTTCCAACTGCAGAGTTATTCCCCTCATGCAGAAGGAAGAATTGTGATGTATCAACTAAAGGGAAAAACATCCATGTGGTGGGATCAGTTTGTGTAGGTGCAACACATCAGAGAGAAATATATCACTTGGAAGGATTTCAAGAGGTATTTCAAGAAGAAATACCTGACCAAAAGGTACTATGACAGAAAGATGAAGGAGTTATTAGAACTCAAGTTGCGCAGCATGACCATCGATGAATACGAACGAAGGTTTTTGGAACTACTGAAGTATGTTTCGTTCATCAAAGATGAGGCTGTTAATATTCATAGATATCTGAGTGGACTGCCCCCTTCTATTGGTGACAAGATTCAATATGATGATCCTAATATTATGGAAGAAACAATAAGAAGGGAAAAATGCTTATATGAACAACAAAGAGAAATGCCTACTTTTTAGAAGGCTTAGGATGATCAGAAGAAGTTCATGAAAGAGTAGAGGTAGAAGGGAAACAAGCCTCCATTTTTCAGAAATAGTCCTCAGGGACAACCATCTTTCAAAGAGCCCAGGAAGGCTGAAGTGGGTGAGCAAATGCCCAGACCACCACTTATGGAGTTTTGGAGTTGTAAAGGGAACCATAGGTACAGGGACTTCCCCCACAGAAAAGATAAAGAGAGAACCGTCCACAATGTTTAGCAAGATGAAACACTGGAGGATATGGGAAGCAGAATCCCAAGGATCTACCCTACCCTGGACAATAAGAGAGCATAATTTCAATCACACATGATTGAAGTGGAAGGTATGATTAACAATCAACCATTTAGTATTTTAATCGATTCAAGGGATATCCATAGTTATGTAGATCCTAGGGTGGTGGAAAGTTTTCATTTATCAAGAATCAAACATGAAAGGTCTTGGTTAGTGAAGTTGGCTACAGGGACCAAGAGGAAGGTCATTGAATTGGTTAAATGTTGTTCGATAGACACGAATGGATTGAGCACGAAGGTTGAATTGAATGTTCTACCTTTAGGCTCTTATGACTGCTTAACTGGGATGGACTGGTTAGACCAACACCATGCCCTCTTGGACTATCATAACAAGAGTTTTACATGCTTAGATGAGGAGGGAAATCAGAAAATAGTCCAAGGAATTCCTAGACTTGTGGCTGTTAGAGAAATCGCAGCCATGCAACTGAAGAAGTGTTACAGGAAAGACTGTCAATTATTTGCAGCTTGTGTGGAGGAAGAATCCAGAGATGAAGTCTCAAGAATTGGAGACCATGAGGTACTCACAGAGTTCAAGGACATATTTCAGGAGGTACCTGGACTACCTCCTAAGAGAGACATCGATTTTTCTATAAATTTGATGCCTGGAGCAGCTCGGGTGTCGAAAGCTCCTTATAGAATGAGTATGCCAGAGCTGAAAGAGTTCCAATTGCAGCTCAAAGAGCTTCTAAAGAATGGGTACATTCACCCCAGTGTGTCACCTTGGGGTGCCCCAGTCCTATTCATAAAGAAGAAGGATGGGATGTTGAGGATGTGCACATATTTCTGACATTTGAACAAGGTAACTGTCAAGAACAAGTATCCTCTACCGATGATTGATGATCTTCTTAATCAACTGAAGGGTGTGAAAATATTTTTGAAGATAGATCTCAGATCAGGATATCACCAGGTAAGAATAAAGGATGAGGATATCAGCAAGATCGCCTTTAGAACAAGGTATTGTCATTATGAGTTCACAGTGTTGCCGTTTGGACTGTCAAACACACTTGTTGTTTTTATGTGCTTGATGAATGGTGTATTCAAGAACTATTTAGACAAGTTTTTCCAGGATGACATCTTGGTGTGTTCCAAATCAAAGGAAGAGCATGAACAACACTTGAGGATGGTGATGAAAGTGTTGAGAGAACACCAGTTGTATGCCAAGTTGAGAAAATTTTCATTTTATCAAAGACAGATCCATTACTTGGGACATATTATTTCAGAAGAATGGATCAGTGTGGATCTTGATAAGGTTGAGGCCATCCGAGAATGGTCATAACCAAGGAATGTGATAGAAGTTAGATCCTTTATGGGCCTGACTAGCTATTATAGAAGGTTTATCGCAGGGTTCTCAAAGATAGCTCACCCTATCACTTCCTTGCAAAGGAAGGAGAAAAAGTTTCAGTGGACTGAAGAGTGTGAAGAGAGTTTCCAGCGATTGAAGCAGTGGTTAACTAGCGCTCCAATCCTAAGAATTGAAAATCCAAATATGGATTTCGTGGCATGCACAGATGCATGTAAGGAAGGGTTGGGATGAGTTCTCAGGCAAGGTGGATTTGTAATCTGTTATGAGTCCAAGAATTTGAAAGAGCATGAAAATAATTATGCCACTCACGATTTGGAGCTGGCAGCAATCATCCACACTCAGAGGAAATGGAGACATTACCTCATGGGAAGAAGATTTGAATTGAGAACAGACCACCACAGTCTGAAATATCTGTTTGAGCAGCCAACCTTAAACGCTAGACAAAGCAGGTGGTTGGAGTTTCTGTGTGAATACGACTTTGATATCAAGCATATCAAAGGGAAGGAAAACAAGGTGGTTGATGCACTCAGTAGAAAGGTGCATGAATTGCATGCTACAACCATTAGCATGTACGGGATGGATATTAAGGATAGAATTTTCGAAGCTACAAGTGTCGATTTCCAGTACAGAGATTTGGTAGCAAAGCTACAACTGAGTGAAAGGCCACAAAAAAGGGAAAGTTACACCTTGGAAGATGATGGATTACTTTTGTATAAAGGCAGAGTGTATATACCCAATGTCTAGGAATTGAAACTTGCGATTCTAAAAGAAATGCATAATGTGACGTATGTTGGACACCCTGGATATCAGAAGACTATGGCAGTAGTCAAAATCCATTACTTTTGGGCGAGTTTGAAGAGGGAGATCGTTGAATACATCGCCAAATGTATGGAATGACAGAAAGTTAAGGATGAGCATAGGCACCCAACAGGGTTGTTACAGCCTTTACCCATCCTGGAATGGAAGTGGGAGGTGGTGACCATGGATTTTATTGTAGGATTGCCCAGAACAAGCAAGAAACATGATTCGATCATGGTGGTGGTGGACAAGCTTACAAAAGCTGCCCATTTTATTCCACTAAAAACGACTCATAAGGCAATAGATGTTGTTGATATATTCTTAAAAGAAGTGGCACTCTTGCATGGAATTCCTAAAATGATTATGTCTGATAGGGACCTGAGATTCACCTCGAATTTCTGGAAAGGACTGTTCAAAGGATTCATAACGAATCTGAATTTTAGTACAGTGTATCATCCCGAGTTTGATGGACAGACAAAGAGGGTGAACAGAGTAATAGAGGACATGCTGAGAATGTATGTGATGGACAAACCAACAAGATGGGAAGACTACCTTCATTTGGTAGAATTCACCTACAATAATGAGTATCATGCATCGTTGAAGATGAGCCCATTTGAAGCACTTTATGGAAGAAAGTGCAACACTCCAGTGAGATGGGATAATCCAGCTGACAGAGCAGTAGTTGTGCCAGAGTTTCTCAAAGATATGGAAGACCAAATGATAAGAATTAAACAAAATTTGAAAGTTGCCTAGGATAGGCAGAAAAGCTATGCTAATAAGAGCAGAACCCACATAGAATTCAAAGTGGGTGATCATGTTTTCCTGAAAGTGAAAACTAACAGAAGTTCCCTAAAGCTGGGAAGTTGCACCAAGTTGGCAGCAAGACACTGTGGGCCTTTTGAAATCCTGGAAAGGATTGGGCCAGTTGCATACATGCTTGCATTACCTGCATCTATGACTGTACATAATGTGTTTCATGTTTCACTGCTTAAGAAGTATATAGTTGATGCTAATCATGTAATCGATTGGAATGTGATTCAGGTGGAACTAGAAGGTGTCTTACAAGTGCATCATATGCACATATTGGACAGGAAAATAAAATATCTCTTAAATCGAGCCATAGAGTTTGTAAAGGTCTAGTGGACCTGGTATGGTCCTGAGGATGCGACATGGGAGCATGAAGATGTTATGGGGGCAGAGTACCCTCATCTTTTTGAAAATTTTGAAAAGCTTGCAGATGCAGTGTAAAGTTGCATTGAGGACAATGCAGAAATAAAGGGAGGGTGATTGTAATGTCCCCAAGGCCGAGCCCTATTGTAAATATTGTTTATGAAATGAATTGTAAATATGTTTTATAGGTTGGAGATGAGTTTATATCATCTAGTGGGATTATGTGATTGTTAGGCCAGAGAGCCTAAGTGTTGAAGGCCAAGAGCCTAATTTTGTACCTATATTTATGCGGAACAGTAATAAAATATAAACACCACTGTGTCTAGACTGACCACGATGAATGAGTGATGGGGGACTAAGCTTCCACAGAGTGGGCAAGGGATTAGGGGCTAGAAGGTGGGAAAAGGGACTAAGTGTTGAGCCTATGGGATAAGCCTAGGGCCTTAGGTCCTTAGGAATAATATTTTAATATTATTCCAAAATACATGTGAATAATATTTTTTATCCTAAGTTCTTTTGGAAGGAAAAACAACTTCTGAATGGAAGGAACACATGCTAAAGGAATGCATGCAGTTGCATGGGTGACAATTGTCAACCCAGGCGCATGCAAATAAAATGGCTGAGATGATCTGTGTTGGGGGTTCCTCCTCCATTCTACCTGATTGTCTGAGCGTGAACCCGTCTGATCTCTGCAAGAGATACCTTGGTGCGCTCTGAAACAAGAGGGTCGTTGTCTATGTTTTCTTCGAGAAGGCAGGTACACCTATTGGGTTGTGAACCGTTAAGTCTGAGTCGACCCCTACGTGGACAACTCATCACACATCCTTGAGAACCAGATTGTGAGTCTATCCTGTGCTGTCGGATTGAGAAAACGAAAGTGTTGTGTCCCTGCTAAGCCTGGTTATACTGCTGCACATGTTTGTTGTTTCCTGGGGGTGTTCGTGTCTGAATTGTTATTGACTGTGGTGGACGTGTAGTGGTGACCTTGTGTGGCTTGTTATCCAATCATACAACACTCTCTCCAGGTGAGAGAGGTGGTTGGAGTTGGAAGAACATGTTGCTTGACTTGTAGGCGACTCTCTCCAGGTGAGAGAGTGTATTGAGGAAGGAGAGAGCTCCTGGAAGGAACCCTATAGCTTCCTCAGAGCTTAGAGAATTCTGTTCTGGCCTGTTGCTGAAACCCAAGGTGAGGAAGGTTAGCAGCCAAAGGATTGTCTAGGTGACAAAGAAGGTGTATAATCATAGGGTGTAATAGGCATGTGGGGAAGGAGAGTCTGTGGGTAGTGAGTATGAGTGGTTCTTGGGAGAGAATTCCTTCCTTGTGCCTGTGTGTTTTCCCTTTAACCTCAGCCTAGCCTAGGATACCTTGCCTTGGGGTGGAGATTAGTCCTAGCTCGGGGGTGACCTACTACTAAGCTTGATGAGAAACACGTTCTAAGGCTAGGAGGTTTGTGGAAGGCCTACTCCTGGTTGGTGGAATAACCACCATTTTCAAAGATAAGTTACATATGATGTTTCAATTATGTTAATGCATGTCTGTGTATTTATAATTATCATGTACTCTATGGTGCATATGAATTAATGTTAAAGACATTGATTATTTATAATAACAATAATTCTTATGCTCACTCTGAGTTTAAATGTGTTTAACATGTTTTAAATGCATGTCATATATATATATATATATAATTAAACATGAGATTGTTATTCCACAAAGTAGCGCCTGCCCGACTGATGGAAAGGGGGCATTATAGTATGGTGTTAGAGCGTTACAGCTTCAAATCAAAGAGTTTTACATTAACTAAGATACATAATAATGTGACATATACCTTCCTTCTTTACTGAAATAGACTTTTCGATAGAAGAGAATAAGATAGTTTCACCCACTTAGGAAAGAACAAACCAATAGAATAACACACAAGGAGGTCATGGGGACACTCCTCCCATATTCCCCTTTGTTGGTTACTACTCAGATGCTTACTTTGGTATTGGCGCATCTGAATCTCGATATGGATATGCTACTACTTGTTCAAGAGATGTTGATAGCTATGTGGAATAATATATATGATCGATATATGGATGGGGGATGGTATTTAATGGGGATAAGCCAGATGTATTGTATGGGGAGAATAAAATATGGATCTAATGGAAATGAAATATGTTACTCTAATGGAGAGTGAAATATGGAATATGGGGAGAAACTAGATTGGATCTAATGGGAGATATGGATTGATCATATGGGGAGTGAAGTAAGTTGGGGAATGAAAAGAAAGCGTGGTTGTGTGGATGCTTATATTAGTAATATGATAGTAATATAGGAGCCTTATTATACTGGGGTGGGGTATCGTTCTCAATCAACTAGATCAATGGATTAAACTATGAAGACTGGATATGTAACTGCTGAAACCACTGCTTCAACAGATGCTTTATCATAACCATGAATTAATGTCCTCCCTTATTCTTTATCTACCTTAGAAGAGCGGTCTACCTAGACCCATTAACTCCATTCATATACGATTCAACTCTTTTTGTATATGGAGGCTCTAGATCTGATTCAGATGATTATAATTAAACAATATCAATAGCTTCAACTGTCTCCGTGCTTTTTGAGGGATGATATATCAAAAATGAAGTCATTTAGCCCAAGCTTCATTATGTGCTCTTCGCCATGATCTTTCCAGTCAATCATTTAGGCCACCAATATGACAAGTGAAGAAAAAAGTATACCCTCATTACATTCTAAAAAGGTTGTTCACCCGCCCTTTTATAACAGATCAGAGCATAGAGAAAGCCATAGGTTTATAGCCATAGGTTACTCATAGGAGAGGAAAGAGCTATTTTCATAAGCCTTTAAGAATCGCATTGCCTCGCAGATTGATCTTAGATGGACAAAACCCAATTCCATTTGTATGTGTCTCATGTGTTTCTTTATTCCATTTCCACTCCTTAGTATGGATGTGTCAAGGTCTCCCCCTATAGGTGCACCACTTGCTTTACTTGAGAGGTTTCTAGAAAAAATGAATGTTAAACTCCTCCATGTCCTAATTTTTTTTTTATGGTTAAAATGACATATGCATAGACCAACTGAATGCGTACATAAAATATTGAATACTTAATGCGGGGAAATGCATCCCATTTGCTTCTATCTATGTATATTTTGGGAAAGAACCTAACCACAGGGCTCATCGCCTAACCTAAATCACTCCTTTCGGAAAGCCCCCCTATATCTTTTCCGAGTCCATGGATTAAACACATGTGGAAGAAGCAATTTAGTTAAATCCACCCACAAAAACATAGGCATCATCACTAACATAATCATCAAAGAAAGCAACATTACAGCTTGTAATCCTACCAAGAAATTCATACCATTAAAGATTTTAACGAAACAAAACCATCGCGAGCTGAAAAACCATGCAAGCCATCGAAACAATCAATCTTAGCTACCAAACTAGATAGATTCTACTTCCTTACATCCCACAAGTGTGGCCTAAACCTCCATCGTTAACTCTTACAATGAAAGATAGCACAAGATACCACCTCACCCAATAGCAAGTGAAAGGAACAAACCAATAACATGTGAAAGGAACAACAATAGTGCAAGTTTCCAACTCACTGCTACTGCAACTGATTACCAACCTATCCAAACTAAAGATCCATAACTAACCTACCAATTGAACTTGAATGGCAGTCAATTCCCCTTACCCCAACAAGCAATAGAAATAGTAAAGCTACCTTCCAACCTACACCCACTACCATATTGTGAACCATGCGCTCAAAGTAAGACAAGGATCAGGCTAGGCATTGTAGTTCAGATACCATATATGAAATTCTGACATTGCAAATTGGCAAGCGGAAATTGATCCTTAGCAGATGGGGTCTCTATCCAATAAGAAGCAAGCCCCTTTTGCGTGCATCGGATTGATTGTGGGAAGAAATACAGACGCAACTCATTTCCAATTGAAACTCTTTAATTCAAACGAGAGATGTTTTTTTTTTAAGAAGAGGGATAGGAAAGAATGGGGGGGCGTGGAATTTTATCAAGAAAAGTTTTGCAGATTCACTGAATGAATTGTCTCTATTATTTCACAAACAAATGGAATTAACATGATAATTGAAACAAAAGGACATTTATAAGCAACTAATTACAATTACCTAGGTAATTGAAACATATAGCTATTATATAGGTTTTCCCATATTGAAACAACTGGAAGACATTTGTAGGCAACTAATTGTAATTAAGTTGGTAATTGCAATAATTAGCAACATCTTTTCTCAGCTATTAACTTGGGAATTGCAATAGTTAGCAATAGATTTTCTTATATATTAACTCAGGAATTGCAACAATTAGAAATAGATTTTCTTATCTATTATTTTTCTTTTGATTGAAGGGAGAAAGCATTTATGTAGGGACTACCACACAAGAGATAATTCTAGTATCTCATAAGTACTTAGTTATCTTATTAACTTACCAGGCAACCAAATATCCCAGCCCTAGGTTCAAAATAGTAAATCTCAGGTTCCATATTCCATATTTAGGAGAACTAAGAATTGTACAGGTCTTTGTTACCGTAAGCATACAAAGAGAGGAAAGCTATGAAAGAATTTTCATTACTTAGTGAAAATGCATGATAAGGGCATTTGGGATAGCCTTACCGAAGCTTCGAAATGGTGGAAACCCTAAGTAAGGGTTGGGTGACTTACCTTTCCCCCTAAGAATTATAATAGGTGTAACGTGATAAGGTTTTGTTTGGTATTCATTCCTCCCTTTTCCTGGAAAATATCTCTAAACAAGTATGAAAATAAAAAACAAGTATGAAAGAACGGATATTTGATAAGAGATTCCTTAAAGAGAATAAATACTTCTTTATTCTATTCCTTAAAGAGAATAAATACCGTCACCCTCCTGGAAAATGAAGAGAATGTCCCTTTCTTCCTGGAACAAGGATAGTTTCTTTCCTTTCTTCATAGTTCAAGTAGGTCCTGGCAATACTAAGCCAGTGACAGGGTTGCTAAGTGAGCCCAAGACCATATGTTTTGGAAAGCACCTAATCCGGGCCACTGAATGTAAATGTTAGTCTAGTCCAAGAAACACTGACGAGATGAGTGTGTTGCGTAGGGAGCCAACTGAAGACTACCCGATCAATCGAGCTAAGCCAAGCACCATAGTGAAAAAACACACAGACTCCCCAATATAAAGGAATAATTAGACTGGCCTGGCGAGTAATGGATCAATCCCATTGGTTGCATGGCCCTTACATGCAAAGTGGGAAGATGCAAAAAGCTAATGGTGGTCCCTCAGTGGAAAAGTGATTTTCAATTCCTTCATTGCTAGGTTAATTAGATATACCACTTAATATGGAGCTAGGGACTCTACTACCGGATCTGTAGAAAGTTATGGGTCTTAAACAATAGGCATTGACTCTTATGCCTCTACTTTTTATGATGGAATCAAATATTTTTCTTAAGCTAGATCTATGACTTCAATTACTTTCATTTCATCATAAACTCGACCAACCTTCATAACCCTTACTACCCCAACATCCAATGCCTTTGGATTTATTGCTTGGACTGCATATCGATCTGTTTCTCAGTCAACTTGGTCTCTATTATTCTTCGTTGTGCTTCATCCTCTTGCCCAATATGAATCTATAAATCAAGCCTATTCAATAAGGTTTTAAGCTCACTATAGGAACTCGCCCACTTTATGACCTGTTTCCTTATAATATTTGGTTGGATCTTCAAACAGACTCATTTTACCCATCCCATTCAAGTCACCTTCATAAATCAAGACCTGAAGGATTTGAATAGAATCAATACTGCTTAAAGGTTGGCTCTGTTGTTGTTACCCATTTTTCCTAGTCTATTTACCCACATCACCGTCTCACCTATGAGCTCTACAAAGTAGGCAGGTAGGGGAATATGTAATTCCCCCGTCAGTGTTACCTACCAACATCCTAACCGACCTATTACTTCCCTCGCGAGACCATGAGGGGAGGTTTTGTTCCCAACCCACCATAGGGAGAGAACTCCCACACCTACCTTCCTTCTTTCCTTTAAGGACCAATGGCATATATATCCTTCTTATCTTATTTTGTAAGCAAGAAGTTAGTTGAGGACCAACAATACTTATATTTGTAAGTGTAAAGTCAGTACTCATTGCATTTACTCTGCCTATTGTGGAAAAGAATAGCAAAAGAACCCATTTTTACCCTCAATTGTATGCTTTTTGTAAATGGTAGGTTGGTTGTAAGAACAAAATACACCCATCTATATTTCTTCATGAGATAGGGTAAGGATTTAGGATCTATTTTGTTTTCCCATCCTCTCTACCTTTTATTAATAAGTTATTTTTCATAAGAATATGTAAGAGGATGGACCCGTTGTACCCTCAATAGGTGTTGGTTAACAGGTAAGTTGCTACTATAAGAGATATACGAAGACATTGTAAAGTATTGTTAGTGTATGTATATCTTTTTATTAGTAGATTATTCGTTGTAATGAGACATCAGGAGAAGAGAGCAACTTTGTTTTTGATAAAGCCATTTTATTAAAATAGCTTCAGGATGTAGGTTCGCCAGCATAATCTCCGTTAATCAAGCATATATTCAATTGAATTTAGTGCCCTTCCTTCCCGCTGCTACAAGAATCTAAGAACCAAATTCGAGAAATCTATATTCTTGGGCCACAAACAATGATCAGTGGGCACTAAGAAAAGACGTAAACACTTGACCGACCTAGAATGTCACATAAGACATGGATTGAAAAGGTAAAAACCCAGAACCCACTATATATATATTAGAGATCCTTAATAAGTCTTCTAAACATAAATATATTTCTATTTCTTGAGGGAACATCATGGATTGAAGTGCTAGACTGGGGAAGCATTCCCCTTCAAGTTGAGCCATGGAAAAACCGAGAGACTCATCCTTGTCACTCTGGTCTAGCTCAATGTTATGTCTTATATGGAAGACCATACATAAGGCATGAATTACATTTTCTCTCGGGGTGGTTACATTGTTTTTAATTGAGAAACAAACATAGGTGGGCTCAGATAAATAAGTAAGTGTGTTCACCATATTACCGAAGTTGGGGTGTGACCAACGAGCCCACCTACTCAATATGGTTGTCCATCAATGAGTATAAATTCCTCCCCTAATTCTTAGAACTTATATACGACTCAATTCAATTCAATATAACCTATGGCATATTAGATGAAGCAATATCGGCGAAGAGGATATTTCTTCTCTCTTTGTCTTTATTGCTCCCCTGGTTGTTTGTGTCACCAATCAATTCCAACAATGCATCCAATAATGTATCAAATCCAATGGTCGAGATAATCATGATCGATCTAATCAAGGACATTCATTCACTAGATCAATAGCTAGATAAATAGGGAAGGAAGGACAAAATGTCTTCGATCTGTTGGGGTGATTTTAAGAGTGATAGGTGGAGATCTTAGGCGGGGGATAAGAATGGATATAGACATTTATAAGTATTTTTTATTAGGAACAGAGCTAAGGAAGGGGTGGTATAAAGGGTCTTCTGGAACAACTAGGTTCTAGAACAGAGCTAACCGGTCCCACTAAACACACCTATCTAGTGCATGTACAATTCCAATATCCCCCACACATGGTATGATACTCTTCCCTATGTTCAACACAACTACAACATAGCCATACATAGCTCAACCGACCACAACCCATTTCGGGCGGGGTTGGGATTTCAAGCATTGGGTCCAATGGATAATGCACTACCCATGACAACCACCCAAGAAGACTCATCCCACGCTTCAAGTGAGGCTAAAAAAGCCATCTAATTCATTGAGTGGATCCATTACATCTTCCAATAGGTCAATATATTTTATAGAAGTCCAATGCCAATTACAAGCAACACCATGATAAACACTAAGTGCCACAAAAGTTTCAGGTGGGAGACAAAGTTTGGTTGCACTTGGAGAAAGAACGCCTTATAGAGCCCCATCATAAGATTTTTCCACTCTTCTATTAAAATTATACTATGACCAAGGCTTTGGGTGACAATTCTTTTGATCTGAACATTCCCCCCTTCCTTGGCTTGCACCCAGTGTTCAATGTGCTTCTCCTTCAACCATATTTTCCACCATTATTGGACACCTTAGAGATTGAAAAACAATTGAAACCAACATATTTGTAAGGTATCTAGAGAGGTAGTGGGGGGGCTTAGAGGGCCCATAGTGATAATAGTGGAGGATGTTCAATGTAAGGTGGACTAGGTCCACTATATTATTAAATAAGGCCCACTATGGTAGTTAAATATAATAAATGGGTAGATAGATATAATAAATGCAAGAGGACTTCTTAGAAGGTTCTACTTCTAGAGGATTCTTCCTCTAGAATGGTCTTAGGTGATGGTAGCAGTATATAAAGGGGTTAAAACAATGTAATGGGACATGAAGAGAATTATTGTATTCTGATCTCTAGCTCAATTGGAGGATTCCCTTCCATAATAAGATCCATTGTATGGTGTTGCCCTACCTCATGGGTTTGGTAATAATAAAGTGTGATTTCTTCTATATTTCTCTATGGATCTATTGTGTATTTAGTATTTGTGGTGATTATATTTGTATATATATATTCATGTTCTTAACAAGTGGTATCAAATTACTTTCCTTGTCACACATTGTGGGCAAATATTTTTTATTTTTACAGATTTGTTTTTCAGAGAAGAAAAAAAAAAGAGGGCCGCGACATTCTAGAATTTTTTGGTATATTTCTGTGACAAATTTGTAGAAACAGGTAGTAGATCTGAGTTCCTCTCATAAAAACACCCAAGTTGAAAAAAGAATCATCTGAAATGGAGTTCGGGAAGTCAAGATATTGAAGTTTTAAAATATGCAAAATTTCAGGGTTTTTTCCATGGACGGCGGCATGTATTTATTTATTTTTTATTTTTTAATTTATCTTTTCTGTAGTAGATGGAGGCCGATGTTGCCCAAATAATTTACAGATCTGATTTCCTCTCACAATTTCACCAAATTTCAAAAAGCAAATCAGCAGAAACGAAGTCCTGGAAGTGAAGTTATGGGCATTTTAAATTCAACAGTTTTTTAGGGGTTTTCCAGAAAAAACCGTGATTTTCTGTCGTAACTTATTGTTCTATTTTTTTGGTTTTTTCATGATGGCTGCAGGACTGAAGAGTTCATAGGGTGATTAGATGGATATTTCCTCTCAAACCCTCAAAGAAATTCTATAGATTACTAAAGCATTGGAAGCCCAATTTTTTGACACATTGAATGACATATTGGATGGCTTTGTAGATGGTTTCAATGATAGTTTTCGTAGTATTCAAGATTCTTTGGATAACATGCAGGACGGTTTCTTATCGATGACCTCAGGGATAAATATAATCAATAAATATATGCTTGGTATGATTTTGAGGCTGATTGTGATGATTGGTATATGGATAGTTGTCATTTTTGGGATGACCACCACTTCCATATTTTATTTGATGACTCTACTCCACCTTCTGTAATGAACATCAATGTCCCACATCAGGAGCTAGTTACCAACATCCAGCTTGCATATTCTACAATGGTATTGTTCCTTCCATATTCATATTTGATCATCTCCCACTATGAGGATGGATATTCTTATTTGGATCCACATGATAGGTGTCCGTATTGGGAGCATCATTTTCAGTTGGTTATTGGGTGCCGATATCTTCCATGTGGGGTTCACATGAGAAATTGGACATGGGACCCTAGTTTACAATGGAGGTTGAGCTACTTCAGCATGGTGGCTACCATTTCTCAATGGGACCCTAGTTCTCTAGTCTACTTCAACACTATGGTCCACACTTATCCATGGGACTCTGGTATATGGTTGTACATCAAACATTGAGGACAACACTTTCATAAGGGGGATGGAATGTAAGGTAGCTAGAGAGGTAGTGGGGGGGGGATAGAGGTCCCATAGTTATTTTGAGTTTTTTTTTACCATCAAGCATCACCATTGATCAATCTAGGTCATGAAAAGAAAGAATATTACAAAAAAATTAGTTGTTGCGCAACTGTGTTGTGCTTCTGTTGTAAGTTGTTGTTGCACAAGAAACATGTTGTGCAATAATGAAAGAGTTTCCAGAACACCTCTAGATATATTGGAATGAGTCATCATGGTATGCCAACTTATCTAGATCGAGTGAAAGGGTCACCACCATCATATTTAGGGACTCAAATATTTTTTGAATCAAGTTGTTATGTGAAATTAACAAGTCAAGATTGACTCCTTTTCCTTAGTTGTTTGTTCAAATTTTGTAGCCAAATATATAGTAACTATTAACATTATCATAGGATTATATTTGAATTCAAATTTTGGAAGCATAGGAAGATATTTTTGAATATATTTTATGAATCTATGAGAGATGAAGTTTGACAAGTATGTAAGAAAAGGATTGTTGATATAATTTGTAATTTTGTTTGATATCAATGAAATTTCTTGGATCAGAAGTCCCTGATATTTTATTCCAGAGATACATGTGATTGCGCTACTTTATGCATGTGATATTACAGTCTTTGTCTTCTAGTTTAAATAAAACTATGTGATATGTCTTCTTCTTTGTGTTAATTTGAACTATATGTATCAAAATTCATTTGCACTTGATGCTCTATTGCATGCAATTCAATTTTCTTTCTACTATAATCACCTTGGGATTCATCCTTTTTAGATTCCCTAAGTTTTTTTTTCTCTGTAATATTGAATCTACAACGATATATAATTGGCCTAAATAAGTGCTTTCTTTTCCTCTGATAAGTCACTTTTCAATCCATAAAGTATCTAGTAATCCTTCATTAATTTCTGACCTTTCAGTGAGTCCATTTCCCAATGGAATTTTTTTCCACATTGTCACCAACTCTATGAATTCAATCCTGTCTTAGAAATCTATCCTTTGGAAGAAATACCAAATAAATCCATTCAGTGATTGATTTGAATAGAGAGATCCCCCTTTGGGTTGGAAGGGCTAGTTTCTAGCCTCAAGTTGGTTAAATGTTATCACTCTATAAATTTCTTTTGAATGAGGAAAGAAAATCACAAAGGTAACCACAAACCAACTTGAGATAGGAAGCTATCCCTTCCAACCCAGAGGGGTCTCTCTCTCTTCAAATCAATCCTTTCAATGATTGATTTGAAGAGAGAGAGCCCCCTCTGGTTTGTAAGGGATAACTTCTAGCCTCAAGTTGGTTTGTGGTTACCTTCATTATTTTCTTTCTTGAGCCAAAAGAAATTTACATAGTGATAAAATTTTGGCACCGTTGTCCTGGAGCAAAGGTGAAATATTCCCTGGAAAAGTGATAAAATTTGCAAATCTGGTTCTTCAGGGTGACAGTGAATCAGACACAACTCTGGTCGAATTTTCACTATGACGACTCCAATTTTGAAGATCAGTTGTTGAATATTAAAATTTTTTAGATAATTTTGGCTACTGCGAGGAAACACAAAAGGAATCATCCATATCCTAACCCTCTAGAAGCTCTTGATAATACAGAAAATATTATGCCCAAAGATAACAAGAAAGCACCACAATCAGGTAGTTTTCTGGATCATTTTTCATCATTGCCTAAAGATGGAGTAAAGGCTATTCAAGATATTTATTTTGACATAAAATTTGAGCAGTCTTTGTTTATATCTAAATCATAGTCATATCTTTCCCAAATTCATCTTGATGATAAGATATTTCTTTCTTTAATTGATTTTCCCTTATATTCATCAGTTGGGCCTTTAAAAAGTGCTTCATTTATTTTATCTAACATAGTGGTTGGTATCCCTAAGTTTTGATCATATAGTCTGACTTCTCCTTCAAGTCCTCCTAGAATCATGGCAAACATATTTTCCCCATTACCTCTCCCTGTGACACTTCGTGACCTACCACAAAATTATGCACAAAGAATTAAACAATTTGATGCAAAAGGAGAGATAATAGCTCAACAACATTTAGATAGGTTCACTGATTTCAAAGATTTAGAGTAGACAATGAAGATGTTAACATGAGTTTCTTTGCACAAAGTTTTCAAAAAAATTTAGAGAATGGTTTAACGATCTCCCAACAACTAGCATTCCTAATTTTGATAATTTTGAGGATCTTTTTGTTGGGAGGTGGGGAAATAAGAAAAACCCTTTGCAACTATTGACACAATAAAATAATTTGAAGAGACTCCCTATTAAGATAGTTCAATAATTTTCCAACAGATTTGTGAAGGTTTATCACTCGATTCCTGATCAAGTAAATCCTCATCTAGGAGTTGCTCAAATCCATTGTGTTGATGAATTTGAGATTGAATTTTCCTTGCTAATAAGAGAGAGAATATCCACTTCTCTGAATGATATGATGAATGATGGAATCAAAGTGGAAGTGAACCTAGCTACATCAGGTAATATTAACCTCCAAATAGAAGCTGAAAAGAAGAAGGCCAAAGAAGAAACATCACCCTCTACATATCAAGCCTCAGATGTAAAATTGGACTTGATGGTAAATACTATTGAGAAATTGGTAGAAAATTTTTCATTGGATGACAAGCCCCATGAGCTTCAAGCCAAAAATCATAATTTTAGAAGGCCTCAATTTCTTCAAATAAGGAAGAGAGAACAAAGGATTATAGCTGATTAACCAGTCAGACCTCCTTTCCAAAACAATTATTCTACACAAATGTTTGAAGAACCTCTTGAAGATATTCATTGTTTTGATATAGAGGAGCCTCAAATTTACCTAACTAAATAGGATGATGATATTTTTATGAAAGAGAAAAATGAGGAGTTAAACGAGAAAGAATATTACATGAAAGGATATCAGAATGCAATCATGGAATTCCAAAAACAATATAACCTCAGAAATAAGAAATCAACAACAAATCCTACAAAGGATCCCAAAGATGATATGCCTTCTTCTAGTCATCAGGAAAAATATATTTCAAAGAATTACACATCAAATAAAGGTAAGAAAAAATAAGTTACTCCGAGGAAATTTCCATAAGTAAGGAAAGAGGCAATCATTAAATAAGTAGAAAATGTTCATCTCCCCTTTAATTTTGAAAGTGATATGGAAAAAAATAAGATTTGTGTACCCTTTAGTGAGCTGATCAGAAATGTGGAATATAAAACTAAGATTATAAATATGATTAGAATGGAATAGACATCAGATACCCTTAATGGGAAATATGATCACTCTGCAATTTTGTTTGGCCCTCGGGTTGAAGAAAGTGGTGATGATGGTGACATACCCCCCTCTATATTAGTCTAAATATTCATGATGTAACTCTTGATAATGCTATGTTGGATTCAAGGGAATCTCACAAGTTGATGCCAAAGGTGATCATAGAGGAGTTAGATTTGGATATCACTAGAACATACAAATATATGTTTTCTTTTGATTCAAGAAAGGTGAAGTATGTTATCTTTTTATCTCAGGAGTTAGTCTCCATGTGTGTCTTGTATGCGGAAGTAACCTATTACCTACACTACTAGACACTTGACTTTGTAATGGGTTTTTATAAAGCTATGATAAAGAGGTTCTTTTATTAAAGTGATGTTTTAATAAAGTGTACTTTATAATATTAAAGTGACTTTATTTCATAAAGTGAACTTATGTTATAAAGTGAAAATGTACTTTAATATTTTAAAGTGATTTATTTTGGAGGGAATGAATCATGACCCTTGATATTGTAAATGAAATATTAGATGTTGTCCATTAGATCTAGGATTGGAGAAGGTGAAGGGTCACTTTTAGATTATAAGAGAATGCATTGAGTAGTGTGCAAGACAAAAATGAGAAGGATTTTGAGAGAGATTTCTATGAGATCTTGAGAGAGGAAAGAGGGAAGAAAGGAGGGATCATTTACCAAGAGAGTTTTGGCACATTTCCCATGAAATAAATTTATGTTTTGTGAGTGTTGTAATTTATTGTTGTGAGGGAGGTCGTACTATATAAATCCATACATTTCGTAGAACAGAAAAGTGGAAAAAGTTTTTGAGGCAAGGAAGGCACGAAAATCAAGGAAGCTTGAGGATATTTGTTGTTGAAGGGAAGCCATATAGAACAGTTTGTACACAACAGGTTGGCAATGTTTTCGAGGTGCTATTTTTTTTGGGTGTGTCACACAATAGTATGGACTTAGAACATTTTTAAAGGAAGAAAATTTAGTGGGACTGTTGGGTGTTGTAAGTGGTTTTCTCCTGGTTGTAAATGTATTTGTTATGGTAATATATATTTCCTGAAGCGAATAAAATAACCCTCTATCATTGGGTTTCCCTACATTGGAGTTTTCTCTAGAATTTCCTAAATTTCTAAGTATTTCTAGGTTGAATGGTTGTTATTCATTATGTTTATTCTGCTGCAAAATTGTTTAGCAATGTGTATTTATGCTTATGCTAATTTATTAATGTGGATTTAGACATTTCAAAGTTCATAGAAAATAGTTATCTCTAGCTTTCTAAGTGTATGACATAAATTTTTATAATATGATATTGTCATTTAAATTTCTTCATGGTACAGGAGCTTGGGTTCTGAGTGACAGTGAGAAGTGAGATTTTTGGGAAAAGTTGAACGACGGGAATAGTTTTTTGGTTTTCCTTTGAGCAGTGATAGGGAATATGGCTACATGTATTAGATTTGAGGATTAGTTGGATGGAATTTCCAGCTATTTGCAATGGAAGGTCTGGATATTAATTGTTCTCAAGGAGAACAATATTTGGAACTATGTCGATTCTGTTTTTATAGATACCACAATAGATCATTTTTCTTTGGATTTGCATGAAGTAAAGGAGGCCAAATATCAGAGGATTATTTTGGATGGGGTGAAGAACCACCTTATCCCACACTTGGATAACAACAATACATCCAATAAGATGTGGGATGCACTTAATAATTTATCTGAGGCAAAGAATTAAAACTGAAAGATGGACTTGAAGGATAAGATGCATGATACCAATATGGGTAAGGGGGAGAGTGTGTCTTCTTATCTTACTAGGGTAGCTCAAGTGAAATATGAGATGGCTACAGTTGGAGAGGTCATATCATATTCAAAGTTAGTGAGGATAGCTTTGAAAGGATTCACCAAGGAATGAGAAGTCTTCATGAAGTGTGTGGTGGGTCGTGAGCATCTTCCATATTGGAGAAAACTATGGGATTATTTCACTAAGGAGGAGATCTAGGAAGAATCTCATAGTAGTGGTCAGAAGGAAGAAAAAGATGAGGAGAATGATTCTCTTGTTGAAAAGAGAAAGAAGAAAGGAAACTTCAGCAGGGACTTGAGTAAAGTGAGATTCTATTGTTGTAACCAGTTGGGCCACCTTGCTTCTTAGTGTTCTAAGAAGAAGAAGAAGAGGAAGGAACATGAGGGGCTTGATATAGCTACTATAACAACCATGGTGGTTACTCTAGTATGTAGTGTTGGTAGTGGAGGATTTGGGGGTGATTTCAGATGGATTGTTGATAGTGGAGCCTCTTGTCACATGATGGGAATCTGGCGATCATTCATTATTATCAAAGAGATAGGTCTTGGTCAACTGGTGGAGAGTGAAGGTGGTATGGAATGAGTTGTATGTGGAGTTGGAAGGGTTATATTATGACTCGAGTATGGAGGATTCCTAGAGCTTGATGGAGTTCTCTTTCTTCTATGGTTGAGGGTTAACTTTGTCTTACTCTGAACCTTGGAGAATGATGGATATTACACATTTTTCAAGAGAGGACATGTATTTATCTATAGGGAGTGAGAAGACCTGATGGAACCACAACTGATTGGTGATCAGGTGGGCAGGTTGTACATGTTGCGAGGAAAACCTTCTAGATATGATTCAGTTTTGGATGAGGAGCAAGAGGATCTTGAGACTGCAGTGGGACGAAGGATTCATTCTTGCATTCCAAGAGAGCAGAGGGATTTTCTTCTAAGAATCAACGGGATGCTCAGTTGGTGTGATCAAATCGATGCTCAAGGTGGAGTGGATTCTCCTAGGAGCTCAAGGTTTAGAATAGGTTTTAGGAGAATGTCTTATGGTTTGAGTTTTGAACAGGTGTTGAGGATGGCTCCAGGTTCAAAGGGAGCTCCTATTGAGAACCACGTTATGGGACCAGATGATGGTGATGGTAGCGGGTACATCCCTTGCTAAGAGGGACTATTATATTTTTATCTCGAGAGGTACTCCGCATCTGTTTCTTATATGCAGAAGTAACCTAGTACCTACACTATTAGACACATGACTTTGTAATGGGTTTTTATAAAGTTGTGATAAAGTGGTTCTTTTATTAAAGTGATTTTTTAATAAAGTGTACCTTCTAATATTAAAGTGACTTTATTTCATAAATTGCACTTATTTTATAAAGTGAAAATGTACTTTCATATTTTAAAGTGATTTATTTTGGAGGGAATGAATCATGACCGTTGATATTGTAAAAGCAAGATTAGATCTTGGCCATTACGTATAGGGTTGGCGAAGGTGCAGGGTCACCTTCAAATTATAAGAGAATGCATTGGGTAGTGTGCAACACAACAATGAGAAGGAGATTAAGAGAGACTTCTAAGATAGGTTGAGAGAGGAAAGAGGGAAGCAAGGAGGGTGCATTTCCCAAGAGGTCTTGCACACATTTCCCAAGAAAGAAATTTATGTTTTGTGAGTGATGTAATTTACTATTGTTAGGGAGGTCGTACTGTATGGATCTATACAGCATGTACAAAATAAAAGTGGCACAGTTTGTGAGGCAAGGAAGGCATGGAAATCGAGGCAGCTTGAGGATATTTATTTTTGAAGGGAAGGCATACAAAATATTTTGTATACAACATATTGACACAGTTTTCAAGGTGATGTTTTTTTTGGGTGGTTCGTATAGATGTATGGACTTGGCACATTTTTCAAGGCATAAAATTTAGATGTATGGACTTGGCACGTTTTTCAAGGCATAAAATTTGGTGGGACTATTGGGTGTTTTAAGTGTTTTTCCCTTGTCTATAACTATATTTTGCTACTAATATATATTTCCTGAAGCTAATAAAATATCTCTCTCTCATTGGGTTTCCCCACATTGGGGTTTTCCTTGGCATTGCCTAAATTTCTAAGTATTTTTGGGTTGAATAGCTATTGTTCATTGCGTTTATTTCGCTACAAGATTTCTTAGCAATGTGTATTTTTGTTTATAGTAATTTTTTAATGTGGGGTTAGACATTTCAGAGTCCATAGAAGACATTTATCTTAGGTTGCTAAGTTTATGACAAATTTTTTTATAAGTTGATCTTGTCATTTAAATTTCTTCAAAGTGTTTGGGTCTAATAAAAGACATTGTTGTTTCTTTAGCTTGGATTCCATCAAGAAGTATGTTCATGGATGTAGGTGTTGGATACATTCCTCCTAAGTTTGGAATGTTGTTGTCAATATCATGTGTTCCAAAACTCAAAGGTACTCTACAAATGGGCATGTATTATGCTACAATGTCAATATTTGGTTAGGACAAGAGTTTATACAAAGAAATCTTATTGAAATACATGGTGATTAGCAAAGATAAACCCAACAACCATCCTATATACTCGATTGATACTGATATTGGATCTACTATTTTCTATAATGATTTGTGTCTCAAGGAAGATGATGAGAATGGTTTAAAGGATCATCAAGAAAAATCAGTTTTAGAACATAACAACCATGAAGATGAGGGCGTATAGAATATGGATTTTGATGGAGAAATTGACAAAGATTACTCCCACTAAACTAGTGTGCGGAAAATATAAATTTCTCCAACAATTTTTAGTCATTCAATAAAGGGCCCAATGTATTAGGCTACTAGTCTTCTTGTTCTCTTTCACCTCACATACAGGATGCCATCCCCATTGGAGCTAGTGTTAGTGTCCTATAAAAAGGTTGTTAGGATGTGAGTTAAGAATGTATGATAGGGTAAATTCATGAATTGGCCTCATAAATACCATGGCATTGTTTCTCTTAGGTAATTATTCAATGGGTTTGTGATTGATAAATTTATTTGGGTAAGGTCATTAAATAAAGTTTGAGTCATGAAACATATGGTCTTGATGCCAAATATATGGTTTTTCATGTCACTAAAGAGTCGTAATAAAAATTAATGAGGTCAATTGAATTCATTTAAAGTCAATCTTTTCATGGTCCAAATAGTTTCATGAGCTCAAATCTATTTTAGGCACATGGCATCATCAAGAAAATCATAACAATGCACAAGTTGTTGCACAACATCCTAATGTTGCTCAATTGAGTATTAAGGTACAACAAGGTATGATGGGTATAATTGGTGGTTTAATTTAGTTTTATCATTCAAATTTTTCATGCTCCATGTGATCCGGATACCACTTTCCTTCTCTGCAAATCCATAAACCTCCCATTCAAGCTTATTGTGCATGGGTTGTAGGTTATGCTGCTTACAATGTTGTGCATATTAAAACAACCTTGCTTCCACACTATCCATTTGTTGTTTCATATTCCTGGTTGAAGTTTGAAAGGAAAACCTTTCCTATGAACCAAAAAATTCAAGCTTCACTTTAAATTCATGTCCCTTGCTACATCGAATTGAGTTTTACTAATTCTCTATGCATCTACAAACATTGTGATTTACACTGCGCACAGTATTTATTTTTCATTTTCAAAGGGAATTGATACATACGAACATCATGGAAACTCCAGAAAGTAGAAGAAGGAACACAAAGGGTGGTGATATCATCAGATTTCAGCATCAAGGTCTACGACTAGTGAATATAGATCCAACAATCAGAGCCTATTTTGAACAAGTGGGTTGTATCAAGTTTTGTGAAAATATTTAGGGGAGAAACATGCAGGTGGAAAAGGAGTTTGCATTGATTTTTAATGGCATTGGGGCTAATGTGGGAAACATCCAGTTTTAGGTTTATGAAGGCACCATCGTTGCTGCAACAAAGATCCCTGCTCATGGAGAATAATGGTTCAAAGGTATGCAATTGCATCTATCCTACTATCATGAAGTTTTGAAACCTAAATTTAGAAACACTGATTTTCGAGCCACCATACCAAGAGAACCTCTACCAGAGAATCATAGAGATGTATTGAGGGTGACTCAAAGGTTCTTTACATGTGAAGGGAGACTCATTAGGTTTTACAAATATCATATCAGGCTCTTAATTCATTTCACTGGTAGGAAACCCTTGAATCTGCCTTATTACCTTTTCATAGTCCGAGGGAAGATGACTAAAAGAGTACAAGGAGAGATCAAGGAGAACCTATCCTTTTCCATTTTTATTTGTTTAAGTTGTTGGTATTAGAAGATATTAGAAATATGAATCAAATATTGGGAAGATTTTGTAGCACCATCAAAGATAGAAGATGATTCTTTAAACAACCTTCAAAGGATGAGAGTTACACCTTCATAAGTAGAAAACACCACCACATATTTTCATGAAAGTTCTGTAAAGAAAAGGGAAAAGAAAACTGAAGAACTTGCAACAAGTCAAAAAGTTAAAAAGAAGGCGAAAAAGCTCCAATTTTCCCTAGTAGAGGTCACATCCCCTAACAAACCAGTTACTAGGTCAGTAGCTAAAAGAATGTTTTCCATGAAAACATCACAAGCACCTAAGGAAGATCTAAAATTGTCCATAGACTATCCTAGTGACAAATACAACCTGATCATTGAGCTGCAAGAACAATTAAGGAAATCCCATTTTGTCATAACACAGTTGCAGCATAAAAACAGGGAAATGAATAAAAAATATTTGGAATGGTCCTTCAAGAGAGACATCCTAGTAACAAGTGAAACATCAGTCCCTGCAACTCCAACAAGCTCTAAAACAAAGTTGTAACACAATTGACCCTTAAGTACCCTTTTCTAGGGATGGGGCATCAAAATGTTTCTTACTCTAATCATCGTGAATCTCATACCCTAGGTCGTCATCCTCTTCTACTCTCTCGTATATTTATAACAACTACTATCGGGTTATAATCTGACCTCTGGTTTTCAATTTATGTCCTCTTGAAGTTCTTTGGGCATTATTAGTTGAGGTTCAAGTGGAACCCACATGGGTCCATATCATTTGTAGCATATCCAGGTCCCTACCTCCTACAGAGAAGGTCCATCCACATTCTAATCCAACAATGAGACTTGATACTCATTCAACACATAGGCTAGAGGGGGATTCGACATTCGACGCTTTGGTGTCAGATGTCCCTTTTCCTTTCTGCATGCATGTCCTTTAGAGTCCCAAATCCCTAAACTCTTGAAGGAGCCCAAAATTATTCCACATACCTCTATCCTTAGGTCCTTTCAACTTACCCTTGACGCTACACTCCAAACCTTCAGACTCCCGAAGGGTCCACCCTCGCACATGGTGATGTACTAGACGTGGAGAAAAGTGCAACTGGGTTTTAAATACTCCTCCTACCAAATGGACCAAACAGGTAAGTGTCAGGGTTGACACACAACAAGGTAGAGATGAAACTTGAACCTTACAGTGGGTGACACATGTCATTTAAAACATGGGTGCGTGTCACCCTGGGTGGCGTCAACATGCCACATCACCCTGGACTGGTAGCCTTCCAAGCCCTTCTATCTCATGGTGATGGTGTGTCCACATAACTCCTGGATCTAAGGCCTCTATTACTTCATAAATTAGGAATTCGAGGGATCCATGGTGTGATTTCCTATACCATGGTCTATATCTAACGGTCAAGGGATATACCGAAGGGTTCCTAGATCTACGGTCCTCATCACTTCACAAATCCATCCTTTAGATATTTTAACATCATGGACACTCTGCTCTCCCGAAG
This sequence comes from Picea engelmannii, assembly GCA_009831015.1. Classification (NCBI taxonomy): domain Eukaryota; kingdom Viridiplantae; phylum Streptophyta; class Pinopsida; order Pinales; family Pinaceae; genus Picea; species Picea engelmannii. The sequence goes on along the minus strand of ML789851.1, from coordinate 139,978 downwards.
AAATACCTTGTCAATGTACCATACATGGGTTAGTCCACTATTTGATTAGATGATTAAGAGGGGTTATTAACAGACTCTCTAGATCCATGACTCTTATCACTTCGTAACTTTGGCATTTAGGGAGTTTGGTGCTATCACATCTCTTTTCTCCTCAAGTAGGACTCCATCGGACTTACCTCAGTGTATATCCAATGGCCAAGGGGACTCCAAAATACCCTCATATATGTGGCTCATGTTACTTCGTTATTGATGAATGGGTCAAGGTTTAACGGTGGGGTAGGTCTATCTGCCAGAGTTATGGATATCACCAAGTGCAGGTCAACCTTATGGGTAATCGTAACCATCAGTTTCCTTCGGTCAGTTTAAAAATGGTAAGGTCAAAACACTTTGGAGCTTTGAACTCTCGGATTTTCGAAGCCGCAAGGACTTAAATCCTTTCGGGACTAGAAAAACATTCCTAGACCTTTGTCACATGGGTCCTTCAAAAAATATTTTGGGCTACACACTAATATATTATCTATGAATTGGTTAATGACACAGGGATGAGCCCTTGATCACATGAGTGAAAGGTCTAAGGGAGGCTCCCTCCTTCCATAGGGTTTGAACTTATTATCCCCATGAAGGTAGATTCTAGAGACCAACAAGGCTTAATAATCTTGGTAAATCATTCCCCGACACCATTGCAAACTTAAATCCCATAGCTCTCTAGCTGTTAAGCTGAGGCAAGAAGAAGACCATTTGAAAGCATGGGATCACAGAGAGATAGTACATATTTCTACCTTAATAATTCCATACATAAATCAGTCATAGAAATATAACTATATTGAATCATCATTTCCATTTTAATACACAGAGTATAAAAATACTTATCATAAAACCAGAATTCGTGAAGCGAGTGCTAAAAGGGCTGCCTATTTCCACCCAACCATAGGCACAAACAATATTGACCGAATTGACCACTAGCCTCCCTCGAGATAGACCATGATTCTCTGAGAGAGACTCTTTCTTCTTTTTGAGTAGGAGTTAGGAACGAAGGTTACTCTCCTCCTCCTATGAGATCCTGGAAATGGATTTTCTCTGTACCAAGAAAGGAGTTCTGCACAAGTAATTCCATAGTCACTCGTCATCCCCATTCATCATCTTGAAATGAAAACCTTTCCAACAACTTATTGCACCCAAAACGAGCTTATTTCCCAGTTCTTCCTCTAACTAGAGAGATGCAAGCTCTCTTTTCTCTTCTCGATATTGGGCTTTCGAATCTACTCTGTCACATCGATTTGTCTCTACCCAAAAATTACCTCTTTTATTTACTTACACATCCAGTTTGCATGGGTCTGAATATCCAACTTGTGGTCATGTCTAGAAGTCTTATAGATGGCTACTCTACCCCATCTCCTCATTAACTCTTGAGGAGGACACTTCCAACTACCAGTCTGACTAGTTAATCATTTATGGGTCAGAGGATTGTTCTAGGTCTAAGCCATCAAATCTAGTAAGGTACTGGTTTGGTGGGGGGTTCATCTCAACCATTTCTGTTTCTACTCATCATATCTCTCATAGAACCATGGTGTATATTGGGAAAATCCCCTTTCAGCATTTATGCAATACTATTCATTTTCTATTAATAACAAAAAATACATACATTGACGTTTTATAACAAAAAGGTTCATCAAATCCAACATTCACACATATCTAGCCTGCCATAGTCTCTTGGCCAGTTATAGTTATATCTAGAAACTGGGGGAAACAAGGGTATTACAATCCCCTACCCCTTAAAGGAACAATGTCCTCGATGTTCTATCTGTCGATGTTCTCTGAATGTACAGAGGTAAACAAAAACGGGTATTCATATTTCATGGAATCCTGTATTTTCCATGTACCTTCATCTGGACCAAAGTGTTTCCATTGCACCTTGACCTGTGAAATAGTTTCGTTCCTGAAGGGGTTTCCTTCCTTTCTATTATGCATTGTGGTTCTAGAAGGAATTCACCCTCTAGCTCCACCTGAATCATAGACTAGTTAATTATATGAATAGAATCATGTACATATTTCTTCAATAATGAAACATGGAAAAAATTATGTTCCTTCATTGTGGGAGAAAGTGATATCCTATATGGTATAGGCCCCACTCTATCCAATATTTCAAAAGGTCCACAATACTAAGGTTCCATCTTGTCATACATTCCAATTCTCAAGGAGCTTTTCCTAGGTCTAACTCTGAGATACACATGATCCCCTATTTTGAACTATATAGGAGTCCTCTTTTTGTCTGCTGATGCAGACCCTTTTTGTCTGCTATTTGAAACCTTTAACAAATCTGATCCATGGGTCCTTGTGAAAACTCGCCTTGAGCAACTAACACCAAGAGAGATCCTTACACTTCCATACGACCATGACCTAGTCCCTACACAAGCTCCTTTTACAACTTGCGTGTTCATGGGTTGAAGACCCTCGAATTTTTCTTCACCCAACGCCAATACCCAAGACGCGATGGGATATGGATCCTCCTTGTTAGCGCCCTCCATGTGTAATCACTGGCTAGGGCTAAGCACTAGTCTCACTCACAACTCATGAGTTGGAAGGTTGAACCTCTAGGCCCTTCTTTTACGAAAATTTGAGACACGAAAGTCAGAGAAGGTTTAACTCCTTTAGAGCTTCTTGGAACTTGCAACTTCGTGAGTTGAGTTGTTGAACCTTGGCACTCCTTTCTTATGATAACCCGAAGCATGAGAAGCTGATAGGGTGTTGACTTCCTCCCAAGCGATGAGTGTCCACCTGTCAACCACGTGGTCCCCACGTGATGGAAGCACCATGTGTTCTCCCAAGACCTTGACCCTCAGTCCTTCACAAATTCTGTAGTCGAAACTGATTCCTCCCAACCTCCAAAACCCCGATATGCGATATAGCGAAGGGGTTCTGATCCAACGGTTGCTCCTACTTCTCGCTATTCAGGAATTCACACAACCAAACGATTTGTTCTATCCTCTGAACTCATGGTATGAGATACCCCACAAAGATTCAGATATGACATTTCTCCCGTGGCTTGGATCCAATGGTCTGGATATCCTCCTCTGCTTCTCACAACTTGGGACTTCGCGACTCCAGGAGTTTGGTCTTCCACCTCCAAACTCACGAACCTTCGCGAAATGATCTGGCACCCCAAACTGACACAATCAATGGTCTTCGTTGATCCTTGACACCAATGTAATGGGTTCATCCAAACCTTATCCACCCTGCAACTCCTCTGGATCCTATGTTCCTTACAACTTTGTGTGTTCTCCACAAAGAATTTTGACCGTTAGATTTCTTTCTCAAGAGTCTCCGTGAAATGAGCCAGTGTTCTTTCCCTGAAACTTAACCTTCTGTGTGATGATTTCACTTCCTCATCTCCCTTTGAAGTGTTTCTATATCCATCTTGCTTTGAAGTGTTCAAAGGTGTTATCCCTCCCAAGCTTTTACTTTTAAACTTGAGTCTCTAAAAGGAATCCTGCATGCACTCCTTGCGACAAATCTTTCAAATATTCTAGGGTATTTGATCTTTCGACTCTGTGTACTTTCTACAACAATAGTCCTTCAACCTTTCAACCATAGTTGATAAGTTCTAAGGCCTCTACTAGCCTGCACACACCTTTCACGACTTTTGTGCTTCACCTGCACTTCTGCTGGAATGAGAATAATAGTATCCCTCCTAAGATCTCTGAGATAAAACTCAGAACTTTTGTCAACGCACACCTTGTGGATGTTTCACTGCACTCCTTGTAAGAAGTCTCTCAGGATGAGAAATAATTGAAAATAATTCTCTTTCTCTCTCAGAATTCATACATTCAACATGAAATCATACATTCAACACAACATAGCATCATAACAAATGCATAACAGAGAGAATAAAAAAACTGTAAGCATACCATTCAGCATATGTAAATAGTAAGCATCATAACACCATGAAATCTGAGTCAAGCTTCATATATTAACTCAAATACACTTGTACATGGGTTCTTCTCTACAGCTCAACAACTTGTGAAATCTCTCTTCTTCTGTTCTAATGATACAACAACAACTACCATGATATAAAGGCGAGGGTGTCTATATCCGTTCTCCCTTCTGTGTTCTAACTATCTAATCTATAAATTCAAATCTACCTACTTTCATTAACTGAGCTTAAATGCCTTTTACATTGACATATGAGAGAAAATCACTCCAGATCTGTTTACAACATGCAAGTATGTTTCCCTTAACTACTACATTAACATATGTTCATTAGTTTTTCAAAAACATTTCAAAATGTGCAAAATGTGTGTTGCACTCCTCCATCTATCTTTTGCCTTCATGATCGCTTGGTTGGCTGCTTATGATGCTTCTGCATCATACTCCCTCACTTGAAAATTTTCATGAACTCCTATTCATGAGCTCTTGCACGGTCTGTCCATGCTTATGGATTTCTATTTCATCTTCCCAACTGACATCTTCAATTGGGTGTCCTTTCCACTGGACCAAGTATTCAAAATACTCTTTTCTCCTGGTCTTTTTGCTGACCCTCTTGTCAATTATACTTTCCATCTGTGGCTTTTCAGCTACAGGCATTTGTTTTTTCAATTGAACCTCTTTCTGTTCATTTTCTGCTCTTGCTTCTTCAATTTTGTAAGGGTACAAATCCATGAAATTGAATATCGGTGAGATTCTGATCCCATCGGGTAATTCAATCTCATATGCATTTTCCCCAAATTTCCTTATGACCTTGCATGGTCCAATATTTTTCATCTTTAGTTTATTATATGTTCCCCTTGGGAACCTTTCCTTCCTCAGATGTGCAAGAATCAGATCACCAACTTCAAATTGAATTTCTCGCCTGTGTTGATCTGCTCTTTGCTCGTATTCTTGACTTGAATTCTACAATCACTCCTTAATTCAGCTGTGAAGCTCCTTCATTGCTTCTGTAAAGTATTATGCACTAGCACTCCTGAATTCAACTTGTTTTGAATCTTTCAATTCCGAAACTCCCCTTGGCTGCATTCCATATACAATTTGGAATGGAATCTTCCCTGTTCTTCTGTTGAGTGAGTCATTGTAAGCAAATTCCGTTTGTGGCAGAATGTGATCCCACTGACTGTGGTGTTCAGTCACTAAGCTCCTCAAAAAGTATCCCAAGATTTTGTTCACGACTTCTTTCTGTCCATCCGTTTGAGGATGACATGATGAGCTAAAAGATAAACTTGTCCCCATCTTTTCCCACAAATTTCTCCAAACATTTCCCACGAACTTGGTATCCCAATCAGACACAATACTCCTTGGTAAGCCGTGAAGTCTGACAACTTCCTTGAAAAACAGGTTCGCAATATGAGTTGCATCATTGGTTTTCTGGCATGGTATGAAATGTGCCATTTTTGAAAATTTGTCAACTACCACAAATATTGAATCACATCCTCTTTGTGTTCTTGGCAGTCCCAATATAATTTCCATGCTCACTGCGTCCCACTACCATTTTGGTATGGGTAATTGCTGATATAACTTTGTGTTATGTCTTTTCACTTTTGTGTGTTGACAAATCCTACATATGTCCACAAATTTCTTAACATATGTCCTCATCCCTGGCCAAAAATATGAGCCATTCAACTTTGAGAACATCTTATCCTGACCAAAGTGCTAGACCAATCCTCCACTATGTTTTTCCTTCAGCAGGTTCTCCCTCATGGAGCATTTTGGAATACATAATTGATTGCCCTGAAATAATAACCCATCCTGGATCATATACTCGGTCCATTGGCTTCTGTCCCTGAGAAATGGATTCTTAGATGCCTCATATGCCTCCTTAAAATCTGGATAATCTCTGTACATTTCTTTGAGGTTATCAAAACCCAAAGTCTTGACTCTAAGTTCCTGCATAAGGAAACATTTCCTCCTCAAAGCATCAACAACTTTGTTAGCAGTTCCATAAATATGCTTAGTTACAAAAGTAAAATTATGCATGAATTCAACCCATTTAACATGTTTTTGGTTCAACTTCTCCTGTTGAGTCACAAATTGCAAAGAGTGATTATCACTGTACAAAACAAACTCTTTAGGAACCAAATAATGTCTCCATTTCTTCAACACTTGTATGACTGCATAGAATTATTTGTATATGTTGAGTACTTAATCTTTGCTTCATTCAGTTTTTCACTGAAGTATCTGATTGGTTTGTCATCTTGGCTCAAGACCGCTCCAATTGCAAATCCACTCGCGTCACACTTGACCTAGAATGTCTTGCTAAAATCTGGCAAAACCAGAATTGGTTGTTCTGTGATCCTCTTCTTCAGCAGATTGAATATCTTCTCTACTTCTTTTGTCCAATGAAAATATTTTTGTCTTTTCTTCACCGTATCCATCATTGGTGTGCTAATTCCACTGAAGTTTCAGATGAATTTCCTATAAAAACTTGCCAAACCATGGAAGCTTTGAACTTCAAACACATTTTTTGGCGATGGACAAATCTTAATTGCATCTACCTTTTCGGGATCCATCTTCAACTCATTCACAGAGATAAAAAAACCCAAATAAATGAGTTTTGTCCTCATAAATGATGATTTCTTCGTATTAATCAATAATTTCTCTTGATGTAATCTCTTCATCACTGTAGCTAAATGCCTTAAGTGCTCTGCTTCTGTCTTGCTGAAAATTGATATATCATTAAGATATACAATGACAAATTTCCCTATGAAATCCTTTAGGACTTCGTTCATCAGTATCATGAAAGTACTGGGTGCATTCATTAATCCAAATGGCATGACAAGCCATTCATATATCCCTTCATTTGTCTTGAATGTTTTCTTCCATTCATCACCTTCTCTCATTCAGATCTGATGATATCTTCTTTTCAAATCAATCTTTGAAACAAATCTTTCTCCACTCAAGCAATCCATCAAGTCATCCATCCTTGGCAACATAAATCTGTATCTAATGGTAATCTTATTGATTTCCCTTGAGTCTGTACACATCCTCCATCCTCCATCTTTCTTTGGGTTGACCACTGTTGGAACATCGCATGGACTCAAGCTTTCCCGAATCAATCCTTTGTCCATTAAGTCTTGGACCTATCTCTTAACTTCTTCATTTTCCCATGGTGTCAACCTGTACATGGATTTTTTTGGTAAACTAGCTCCAAATATAAGATCGATGTGATGGATTATACTCCTGATAGGTGGCAACGAACAAGGTAGTTCATCCACTACTATATCAACAAACTCTCATAGAAATTTCTATATTTCTTCTGGTAAATCATCTATCCTTGTATTGGTTAAAAAAAAATTAGGCTTCCTAACCACAATAAATTCTGTGTCTTCCTTCTTCTTAACCTCCTTAAGAATTTCCTTCCCACTCATGAGAAGTACAATGTTGCTCATCTCTGTTTTCACCTCTTGGTTTTTAATCGACAACAACATGTGCATCCTCCCATTCTTCTCCGGGGTGTACGTGTTCTTTCTCCCATCATGAATCATGTTATGATCATATTGCCATGGTCTACCCAACAATATATGACAAACATCCATGGGAATGACATCACATAATATTTCATCCTTATATCCCCCTATTTTAAATTCAGCTAAACATTGTTTAGTGACGTTTACCTGATGTCTTTTTTGTAGCCACGAAACTCTGTATGGTCTTGGATGTATAACAGTCTCCAGCTCCATATTTTCTACCATCTCTGTAGATACTAGATTGTCTGTGCTACTGCTGTCCACTATGAATTTGCATACTGTTGGTCACTATAATTGCTTAATTGATTCAAACAATCAAGTGATACATAAATTATCAACCCAGGGAAGTCTTTTTATTTCAAAGATAACCACACACTATATATGCTCAATTCCAAAAGCAGCTTAGTTTTGTAGTAAAGAAACTTATACTAATCACACTTTCTTGACTAAAATGAAGCTCTGAATTAAATCACAGGAAAGCAACTTCCCTATTGCAGATATTGAAGATTAATCTAAGAATCCTGGATTACATTTAGAATGGCACTTGCAATGGGAAAGAACAACTATTCTGCAACCAGAGAACATGACCCTTACTCTCAAACAGAGACTTCAGTACTAATGCTCTTTCATGAAAACAGTAAGTAGAAGACTATTAACTCTATCTAATAGAGAACAAGGCCATCTAGTTCCTTCCTTTCTAAGCAGGATCCTTAAGCCCTATTTCTGTTAGCACACTTGTGGAGTTGAGGTTTACAGATAACAGGATAGTCCGATCCCTTCCTTTCTGAGAAGGGACCCTTAACCCAGTCTCTGGCTAGCACACCTACAGGAATAATGGAAATCTACAGAGAACGGGATGTTCTGGTTCCTTCCTTTCTGAGAAGGAACCCTTAACCCAATCCCTGGCTAGCACACTTGCAGAATTAAATGAAATCCATAGAGGACAGGATGTTCTAGTTCCTTCCTGTCTGAGTAGGAACCCTTAACCCAAGCCCTGGCTAGCACTCTTGTAGAATTAAATAAAATCTACAGAGGAAAGGATATTTTGATTCCTTCCTGTCTGAGAAGGAACCCTTAACCCAGTCTCTGGCTAGCACAATTTGCAGAAGTAAATGAAATCTACAGAGGACAGGATGTTCTGATTCCTTCATGTCTGAGCAGGAACCCTTGAGCCAGTCTCTAGCTAGCACAATTTGCAGAAGTAAATGAAATCTACAGAGGACAGGATGTTCTGATTCCTTCCTATCTGAGCAGGAACCCTTAACCTGGTCTCTGGTTAGCCTTATAAAATCATCACACAAGATTGCTAATAAAAAGAATTACGAATTTCATTCAATGAACTAAGACAGAGTCAGTAGTGTTTCAGCAAAGTGGAATCCATTAAAAGCAGTGTTTCAGCAAACAAAAGTTAATCAAAGCATAAACAGAAATTGTACTAACACACTTCTAAATTAATGGGTGAATCTTGTGAAGAAGGTGGGCCCTCCCTTCTCACAAGATTCCCCTGAAATGAAAAATCTAGAGAAGGATACTCAAAGCAGTCTTCTATTCATTTGTCGAAATATCACATTACAATTTGGAAAATAGAATACGTCCCACTTCTCTGGAGTTTCTTCAATACATAAAACTTGGATCCCTCGAATGATGATTTCCTCTTATTTAAAGAGGAAATCCCTTCAATACAATAATTACAATGCATATATGAGTCCTATCCTTAGTCGGATCTACTTTCTAAACCAGCATAGGATGTCCTAGTCTCACGTAACAGAATGCTATTACAGGAGTTGAATGAGGTATTGTTGTTACTACTGGTGTAACAACTTCTTCCCGTTGTTGCTGATGCTATTTCAGCATCGTAATTCGCGGGCTGTTTCAGCCACGTGAATTGCGCTCTGACTATGTCGGCATTCTTGTGTAGGAGCGACGATTATAGCTTTATTGACCGCTGACTGTAACGGCTTCCTTTGTGTTTCAGCATCGTCGGTCCTGGTGGTTTCCTCTGTGTTTCAGCATCTGCAACTCTGGACTGTGTAACAGCTCCGTGTTTCAGCATCTGTGACCTCGGACTATAAGGCAACTCCATGTTTTAGCATCTGCAACCTCAGACTGTATAGCAGCTCTGTGTTTCAACATCTGCATCCTCAAACTATAAGGTAGCTCCGTGTTTCAGCATCAGTTCTGTGTTTCAGCAACAACGACCTTGGACAGTTCTGTGTTTCAGCAATAGGCCTCAAATGCTAATCTGCAGTTTTGAACACTTATGCATTTCTAATCAATGGTCAAGTACGAGAGTGATGTAAAATATTATGAAAAACAGATTAAACATATAGTAATGAGAGGGGACTTTGTATACCTTTGGGATGATCCGATAAAGTGATAGTATGAGTCTAAATATGGGTGATCAATAGTATAATAGTGGCGAAAAGTATAGGCAAAAAGGTACATTGTGTGCTCCTAAGATCCTTCCCAACTCAAGGTGTTGCGTGTCCTCAGGAAACTCACTCTAAATCAGAGTCTAGATACCGACTCTGATCATGTAAGTTACTCAAGTTGTAACTGTGGGACGTACTGTCTATCAGCGTTCTGAACCCTTGCACCTGCTGCAATCTTTGCCATGTTGTTGTTTCTGCCTTCTTAAGCAGCTTATAACTGACTTGATACCTTTCTATTGGCAACCAGAGAATGGGAAAATAAAACCGGTACCCTATCCAATTTTCAGCACAATGTCTAACACACTAGATATAGTTGGGTATCCTGGAAATTGCTACTTCTAAGTTGGGAGGACCAAAAGGATTGTGTTGTTATCTCTTCTCCATGGATTGCTGCCAAAACAGGTTATTGGCCTGGAGGGTAGGAATCTCTATGGATCTGATGATGTGTTCACAATCCTCGAGCACTTCTGATTGTAGCTGCTGAACATGTTCAGTCACCCCTGGTTGTTTTAAGAACTCATAATATTGTGAGATAAAGGTAGCTTCCCTCTGTGGTTCTGGTCTAATCCAGAGGAGGCGATTATCTTCATTGTGGTTGGCAACAAAAAGTCATCTTGCCAAATGATTTGATTGAGGAGAAAGGAGGTGAATGCTCGAATTTGAATGTCCCCAACAAGGGGATTTATGTTTAGCAACCTGTTTTCTGGAATAGCCTCATTATGAAAGTATGCCTCACAGAGGAGGTGTTGATCCTTGGTAGAGGCAGCTACAAAAGTTTTGATAAAATATGTTGATTGTATTACTGCATGGGGTTTACCTTCTATAATGGACTTGATCTAAAACCATGTGAGTCTCTCCATTAGGAATAAGGAGTAGTTGCAAGATGGCTTCCTTGTGGCCAGTAGCTTCTGCACCAAATCAAATACCAGGACCAATCTACCTTTCAATTCTTTGTTCTTCTTCTTAAGCTCACGAGCTTCCCGGCATATCTATTCTAATACTTCCCAATTTGAGTAAGTATGGTTAATCCAGATTTGTTTGTGCACTTGCAGGTTTTTGGCCTGAGTTTCAACATATTCTTTCTTCCATTTTTGTATTTCTGCATGTTCATCTCATAGCTGAGTCTATGTTTCAGCGTTAGAACTAGTGGGATGAGGTAAGGTTTGAGTGGATTGTTCCCTGGAAGCGGGGAGATTGATCTGGTTGGGAGGTGTGAATTCCTCCATAGGCACTGTCTGTACAACCTTGTTGACACAGGTAGGGGCTTCGTTTGTTGCAATGGAGGGCTCAGCCTTAAGTTTGGGAGGGCCTGCTAGTTCTTGTGTTGCAGCAGGTTCAGTCTTAAGCTTGGGAGGGCCTGCTGGTTCTTGTGTTGCAGCAGGTTCAGTCTTAAGCTTGGAAGGGCCTGCTGGTTCTTGTGTTGTAGCAGGTTCTGCCTTGGCTACAAAAGGTGAAGGAATAGGGGTTGCTCCTAGCACTGGCACTTGAATTATCTTATAGCCTGCTTGATAGTAAATATCTCCACATTGGCAACACATGTAATCTTTACACAAGTTCTCTGTAGTTTTCTCGGATGAGGTTGTTGCTCGAGCTAAGGTGTACGACTCTAGTTCTTTTTCATATGTTTCCCTTGCCCTGGCTAATTCTTGCTGATATGCTTTCACTTGAGACTTTAAAAACTCATTTTCTTCCAAGACAGCGGCCATTGTTGCTTCTAGTTGTTGAGGAGGAACTGTAGGTATGGAAGCTGCTCCTTGTGTTTCAATTTCTTGGTGTAGGAAAAGTAAAGTTGCAGGCCCCTGAGCCTCTAATTCCTGTATATCAATTTCTATGTCAGTGGCTGGTTCTTGTGTTTCAGCCACTGAATGGGTAGTTGGCTTTTTAGCTGCTTGGCCTGAGGAGGGTGGTGTTGTAGCATTCTAGGCCTCTGATTCCTGTAATTCAATTTCAAGGTCAGTGGCTGGTTCTTGTGTTTCAGCCACTGGATGGGTAGCTGGTTTTTGTGTTTCAACTACTTTATTTGAAACAAATGATGTCTGGGCATCTGGTTCCTGTAACTCCATGTCAAAATCAGTGGCTGGTTCTTGTGTTTCAGCCGTAGCTATTTCTTGTGTTTCAGCTATGGCTGGTTCTTGTGTTTCAGCCACTGAGTGGGTAGATGGTTCTTTTGTTTTAGCTACCTTATGTGACACAGATGGTGTTACAGTACCCTGGGCATCTGGTTCTTGTGTTTCAGTGCCCGTAGTTGAAAAAGGCAAAGATCCCGGGATTGGGGAGGTTGGAGGTGTACGGGGTATCAATCGAATTGGTGGGGAATCTAGGGTAGTGGTCATAAAGGGTGGCCTCATTGAGGCTCTTGTTTTCTTTTTGCACAAGAAGGGTGGAAAGGGGGGAACTTGTTTTCGTTTTCATGAGGGTCTTTCATTAATGATGGGGCAGGCGACATTTTTAGGTTCAGAGTCATCACTGAGAATATGAAGGGCGGGAGTGGATGACTCTGGTACGGTATGTGGTGGATTTGGTGGGGTAGGGGAATTGACTGGATTGGTTGGTTCTGAGGGTGGGATATTGGGTACTTCGGGGACGTCTGGGGGGTTTTGTTGTTGCTGCTCCTCGGGAATTTCAGTAGCTGGTTTAGGGTTTATGGGTGGGTTATTTAGTGGATGGTTTTGTTGTTCAAAACCCTTGTGGATGAGTAATTGAACAATATAGTGGTGGGTAAGTGACAGGGTTGGATCTTTGGCCTTCCGACAGTAATGTTCCATAGTCTTCAAACAACCCAAAAAATAATAGGGAAGATTGACCCGTCTGTTATGCCTTAAATGAGAAAGTAGAAGAAAGTTGTGTTGGTAGACTACCTGATAGCGACCTTCGCAGGTCAGGTAGTGCTTGATGAATCTAGCAACCTCCGTCCATGGGGGTGGAAGTGAGCTGATCTGAACACCCCTACCCTTCAATACAATTCTTTCCTCAGGCAGGAAGAAGCTCTGCTGGACATCCCTGATGATATGCTTTTGACTGAACATACGAGTGTCATCACTAGGGAGGCCTGAGACTACTGCTATGTTGTCTTCTGTTACAGATATTCGGACGCCTGCAACGATAGAATGGTTCTCCTGAAGATTTCAGGCGAACTGTAGGACTTGATGTTCATTATATCCTTGAAGCCTGTGAAAGTAATTAAGCCACCCTGCCTACTCAAAGATTTGATACATTGCTGGATAGTGCTTGAGTAGCGCTGTGGTGGCAGGTTCATTTCATATGACAGCTCCTCCCATGGCTACTAGCTTAGTAATATACAACGTCGAGAGTTTGTGTATCAACTCTGGCACAAAGTGAGTTTTCCGAGGGAGTATATGTAGGAATAGTGGTTAAATGCGCGAAAAGGCGGTGAAATGGGGATGGAAGTTGTGAAATCGGGTGAAATGATGGTATCACAGATTTGATGTGTACTTCCCCTCCCGTCAAGTGCGACTAGTAATAATTGCACTTGAATGGTCATAATGGCTTAAAATCTTTCTCATTAACTATAGGCTAACTGAATTACATAATATTTACATACCTCACCTTACCATTCGATTCGTTCTGCCAACGAGATATCATGCCTGTCCATGGTAGTCTTGTCATGGTGGAGGCCTTTGATTGTGTCAAGGGTTTGCTGATGAACTACAATCTGAGGGCATAGAAGCTTGCTGATAGACGATGGTGAAAGACTGGTGTTTCAGCAACATAGAAGAATGAAACAATTGCTATACATGAAGAACTGCTGATGAATGGTGTTTCGGTATCGGAAGAAAGTCAAAAGTGATGAACAGTGGTGTTTCAGCATCGAAAGAAAGTCAAAAGTGTTGAACAGTGGTGTTTCAGCATCGTGAAAAAGTCGAGAGTGCTGAATAGTGGTGTTTCAGCATCGGAGAAAATGATGAAGGGTTGCTGACAATGGTGTTTCAGCAACGGAAAAAGGAAAGGCGAAACGATTGTTGAATGGAGTTGTTTCGTCGATGAAATATGGTGAGAAAATGGTGGACTGTAGTGTTTTGGGAGTGGGGAGAAAAAAAAAGTGTTGAACAGTGGTGTTTCAGCATCGGGGAAAAAGTCAACAGTGCTGAGCAATGGTGTTTCAGCATCAGAAGGGGAAAGACGAAACAATTGCTGGACGGAGTTGTTTCGTCAATGAATGATGGTGAGGGAGTGGAAAAAAGGGTGTCAAACCATGATGGGGGAAAAAGGGGTGAGTTTGGTGTTTTAGTAATGAAGGAAAGGGGTGGATTGATGACAGTGGTGTTTCGGCAACAGAGAAAAGTCAAAAGTGCGGAACGGTGGTGGTTCGGCCTCAGAAGCAAGTCAAGAGTGTTGAGCAATGGTGTTTCAGCAGCATGAAGGTCAATAGTGTTGAACAGTGGTGTTTCAGCATCGTGAAAGTTAACAGTGCTGAATAGCAGTGTTTCAGCATCGTGAAAGCTCGTCTCTTTGAAGTGGAATCGTCCTCTTCTGGTGGATATGCTTCGATCGGTAATCTGCAAAAATGACTATAGCATGGTATTTCTTGACAGGGATTATTAGAAAAAAAAATCTAATCTAATCTAATACTAAATAAAATCAATCTTAAAAGAATTAATTGCTATTAGGGGTAGAAACCTCGTCGAGGAAGAGAAAATGGGCGTCTACCATGCATGTGGCCTTAAAATCTTCTTTAGAAATAGGTTGCTGGTACAGACGGAGCCGATGACCATTTACAAGTAACGGGGTTCTGGAGTCATCGATTGTAAGGAGCCTTACTGTTCCATTGGGGAAAATTGTGTCTACTTCGTAAGTTCCAAGCCATCTTGTACGCAGTTTTCCTTGAAATTCTTTGAACCGGGAATCATACAATAGGGCCCAATTACCTTTTTGGAACTGCTTGTTTTTTATGTTTTTGTCATGCCATTTTGATCTTTGCTGTTGAATTATGGTTGTTTGTTGAATGGCATCTAGTCTTTTCTCCTCTAGTTCATTGAGCTGTTGCAGCCTGGTTGTTTGTGCATCAGTTAGATCAAGGTTGGTAGCTAAATCAGTCCTTAATGTTTTTATCTCAAATTCCATAGGAAAGACAACACTCTTTCCATAGACTAATTCATAGGGAGAAAATCCTATAGTATTTCTCCAGGTAGTTCTGTAGGCCCATATTGCTTCAAGGAGCCTGTGGGACCAATCCTTTCTACTTTCCTTCACTGTTTTTGTGAGAATGGCTTCAATTAATTTGTTTTTGCTTTCCACCTGTCCATTGGCTTGGGGGTTGTATGCTGTAGTCATTCTCTGCTGAATATCATATTTCTGAAGGGTGGCTTTGAACCCATGAGAGTTGAAAGGAGGTCCTCCATCTGTAACTAATTCTTTTGGCATTCTAAATCTGGTGAAGATGTCTTTAAATAAGAAATCTATAACTACTTCTTCAGTCACTCTATGGAGTGCCTTGGCTTCCACCCATTTAGTCATGTAGTCTGTGCAGACCAGTATATAAACTTTTTTATTGGATGGAGGATTGATGGGTCCTATGAAGTCTAAGGCCCATCTTTCAAATGGTTCAAGTACTACCTTGGGGTTTAGTGGAATTTCATCTCTATGATTAGGTTGGCCTACTCTTTGGCAGCTATCACAGGCCTTGACATATTTCTTTGCATCTTTGAAGAGTGAGGGCCAATAGTACCCCATCCTGAGAATTTTATATGTTGTTCTTTTATCAGCAAAATGCCCTCCACAAGGGCCATCATGACAAGCTTTCAATAGATCATACACCTCATCTTCTCGAACACACCTTCGGATTTTTTGATCAGCTCCTATATGGAAAAGGTACCCGCTTATCCAACTATACCGAGCACTTTGATGAACAATACTTTTTTTCTCTCGGTAGGATAGATGTGATGGAAACTTTCCTGCAACCAAGTAGTTAGCAATATCTTCATACCAAGGTGAGTGAACAGAAACTACAAATAGATATTCATCAGGAAAGGAGTCATCCACTGGGGTATCATCATCAGGTGTCAAACGAGAAAGGAAATCAGCAACTACATTCTCTTTTCCTGGTCTATCTACAATTGTGATATCAAATTCTTGCAATAAC
>ML789851.1:99655-123212 GCA_009831015.1 Picea engelmannii | reverse complement strand
TCTGATATAGGATAGATAAACCCTGCATTGAGCAATTTTTGAAGTTCTTCCTTCAGGATTTCTCTTAAATTTGGGTTCATTCGTTGCTGAGGTTGACAGATTGGTCGACAATCTTCCTTAATATATATTCTATGAGTACATAAGTCAGGGGAGATTCCCTTCATGTCTGTGTAATCCCATGTGAATGCTTCTTTATTTTCCCGAAGTAACTTTATTAACTGTTGTGTTTCAACATCCGTCAAATGAGGGTTTATATTTAATGTTTTACCAGGTTCAATTTCGACTGGTATGCTTTTGGAGGAGATGGTTTTAGGTGTTTGAGGTGGGCTTTTTGGACTGAGGTTTTCTTGATTATCAGACTCCAACAGTGCAGTTAATTGATTATGAATTTGTGGAGTGACAGAGGAGGGCTCGCAGATAAAATTATTGATGATTTCATCCTCAGTAGAGTCTTTCAGGCTTAAATCTTGTCTGATAGTCAGAAGAGGTTGAGTAGGTTGATCCTCAAAATCTACCCATACAGAATTATCATTATTAGCCAGGGGTGTAGCATGAGGATAAAGTGTAATATGATTAATTTCATAAACATTTGAAATTGTCATTGACCCTGATCTACAGCTAATAAAAGCATCTGTTGTGGCTAGCCAAGGTCTACCCAGAATTAGAGGGTGGCCCCCCAACTTTGTTTTGGGTTGCAACACTGTAAAGTCGACTGGATAATTCCAGGATTCCACGGAGATACTAAGGTCTTCAATGACTCATTCTGGTTTAATTGTGGATCGATCAACCAATTCTAGGATAGTTGGGGTCTCTCTGACTTCATCTTGTAATTGTAGCAGCTGTAAAGTTTCTAAAGTCATGATATTGATGGCTGCACCTAGGTCTACCAGGACTCAAGGAATTATAGTTTTTCCCACTTGTACTGTAACAATAGGGTGGCCAGGATCACCATATTTGACTGGGGGAGTCTTGCCTGACATTAATGCAAACAAATCTCCAGTAACATGGACTGTAAGGGGATCCTTAGTTTTCCTACCAGGATTTTTAACACAGATATCTCTCATTGTCCTAGCATAAATAGGTACGTTGTGGAGTGCTTGTAGTAGGGGAATTTTAACATATAAATTTTGTAATTCCCCTAGAAGATTAAAGGTTGGTGGTTCAGGTGTTTTAGTTAAGGCTAAATGCTCAGGAAATGGTGGTGTTGTTTTTTCAGCAGCATTGTTAGAGGATTATTGTACCTTTTCAGGTACATCATGCTCTTTTGTTTCCTCTTTATCAAAAGAGGTAACATCAGCTATGGTAGGTTCCACTATTCTCCCAGATCGAAGATGAATATCATTGCATTGTGCAAGGAGAAGGGAAAGTGTAGGCTGGTTATAAATATCAATGCACTGCACAACTTTATTATTCGGGTTGGGGTTAGGTTGTACAGGTAGTTGGGGTCTCATCGTTTGATTGTTTTGAGGAGTACCTGCTGGCATGGAGAGTGGTTGTGAGAATTGAGGAAATTGGTTTTGAAAGGGGGGTTGTTGTCCTCTCCAATTCTGATTCCATTGATTCTAATATGGTTGTTGTTGTTGTGGAGGCCAAGAGGTCCACATTGAGGGATCAACAAAGGGTGGGTTATTTTGTTGCATGGGTGGGCAATTTTGTTGCATGGGTGGGTAAGTTTGTTGCATGGATGGGAAATTTGTTTGATTAGTGTATTGCATTTGATTGTACGGGGGGTAACTCATTTGATTGAAAGCAGAGTAATTATTCCAATGATTAGGAGATGCAATGGTATGTTAGAATTCATACCTTGTCCTCGCGGTTGCCATTGTCTCCTTTGTGTCATCAGATAGACAACTTCATCTTCTTCGTCCGTTGGTTGCAATGCTGCTTTAATCCCTGGTAAATATGGACAATTCTAGGTATCATGATCTTTGTCATAGATAGTGCAGATTGGTTTTCTGTCCAGTGGACATTCTCTTCGTGGGTGCTTGTCTCTGCATTGAGAACAAAAGATGGACAAGGTTGCTTCTGCTTCTGCTTTCCTTTTCTTAATCTCCAGGGTATCCATTTGTGAGGCAAAAGAGATTAACATTTCATTTTTAAAATCTTCAAGTAAATTACCTATCTCGGCTCTTGTTGCTCCCCCACTGACTGATTTGTGGACTCTTGAAAATGTGGTGTCCCTGTTGTTCAATATGTTTCTTGAAGCTCCCCTTGAACATCTTTTGCATAAATTGACAATTTCATCATATGATTCCTTAGATATGTCCCCTTTCCCAAGCATATTCAGCATATCCAGAGAGTCATCCCTTACCCCTTTTAATAAAATAGTTTTGAGAATATCCTTACTTACATTGGCATGACTGGATCTTTGTAGATTGTATTGTAGCCTCTCTACAAAGTCTTCTAGATTCTTGTCCTCTTTCTACATCATTTTAAATAGCTCCTCCCTCTTTTCTCTCGTTCAGTAGTAGTCCTGGTACTTGTTCAGAAATTTCTGTTTCATTTGGTCCCATGTTGTGATTACATGGCCTCCAAGACTCATAAACCATCTTACTGCATTCCCTTTTAGTGTTGCTGGAAATAACTTCAGTTTTTGAGCATTAGAAACGTAATCATAGCTTCTACATAATATATCAAACTCAAATAGAAATTCATCAGGATCCTCTGAAGATAAACCATGAAAATTAGGCAATGCTGAGAGTGGAATTTTTTTCATGGGGGCTGTCCCTCTAGGGAGATCACCAATAGGGAATCCTAGTGTAGAGAAAGAGTTTTCATATTTTACCTCGCCTTCAGGACCTACCTGTTCTTCGTGATGCAATTCTTCATTGTACTCATCCATGTTTTCCTCTGTCTTCTCTCCCACTACACTTGCTCTATCGTAAATGTCTCCTACTGGATTTTGGACTGTCTCCGGACTCCAAACTTCTTTCCCTGTTCCAAAAATTGCTCGAAATGAAGGCTGGGAGTTCTGTTTTTGAAGATTTGGTCGTTGAGCAGCAGATTCAGACTTGGATAAAATCTCGTCAATGAAAGTCTTTCTTCTTCCTTTTCCTTTTCCCTTGCCACCTATAGGGTTAGTGTCTTTGGGGTCTTTCATGCATTCTTTTTATCTAAAGAAAACAAATCACAAGTTCTTTTGAAATCTATAGCTATCTTCCTCGGCAACGATGCCGAAATGTTGGTCACTATAATTGCTTAATTGATTCAAACAATCAAGTGATACATAAATTATCAACCCAGGGAAGTCTTTTTATTTCAAATATAACCACACACTATATATGCTCAATTCCAAAATCAGTTTAGTGTTGTAGTAAAGAAACTTATACTAATCACACTTTCTTGAATAAACTGAAGCTCTGAATTAAATCACAGGAAAGCAACTTCCCTATTGCAGATCTTAAAGATTAATCTAAGAATCCTGGATTACATTTAGAATGGCACTTGCAATGGGAAAGAACAACTATTCTGCAACCAGAGAACATGACCCTTACTCTCAAACAGAGACTTCAGTACTAACGCTCTTTCATAAAAACAGTAAGCATAAGACTATTAACTCTATCTAACAGAGAACAAGGCCATCTAGTTCCTTCCTTTCTAAGCAGGAGACTTAAGCCCTATTTCTGTTAGCACACTTGTGGAGTTGAGGTTTACAGAGAACAAGATAGTTTGATCCCTTCCTTTCTGAGCACGGACCCTTAACCCAGTCTCTGGCTAGCACACCTACAGGAATAATGGAAATCTACAGAGAACAGGATGTTCTGGTTCCTTCCTTTCTGAGCAGGAACCCTTAACCCAATCCCTGGCTAGCACACTTGCAGAATTAAATGAAATCTACAAAAGGCAAGGTGTTTTGATTCCTTCCTTTCTGAGCAGGAACCCTTAACCCAATCCCTGGCTAGCACACTTGCAGAATTAAATGAAATCCACAGAGGATAGGATGTCCTGGTTCCTTCATGTCTGAGCAGGAACCCTTAACCCAATCCCTAGCTAGCACTCTTGTAGAATTAAATGAAATCTACATAGGACAGGATATTCTAATTCCTCCCTGTCTGAGCAGGAACCCCTAACCCAGTCTCTGGCTAGCACAATTTGCAGAAGTAAATGAAATCTACAGAGGACAGTATGTTCTGATTCCTTCTTGTCTGAGCAGGAACCCTTAACCCAGTCTCTGGCTAGCACAATTTGTAGAAGTAAATTAAATCTACAGAGGACAGGATGTTCCGATTCCTTCCTGTCTGAGTAGGAACCCTTAACTTGGTCTCTGGCTAGCCTTATAAAATCATCACACAAGATTGCTAATAAAAAGAATTACGAATTTCATTCAATAAACTAAGACAGAGTCAGTAGTCTTTCAACAAAGTGGAATCCATTAAAAGCAGTGTTTCAACAAACAAAAGTTAATCAAAGCATAAACAGAAACTGTACTAACACACTTCTAAATTAATGGGTGAATCTTGTGAAGAAGGTGGGCCCTCCCTTGTCACAAGATTCCCCTGGAACAAAAAAGCTAGAGAAGGATACTCAGAGCAGTCTTCTATTCATTTGTTGAAATATCACATTATAATTTGGAAAATAGAATACGTCCCGCTTCTTTGGAGTTTCTTCAATACATAAAACTTGGATCCCTCGAATGATGATTTCCTCTTATTTAAAGAGGAAATACCTTCGATACAATAATTACAATGCATATCTGAGTCCTATACTTAGTTATATCTACTTTCTAAACTAGCATAGGATGTCCTAGTCTCACGCAACAGAATTCTATTACAGGAGCTGAATGAGGTATTGTTGTTATGACTGGTGTAACAACTTCTTCCCGTTGTTGCTAATGTTGTTTCAACATCGTAATTCGCACGCTGTTTCAGCCACGTGAATTGTGCTCTGACTATGTCAGCATTCTTGTGTAGGAGCAATGGTTATAGCTTTGTTGACCGCTGACTGTAACGGCTTCCTTTGTGTTTCAGCATCGTCGGTCCTGGTGGTTTCCTCTGTGTTTGAACATCTGCAACTCTGGACTGTGTAACAGTTCCGTGTTTTAGCATCTGCGACCTCGGACTATAAGGAAGCTCCGTGTTTCAGCATCTCTGACCTCGGACTGTATAGCAGCTCTGTGTTTCAGCATCTGCGTCCTCGGACTATAAGGCAACTCTGTGTTTCAGCATCAGTTCTGTGTTTCAGCAACAGCGACCTTGGACAGTTATGTGTTTCATCAATAGGCCTCAAATGCTAATCTGCAGTTTTGAACACTTATGCATTTCTAATCAATGGTCAAGTACGAGAGTGATGTAAAATATTATGCAAAACAGATTAAATGTATAGTAATGAGAAGGGATGTTGTATACCTTTGGGATGATCAGATAAAGTGATAGTATGAGTCTAAATATGGGTGATCAAGAGTATAATAGTGGCAAAAAGTATAGGCAAAAAGGTACATTGTGTGGTCCTAACACATACTCTGTCTTTAATTTTTCAAGAAGTCCAAAACATACTGTTTCTTTGGGATGGGTTCTCTCCTCTTTCTCTGCCGTTAAGAGAACTTTCCTCATCATCAAAGATATTCCGCCCTCAACATCTTCTGCCTCAAAATTCCATCCTTGAGCTTTGGCAATGTGAGTTTCACCACCATCTTTATTCCTATCTGGACACTCATAGGATTTATGTCTGATCTTTCCACAGACAAAACATTTTACTTCACTACCTCTGCCTCTTCCTCTTCCTATGGCTCGAGGAAAAGTATTTCTATCAACATACTGCCCTCTCTATGATCTTCCTCCTCTCTCATGTTGAAATTGAGTTTTTGTTCCCTCTTCTTTAGGTTTATGAGTTATGTCTTGGGAAATTGTTTTTCCTTTCTCTTGACTTCTGCCTCGGCCTCTTTGACCTTTCTTTCAGCTCAGCTTCTCTTTAGCTTTCAGAGACATCTGATTAGCAACTTCCACATTTTTCATAGTCATCATACTCATCTCATCTTGAATGTCATATTGCAGACCATTCATGTACCTGGCAACTTTTTCATCATCACTTTCTCGATGAACTGCTCTGATGTTTATCCTGTAGAACTCTTCAGTGTATTCCTTTACTCACATCAGCTTCTGCCTCAAATTTTGCATCTTCCGAAATAGAGTGATCTGATAATCCTTATGTATAAATTTGGCTTTCATCTTTGCAACCATTCTATCCCAACTTTTTATTTTTTTCTTTCCTTTGCAGCGTCTCTCAGCCTGTAGTTCATCCCACCATAGTGATGCATGCCCTTTAAGTCTAGTAATGACATGTTTGAATTTCTTGTCTTCATACTCATAGTTGAAGTATTTATCCATATCTCTAATCTAGTCTAGAAGCTCTTCAAAATCTAGGTTTCCCTCATACATTGGAAACCTATCCTTGCAACAACCCTGAATAGGCGTTCGTCTATAGCATCTTCAACTGCGACTTCTTCTCCTTTGTGTCCAGCTTCGTTTTCACTTTTAGCTTCATTGATATCCCCAACGTCAACTGTGTGCCTCTGTTCTATATCCATGGCATCAAGCCTAGCATGGAATTCACGCATTTCTCTTTCCACTGTTGGATCAGGCATTGGTCTATCTCTTCTTCTCGGTGGCATGGATGAGAATATTTTTTTTTCTTTTCCCTGCTACAGAAATAAAAGACTTGTTATGTGCTCTGATACCACAACTGATGCCGACCCCCTTTGCCCTCGGGCTGAGATCTGCTTAGGATCATTCTAAATTATCCTTAAGCCTAAGCGACTTCTTTGTCTCCCTGTTGAAACCTTTAACAAATCCAATCCATAGATCCTTGTGAAAACACACCTTGAGAAAATAACACCACAAGTGAGACTTACACTTCCATACAACCATGAACTGGTCCCTGCAAAATCTCCTTTTGCAACTTGCGTGTTCGCGGTTTGAAGACCCTTGACATTTTCTTCACCCAATGCCAATACCTGAGATGCGATGGGATATGGCTCCTCCTTGTTAGCACCCTCCACATGTAACCACCGGCTAGGGATACGCACTAGTCTCACTCACAACTCGCGAGTTGGAAGGTTTAACCTCCAGGCCCTTCTTTTATGAAAATCCAAGAAACGAAAGTCAGAGAAGGTTTGACTCCTTCAGCACTTCGCGGAACTCACAACTTCACGACTTGAGTTGTTGAGCCTTTTTGCTCCTTTCTTATGAGAACCCGAAGCATGAGAAGTCGACAAGTTGTTGAATCCCTCCCAAGTGACGAGTGTCCACCTATCAACCATGCAGTCCCCACTTGATGGAAGCACCATGTGTTCACTCGAGACCTCGGCCCTCAGTCCTTCGTGACTTCTGCAGTCGAAACTAATTCCTCCAAACCTCCAAAACCTTGATATGCAATATAGTGAAGAGGTTTTGATCCAACAGTTGCTCCTACTTCTCGCTATTCGAGAATTCACACAACCAAAGGGTTTGGTCTATCCTTCAAACTCATGATATGCGATACCCCAGGAAGATTCAAATATGATGGTTCTCCCATGGCTTGGATCCAACGGTCTAGATCTATTCCTCCACTTCTCACAACTTGGGACTTGGAAACTCCAAGAGTTTGGTCTTCCACCTCCAAACTCACAAACCCTGAGTTCACGAAATGATTCGACGACCCAAATTTACCATGATTGATGGTCTTCATTGATCCTTGACACCAATGTAATGGGTTTTTCCAACCCTTATCCACCCTGCAACTCCTCTGGATCCTACGGTCCTCGCAACTTCATGTGTTCTCCATGAAGAATTTTGACCATTCAATTTCTTCCTCAAGAATCTCTGTGAAACGAGCCAATGTTCTTCCCCCGAAACTTAACCTCCTATGCGATGATTTATCTTCCTTGTCTCCCTTTGAAGTGTTTCGATCTCCTTCTTCCTTTAAAGTGTTTAAAGGTGTTATCCCTACCGAGCTTTCACTTTTAAACTCAAGTCTCTAGAAGGACTCCTGTACACACTCCTTGCGGCAAATCTTTCAAATACTCCAGGGTATTTGATCTTTCGACTCTGTGTACTTTCTGCAACAACAGTCCTTCAACCTTTCAACCTTAGTTGATAATTTCTAAGGCTTTGACTAGCCTACGCATACCTTGCATGGCTTATGTGCTTCACCTGCACTTTTGCTAGAATGAGAACAATGGTATCTCTCCTGAGATTTCTAAGATAAAACTCAGAACCCTTGTCAACGCACACCTTGTGAACATTTCACTACACTCCTTCCAGGAACTCTCTCAGGATGAGAAACAATTGAAACTCATTCTCTTTCTCTCTCATAATTCATACATTCAACACAACATAGCATCATAATAAATGCATAATAGAGAGAATAAAACAACTGTGAGAATACCATTCAACATATGTAAATAGCAAGCATCATAACACCATGAAATATGAGTCAAGCTTCATATCTTAACTCAAATACTCCTGTACATGGGTTCTTCTCTACAACTATCTGCTACAGCTCAACAGCTTGTGAAATCTCTCTTTTTCTGTTCTAATGATACAACAACAACTACCATGATACAAAGGCGAGGGTGTCTATATCTGTTCTCCCTCCTATGCTCTAACTGTCTAATCTATGAATTTAAATCTACCTACTTTCATTAACTAGGCTTAAATGCCTTTTACATTGATAGATGAGAGAAAATCGTTGAAGATCTGTTTACAACATGCAAGTACGTTTCCCTTAACTACTACATTAACATCTATTCATTATTTTTTCAAAATCATTTCAAAATGTGCAAAATGTGTGTTGTGCTCCTCCAGCTATCTTTTGCCTTCATGCTTGCTTGGATGGCTTCTTACGATTCTCCTGCAGCATTTCCATAGCTTTTCTATCTATCTTGAGCTATTTTCAGATTCTACTTTATCTTAATTACTTTTTGTTCCATTTCTTTCATTATGTATTTCTCGATTGTAATTCTATCTACTAGGTTATCCCAGCTGATTTGAATCTTGCATTGTCTACCATATATGACCTCAAAAGGGCTCATCTTCAATGACTCTTGATAGCAATTGTTGTAGGAAAACTCTACCAGGGGTAGGTATTCTTCCCACTTATTAGGTTATTTCATTAAAGGAATCCTTAACATTTCATCTAACACTTGGTTTACCCTCTCTATATGTCCATCATTTTGAGGGGGGTAGGATGTGATAAATTCCAATTTGGTTTGAAAACCAACAAATAAATATTTCCAAAATCTTGAAGTAAATTTTGTATCTATGTCAGATATGATCTCCTTAGGAATGCCATGCAGCCTAAATATTTAATTCATGAAAATACTAGCAATATCTATTTCCTTACAAGTTCACTTGACGGGAATGAAGTGAATAGCCTTTCTCAATTTGTCCACCATTATGACATCCTTTTTTTTGGTTGATTTTGGTAATCCTGTGATGAAATTCATGGAGATGGTTTCCCATTTCCATTCCAGGATTGGTAAGTGCTGCAACAACCCTTCTAGATGTTGGTGTTCTACCTTAACCTGCTGACATTCTAGACATTTATCTAATTAATCATCTATGTCCTTCTTTAGTCCTGGCCAATAAAACCATTTCCTAGTGGTTGTGATCATATTTTGATAACCAAGATGGCCAGTATATGGTCTTTTGCATAGTTAATCCATCATAAACCTCTTCAAGTCATCACAATTTGGAATATACAACCTACCTTTGTAAGTTAGCAAGCCATCATTTAACAATTGATAACCTTCATACTTCATCCCCGTGGCCTCTTGTTCTAAGTACAATTTTATAGTCTCGAAAAAAGAATATGTTTCTTGTGCACTCTTGAATATCTCCCTCACATCCATTAAAAGGGTGGCTAAAGCTACCAGGTGAATCACTTTCACACTTCTGCTAATGGCATCAACCACCCTATTTTATTTCCCTTTGATATGTTTGATTTCAAAATTAAACTCACTAAGGAGAGACATCAATCTAACCTGTCTAGAATTAAGTTTTGGTTGATCAAAAAGGTACCTCAACCCACAATGGTCTGTCATAAGCACAAATATTCTACCCAAGAGGTAATTCCTCCACATTTTTAAAGAATGCACTATGGAATCCAATTCTATATCATGGGTCATATAATTGATTTCATGCTCATTCAATTTTATGTATTCATAGAAAATTAAATGTTCTTCTTTAATAAAGACTCCTCTAAGTCCTTCCTTGCAAGCATATGTACACACAACGAAGTCCTTGTTTGTATCTACAATATTCATCATATGTATTGGTTAGAAGAAATTTCATCTCTTGGAATCTCTCTTCACATTATGATGTCCAAAGGAATTTAACTCTCTTTTCCTAAAGGGAAGTGATTGGGAAACCAATATTGGAAAATTCTTTTATGAACCTCCTATAATATCCTACTAGGCCCATAAAGGATGTGATATCAGATACATCCTTTGGGGTAGGCCAATCCATAATGTCTTTGATCTTGTCAGGATCAACTGCCACCCCTTCTTCAGAAATAACATGGCCTAAGTAATGGACTTGTTTTTTGAAAAAGTCACACTTACTAAAATTAACATAGATTTGATGTTCTCTTAGTACTTGAAGTACTATCTTAATATGTTCTTCATGATCTTCCATATTCTTGTAATATATTAGGATATCATCAATGAAAACCAATACAAATCCATATAAGAACTTACTAAGTACATTATTCATTAAGCACATAAAAGTGGTTGGTGCATTGGTTAGCCCAAATGGCACCACCAAAAATTCATAGTGACCATATATTGTACTAAAGGTTGTTTTGTGGGTTCTTCATCCTTAATTAAGACATGATGGTATTGAGACCTAAAATCAATCTTGGAGAAAATTGTAGCACCCTTTAACTGGTCAAACAGTCACTAATCCTTGTCAAGGGATACTTATTCTTTATGGTCATCTTATTGAGTTTCCTATAGTCTATGCACAACCTAAGTGTTCCATACTTATTTTTCACAAACAAGGCCGGTGCTCCCCATGGAGACACACTAGGCTGAATGTATCCTTTTTCCATCATTTCCTTTATTTTTAGCGTGATCTCAACCAGCTCGGTTGTACTCATTTTATAGGGTGTTCTAAACAATGGCACCACTCCTGGTGCAAGTTCTATTGAAAATTCAATATCTCTTCTTGGAGGTAGACCTGACACCTCTTATAGGAACACATATTTATACTTTCTTAATATGGGATGGTCTTCTAGGCTTGGTTTGTTGTTCTCAACAAATTCCAACACTTGTGTTGCATAGAAAGGGCATCATTTTCTGAAACACTTCATCACTTGAAGGGATGATATTTGTCTCACTAAGACAAGATTTTGAATCCATTATAGGGTTACCTTTCTCCATTATTCATTTTCACACTCCAAAGTTTTATTGTAATAGTCCAAATTGGTTTTATTGGCAACCAACTAGTCCATGCCAATCAAGAGGTCATAAAATCCTAAAGGGAATATGTTTAAGGTTGCTAGGGTGGGAAGTCCACCCATAATGAATTGGCATGTTGGTATGACCTATGTTACCTTTGTTTTGGTTCCAGTGGCTAGTTGTACTAGCCATGATTTAACATGTTTAACTTGTTGCAAACTAAATTTCTCAACGGTTTGAGGGGAAACATAACTCAAATTAGAACTAGGGTCAATTAAAATGGAAACTAGATGGCTAGAAATCATATCTTCCATCTCCACAACTGAAGATTGGTGTTCTACTTGTCTATTATCCAAGGATGCATAAATTTGTGGCATGCTCCTTGCCACATCATTGACTTTGGTAGCCTCTTGGACATTGTTGACCATCCTATTGTTATGTTTCATATATGGGCAGTCTATCAACATATGTTCTTCTCCACAACCCCAACATTTCAAGGGTCCTCTCTTTGGGTTATCAGTCTTACCTAAATCTGATCCAAATGGTTTGTTTCCACTATGAGAGGGGAAATTTTTATTATATACACTTTTAGTAGGAAGGATCATCTTAGAACCTTTTCCATGGCTCTTAAATCTTGAGGGTATGAACCCCTTCTTATTGAATCCCGAACTAATTTTCTTCTTCCAGTCCTCGTGAGGTTTTGTCTTATTCTTGAATTTCTCATAGAAATACCTTTCCTTCTGGATAGTGTATTCTAAGGTCTTTGTCTCATCAAATTCAATTATGTCCTAGAAGGACTAAGGTACTCCACTAATAAATTGTTGCATATTTACCTTTTTATCATTTATGTAGGGCACATACCTTATAAACTAAACAAATTTGTTGATATATTCATCTATGGTGAGTTGTCCCAAAGTTAGTTCATAGAACTCCTAGGTATTCCCATAAAAGTATTTCTATGAAAGATACTTCTGTTGGATACATCGACCACACTTAGAGGGCGGGTGAATGAGTTTGTGTCTCTTTTTCAAACTTCCCTTCACAAAACACCTTAGTTAGCAATCACCATTTAGTCATTACTTATTGTTGTCATTTATAACCAGTTATATGTGAACATACATCAACAACATATTTCATTAATAATTCATCATCA
Source organism: Picea engelmannii (assembly GCA_009831015.1). NCBI lineage: Eukaryota > Viridiplantae > Streptophyta > Pinopsida > Pinales > Pinaceae > Picea > Picea engelmannii. Next base: position 110,685 of record ML789851.1, on the reverse strand, counting down.
CAAGGAACACAATGAACATAAGATGTATGTAAAATTTTATTTTTATTACGGACTACAATCCTTGGGTTATCAACAAAAACTGAATAGAGTTACAACTCCACAATAGAAACAACTCTACAATGTAAGACTCAACTTACACAACTTAGGAACAATTGAGAAGAGGAGTCAATCTTGAACAGATACCAATCTGTCAATAGGTACACGACCTATCAGTAGTGCAACATGCATATGTACATGCCCTACCAGTAGAATAGCTCGCGTATGTACGTGGTTTGTCTGTACTACAACCTTCATGTGCCTTCTGAACAACTAGAGTTTTCTCTCCATGAAAACTCAGATCCTATGCAGCGCTTAGTCACATCCACTTCTGTCATTCACTATCTGATATGAACTAGATCCAATCACAACACATCCATGCTCTCCCAAAACTTACTCATTCTCCTCAGTCATACAATATGAATGCTACTTAATTATGTATAAGTAGAAAGTATACTATGGAAATCATATCAGTATTGAAACATAGGAGTGTTTCTCACTCCATTGACCAACACAAACCAAATCACAACAACCATACCAAGAATTATTCAAGAAAACTATGTAACCATACCAGAGTTTTTATGGCGGATCTAAGCCCATCGAGTGTAGATCTAAAACTTGCTTCAACCGTCAAGAACTTGGCACCAACTGAAACTCAAATATTTATGATTTCATCAACTATACACACTCTGCCTTCCTTAAGCCTGTCTTTGTATGCACTTTGTCTCCATACAACCCATGTATATAAACTCTTTGTCCCACTGATGCTCGCGTACTCCTTCAGAAAATAGGGTTTTTGAACGTCCAAACTGTTCTTCATCGAGATGTTAGACTTATAGAAACTTTGATGCATCCATGAGATCCTTCAGTCAATCTCTTTCTCAAAATAGATCTTCAAGATATGCTCAAGACATTATGCTTCCCAAGAGACTCTTGTCTCTTATTTATAGTCTCCAAGTAGCTTCCTTAGAAGAATATTCTAGGTCACTTTGTTCACACAGCCATTTTTTCCACATAGTCACTTATGTCTAGCTTTTCCCAATTTTCCACTTGTCCATGTAAAAAATAACCACATGATCAGTTGACCCATTTTCCTCTTTTTAGGGTTAACAACTTTCCATAATTAGAAAGTTCTCCATTTACTTTATTATTTAAATAGTCTTCCTTCTTTGCAAGCACTTTGACTTCTTTGACCTTTTGGGGTTTCATGCCAACATGTGAGGTTCCTTCAACTTCATAAGTACATAACTCTTAGGCCGTGAGGATTTATATGAAATTCCACATACCACCAGAAATGGCATGACAAGTACTATCCATCTAGGATAGTTTCACTAAGACATTTGTTGATCTTCATCTTATTATTCCACAATTAATAATGGGTTCTCTAACCATACTTCTAGGATAACTCAACCACAAAGAGTCTTCCCATGATGTTTTTCACCATAAGGGGACCACTTTGGATTTCATCCATTTGTACTCCTTATCAAGACAATAATGAGTCATCTTTACATCAATCCAAATATGCATCATATATCAATGAAACCACATCGATGCATCATATATCAATGAAAAATCATCTATCCATATTTATATATGCATCATATATCACTGACAAATCATTGACCCATCTTCATTTATGCATGACATCATATGAATATGATTCAAGGATAATACATATTACATAGTATGATATAACAAGACATTTTTCCTTTCACATCAAACCTTTAACATCAATCATCAATCAATCAATCACTCAATCCTTTGATATAAACCCTTTGAAATCAATCATTTGACATCAATGACAACATGATCCAACAATCTCCCCCTTTGGCATTGATGGCAATAACAACGTTGATTTAAACACCAATCATTTATGGAAACATATAAAAAAGGAACTTCTATGCATCAATATTCATATCAATCACATCAATGTGACCATCTCTCCCCCTTTGACATCAATGGAAAAGGGTAGTTATCTCCTTCGGATTCTCCCCCCCCCCCCTGAACTGTCCTTGGGGATGCTCCCCTTGCCTGAATGCCTTTGATATTCCTCACAATAACATATCTCATTTCGAACAAAGGATAGCACTCCAATGTAATGTTGAAGATATATCGCTCATGCTCCCCTTGGAACCATTCCTGCATCTATGTGACTGATTCTCCCCTTGGAACCATTCCTGCATCTATGTGACCAATTCTCCCCTTGGAACCATTCCTACATCTATGTGACCAATGCTCCCCTTGGAACCAAGCCTCAGTCCTCTGCATCTGATAAATCTCTCCTCCTGGAATCATGGGAAGAAGAATAACTCCCCCCTATGGGTATGTATCCCCTTATATTTGCTTCAATATGAACAATATTCTACCATTTCAATATGCTTCTGCTACAAATGCTACTCTTCAACCAGACATAGATCAACTGCTCTTTCTATGATGATCCTTGGACCTGTCCATGCATTAACTCGTGCCATACCATATAGCATGAGGAAAAATATATGTCAACAATGAAATGGAGAATCATTAACAAAACATCAACCAAGTATATCATGTACCAATTTGTGTGCCAACCATGCAAACCACCCTTGCACATCAACCATGTACATCAACACCATACAATGTGCCAACCATGTGCCACAACTAAGTGTCATATCACTCATGATATTTCTCCACCATGAACCAGGTATCATAATAAAGCATCTCAATCAATCAAGTGTTTCAAATATATCATCCCATATATCATGTAACAAAGTATATCCTAAACAAGTAATACCAATGGTGTACTTTTACCCAAATACTATCATCCACATACATAAACCATCTATGAGTGCATGAATAATTTAACTAATCATGTATCACCACCTATACCAAGAAAGTGCATCAACCATGCACTAATACCACAACAAGATGAAATATAATCAAGATGATTCTATTGATTAAGGTTGGTTTTCATTGATGTCAACCCTTGAAGAATGTTTGGTAGCGAATTCCGGTAGCACAAAGGTTTGGGTAATGGACCAAAGGTTGTTTCATGTATAATGGTATGTGTTTTAATATATTTTAAGGTAATACTATTCTATATGGATAGTACATGTCATGCCATTTTTGGTGGTATGTGGAACGTCACATAACTCTTCACAGTTTAAGAGTTATGGCCTTACAAAGTTGGAGAACCCTCATATGTTGGCTTGAAGCCCCAAAAGGTCGAAGAAGTCAAAGAGATTGCAAAGAAGAAATTATTATTTAAATGATAAAGTAAAGTGACAAAGTCAAGAAGGATTATTTAAATAATAAATTGAAGTGACAAAATCAAAGAAGATTATTTAAATGATAAAGTGAGGTGACAAAGTGAAGGAGGAATATTTAAATGATAAAGTAATGGAGAACTTTCTAATTATGGAAAGTGGTTAACTCTAAAAATGAGGAAATTAGGTTAAGTGAACTATAAATGGGTTAAGTGACCTAGAAATAGGTTAAGTGGCCTAGAAATGGGTTACGTGACCTAGAAATGGGTTAGGTGACCTAGAAATAGGTTAAGTGACCTATAAATGGGTTAACTGACCTAGAAGATGCTTTAAAGGAAGATATTTGGAGAGTATAAATAAGAGGCAAGGCTCTCTCATTTTACATCACAATTAAGCATATTGAATATACATAGGTGACTAAGGTAACCAAAGGATATCTAAGCCAAATTTTAGAGGGAAGATGAATAAAATAAGGTCAGAATTCAAGGGAGGATAAATTATTTTGATAATACTTTCTACGGTATGTTATTTACAGGTCATCTCACCATTTGCACAAATTTTTTTTTCTATAATGATCCAGACTGTGAAATTGATAGGACATTGAGGAAACATATCCAAGTATCTCTGGTAAAAAATTCAGCTTGTGGGTCGTTTTATTTTTGGAGTTACACTCCGTGGAAAATAGGGTTTGTGGCTAGTTCTGAAACTAGTCTAAAAGAGGTGTTTCGGGAAAAATCATCATAAATTATTCATAACAGATCCAAATTTAGTAAGAAAAAATGTGTTGGTTAGAGTAAAGTATTTATTATTCTTTGTAACATTTTCAGATTCATTAAAAAAATATTTTGTGTGGGGCATGCTCTAGAAGGTCGCTCTCTAGAATAAGCCAGAATTTAGCAAGGTATGCCATTTTTGCTATAAATCCTTTTCTGAGAGGTTCCAAGTAGTAACACCTAAGAGAATTTCATAAAACAAACTGAAGAACATTGTGTAATATGTTCAGATCCTTATTCATTATAGGTACATAATTATTATTATTTCAAGTTAGAGTTGTTGACTAATCCCAAACTAGTCATGTGAGACTAAAGAAAAGGTTGATGAAAATGCTAGTCTCTTGTTGTGAAAGTTAAGGAAGGTTTGAAGGTATGTGATCATATACACCAGGTATATTACATAGTTACAAATCATATTTTGATGATTAAATTGATGAGGGATCTTGGTTAAGTTACATGTTGGGTACATGGTTGAGACAAGTAGTTGATGAGTTGGCAAATACATTAGGTGTATAGTTGATGATGTTGGTACATTTTGATGAGTCATAATTTATGAGTAGTTGACACATGATTGGTACATACTTGGTACATGGTTGGATGCACTTGTTTCTGGTATAGGTTGATTACAAGTTGTTTGGTATAGGTTGGTGCATGGTTGATGCACGTGTTTATTGTACATGTTGATTACAGGTTGATGTTCAGGTTGATGCATGGTCGATGTATGGTTCAAGTTTATTGGTACATTTTTAAAATGGTATATATCACAGTGATAGTGTGATAATGGTTCCATCATTATACTTCTACTTCAGGGAGGTTGGACGGGGCAAGGATAGGTGGTTGTAGCCACCTTTTGGCTGTAGCTGGAGAACATAGGGGGAAGTAGCCTCCTTCTAGTTGTAGCCAGAGAATAGGGGAGTTGGAGATTTCTTCAGGTTGTAGCCTCAGAAACAAGGGGTTTGGAGCCTCCTTCTAGTTGCAACTGGAAAACTAAGGAAGTTGGTGCTTCCAATGAATGTACTTCTTAAATACATATAAGAAAAAACATTTTGTGGTTTTCTCTCGCTTTGGGTTTCCATGTAAAACACTGGTGTACTATGTATGTGTATGATTTATCATTTGTCCATTTCTTATTTACTCTGCATTTATTAGATGATAATTTTTCATTGATATAACACTTGCATTATATGGTTAAAAATGATTAAATTTCTTTATTACTGATTCACCCCCCCTCTCAGTAATCCAACAATTGGTATCAGAGCAGGTTCCTTCAGAAATCAGTTTAACCACTGAAAGGTAGATCATGTAGAGCAACAAATTGTATAAAAATGGAATACCACAGTTCAATGGAAAAAAGTATGCATTTTGGAGCATACGGATGAAAACATATATACAGGAACAGGGATTTGAAATTTGACAATCAATTGTAGATGGATACACAACACCAACAGTTCCTCCAACAAATGACAAAGAAGTGAAACTTTGTCAGAATAATTCCAAAGCCAAAAATGCACTTCTGAATGGTCTTAGTGAAATGGTATTTGTTATCACTCTGTAAATTCCTAGAGGTTGTTGTGAGGTAAGAAGAAATCTAATAGAGGTAACCTTAACCAACCGCTTTGAAACTGGAAGATAGACCAAATAGTTTCAGAGAGGGATCTCTCTATGGGTTTTAGATTTGTTTAGATTTTCAAGATTTTAGGCTAGTTAAAAAGAATATAACCAAGTTGTTTGTATTATTTTAAATGAAATGGTTGAATATCACTTACGCTTCCATTGGGCTATGGGGTCTGTTTTAGAAAGATAGAGGTTAAAGGCATATTTTATAAGATTTGTTTTATAGGGCGAGATAGTGCTAACACTGGATTATTTTGGAATATAAAGGTGTATTGCTGAAAATGTGAGATATCAGTTAAAACAAAAAAGCCTTTAAAAATTTCTTTTTCATAATGTTAGAAGAAAAAACATTTAAATCTATAAAAGATTAAGAACAGAGTACACAATGGCAAATTATGCAACTTTAAATTCTTTTAAAGATTAGATTTAGAAAGACAATATGATAACAGATAAGGAAAAAGTTTTATGCAGACATAGGAAAATTCACCAATGATGAACATGCAGGAATCTTGTGAAACTTCTCTTTGTATTTCTGGGATAACTTCTTCATAAAAATTATAGTGATTAGAGCTTTCTTGGGCATAAATATCAACAACCCTCAATACTTCTAAGTTGGAAATATTTATAATAAAAGTTACAACAACCTTGTCATTATTGATCATGACATGATGGATTCTGAGTCTAACTAACTAACTAACAAAATGCAGAAATGTACTAACTGATGACGATGTGTCAAATCTCTCATGCTAATTTCAAGTAAGACCATTGGTGAGTCATTTGGATGAGTTCGACTATGCTAGATGTTGAGATGGATGAGGCTTTACCTTTACTCGATCAATTCGCACAACTCATCCCATCTTTGTGTGCTCGAGATGGTAACTTTGAATAGCCGGTGGTAGACTTCCTCCATCTCGGTGTATTTAGCGAAAGTCGGCTTCATGAGGAAGATGTACTTGATTTTTTGTTGTATGTTGAGGTCATGCCGTAGAGTCTCCAAGAATGCTTTGCCCATGATGCTGCCCTATACCCCTGAAAACTTGGAACTGTCTTTGGCCATGGTAGAGATCCTTTGCTTGTAATTGGACAAAGTCATTAATTTATCATTTAGGACATGTATATCGGGAAGACCCTTTTTCTGTAAGGCATGAATCTTGCAAAAAAATCTCTAAACTCCAATGTCCATATTATGAGCCTTTTCCTCCAATTGTAACATTAATCCTTTTTTAGCCAACACTCTTTTTAGTTCAAGGATAGTCTCTGTTATGTCTTCGAATTTCAGTTCTTCCATCTCTTCTCTAGTTTTTTAGTTCAGAAACTTGATGATCTCATTGGCTATCGATGGCATCTCACCTAGCTCTATTCGTATCCTGTCAATGGCCTGCCTAATCTTTAACACTAGATCATGTTTCTTGAACATGATTTGCACCATGGGACAAATTTCATTTATGGATTTCGAGATATCTGTCCATATATTTTCCTTATCCTCTGCTAATGTCTTACCTACCACTGTTTGTTTCTGGAGCTGTTGTATTTCTTGCTTAAGCTTCTATGTTGCCTATCTCTCAACATTGAATCTTGTTTGGAAAAAATATTTTAGTTTATGGATATTTTCAACCTCCCTTTTCAACCTATTAATCTCTGTTTTTTACAGATTAATTTCCTCCATGGACTTTGATAGCTACACAATTTTTTCTAGTGCTGTCAATGGAGTTGTTGATGGAATTTCTGCAGTAGTGGTTATTGGCATAGCTATTGTACTGAATTCTATGATGGGAACTGCACTCAATGGAATGACTTCCATAGGGGTCGATTGTTCCTCCTCTTTCAATAACTTTTCCAACTCTGCCTCCATTTCCCTGAGCTGTGCATTCTGCTCCATGATAAGTTTCAACAATTCTTCATTCTGATTTTCTTGCTCGGCTATTTCTTTATCTTGTGAATCCTCTTTTTGTGGCAATTTCAACTGTTTTCTTAGAGATGTAATGTCAACATTCTTCTTCTTTATCATATCCTCTACCGCTTTTACATTTGAGGGATTGTACCCAATCTTGATCACCAACTCCTCTAAGGATTTCACTCTATTGTCTTTTGCAAAAGAAGATATCTTTTCCAACTTCAATTGTGTCTGAACATTGCTTAAAGATACCTGTAACTTAGCTCTGGTAGAGGAAGCATGTGCTAATGTGGAGAAGACCATTTCTCCAAACTGTCTGTGCAAATCCATCTAGTCAGTTGGATGGACTTTCTTAGTGTAAAAAACAATAGTTGACCTCTTGTAGTCAGTGATATCTTTGGGTTGAGGCACCTGTGCTTGCAGGAATTCCAAATGCATTCTTCCTTTCTCTATGTCAAAGGCTAACAATAGTATGTGCTATTTTGTGGAGGTTTGCTTCTAGAACTGGGAGTAGGTGCTATTAGTTAGCATCTGGTTCATCCTTTTAATCATATCATATTTCTCAAAAATGCTTACAGGTGCAGATCCCTGTGGATCTTAGGTTGTCACAACTATCTATGTTTGCTTCTTTGAAGAAGAAGTTGACACCACATGCCATCTTCTTTCAATCACTGTGGCAGAGTAGGTCTCTTCCTCACAAGACATGTGAGTGGCATGAGTGGTTTTGGGTTTCTTATTGTATACCTGAAAATATTATGTTGATACCTCAGTGATTGAAGGTGAATCATCCTTCCTTGGCCTTTTTTCTTTGGGTACCCGTGGAGTGGAAGTCAGTGAAAAAGAGACTGAAGGGGATTCCTGTGGCTCTATATCTACCAGAGTGTTTGTTTCCCACTCTGTCTAGTTCACATATTTTTTAATTTCTGGTTTGAGAGTGTGAGAAGAAGGTGAACTTTTGTTATTGGATCTCATCTCTGCAATGATCCCACTGGGGTTATATCGCCAAATAAAACTGGTTCTAAATTTCATTCCATCAATAATTTATCTGCCTCTTCCCCAACAACTCGACTGTTGCAGATAAACGGTCCTGTTTGCCCCTTGATCCTCATATATTGTTTTTTCTTTAGAGACACAAAATGGATGTCATCTGAGTTTATCATCTGATGAATATACTCCAATGCCAATATTTGAATAGACATATACTTGGGAAACTTGTATGGAGCTAGTTCACACCCATACACTCTGATTTCTGTGTGATTCTGGTATAGGAAAAAGTCCTCGGTCTTTGCGAGATCCGAAAGGTGAAGAACCCTTTGAATCTCCTCATTAATCCTCAGCTCCAGTGTTCCACTGAGCATGCCTACCACTGCATAATATAATAACTCGATGAATTGTTTGAAAGTGAACTCAGTGGAGGTTCTCCTAAGCAACGACGTCCATAAAGTGACTGCTTGAGTTTTTCCTTCCTTGTCCATCCTTTTCATGTGAAAGGAAAATTTGTCTACTTGATAGAACATGAACATGTAGGCCAATATTGAAGAATATGAGAACATGCCTTATGTAGGGAAATTTGCCAGCTATTCGTGTAGGTTCTCAGCCAAGAAACTGTTATAGTCGAAATGGGTGGCCACTTTCTCTTCAAAAACGAAAATTGAAAGGAAACCTAAGATAGGTCCATCCACCCATTCATCTAAGGATAACTGAGAAAACAAAACAATGTTGAGATATTCTAATTTGCCTTTTTGGAAAATATAGAAGAGTGATAGGGAGGATTCTTCTTAGGGAATTGGGCATCTTGTGGAAGGAACAACTCGAAGATATGTGCTCTTTGGGGAAAGGTCAGGTTCTGATACAATTTTGTCAGGATTTCAATTGTGAGGGGAGAACGAGGTTTGAATCTGGGCACTTGCATCATATGATCGATGGCCTCGAATGAAATAAGGAAAAGGGTTTCTCTAGACGAAGATACAATGGCTCTTTGATCAGGGAGGTAGTGTGCTTGGCACTTGAGGGATATTTGACTGCCAAAGCTTGATTTCATCTCTCGAATCGATGAAGGTGTCTATGAGCCATGACTATAGCTTAGCAAAGTCGAATTCAGACTTGGTTTCTGAGATTATATAGGCTGTGTTTGCTAATGGGATCTGGTCGAGATGGACAGGAAGTGGGAGAAAAGGGTTTTCCTCTACATTTGATTTTTTACTTTTGGGCGCCATTGATTTCCTCCGGTACTGACACACTGAACACACGTTAGTAGACAAAAATCTCTGGTTGGATGAGGTGTTGTAGAGGTGAAGGTAAATGAGTCTCTGATATGTAGGGAGTGTGAGTGGAATGGGAATTGATCGAAACGGGGTTGAATTTGAGTGAACGTGTATCCGTTGGGTGAAGAAGGATAGGTCAGATGAACAACGGGTATGTGGCCAGTCATAAATGGCCAATATATTGTTTAGAGCGTCAGAGGATAAAGTGAAGGACATCTGATGTGTGCAAATGATTGATGTGCAAAAAGGCGATTGGGAGATGAACGGAATGGATATGACCTATAACGGTTAGCTGGATGGGACATGATGACGAGGTCATGACATGGAACTGGTAGAGGGTAGTTGTGGGATACAGCAGCTCGAGATGATAGTGGTGAGTTGGACAAATGGTAGGCTTCAAATGTTTGGAGAGGGGAATTAGGATGCAATGAGGTGATGCCACGTTGGGATGGGGTCCGCCTTTAATTTGCTTCATTTTGGACCCCCCCCTCACCGTTAAAGGTCGAAAGTTCATGGGGTTCTAGGATCCTTTACTGACTATTGATTTGGGTGGAGCGGAATCCACCGTTGATTTATGTGTGTTCTTTAAACACCATGTCAGACCCTCCCCCCACTGCTAAAGGTATAACGATCGTGGGGGGGGGGGTCCGGAATCTCATGTGGACCATCTGATTATTCACTAATGTGATGATCGTAAATCTGAGCATGCCTTTTAAACATATTTTCAGCACCCCCCCACCGTTAAAGGTTAAACAATCGGGGGGTCCGGAATCTCCTATGGACCATAGATCTGGGCGCCAACAGCTCAGTTGTAGATCTAGGCCCGATCATTAATCTCTAGGGAACAATTCAATATATGATGCAGAACTTAGGATTAATGACATTTTGTGGGTTTTGCGCGCAACTTATTTTGCTTTCTACCGCAATGGGGTTTAGAAAAACATTTCATCATCAGGATCCTGCACTTTCCATCTATCATTTTACACATTTTATTGAAAAGAAAACAACTAACCTATGTCCTAACCTACACCTTTATGCCTTTAGCCCAGCTTAAACTGTTGGGATAAGAAAATAGTCTATCTAGGGGCTATTTGACCAGGATTAGACTGTTTGGTCAAACTTATTCACTAACTTACCTAATTACTTGGCTAAGGTTAGACAATTTAGCCAAGCTTATTCACTAATCCTAGATACTTAAATTCAAAAG
>ML789851.1:88174-99474 GCA_009831015.1 Picea engelmannii | reverse complement strand
TCTGTTTCTTTTCTTTTCATTCCTTTTAGAATGCAACAATGTCTGCAAGTAAAAAACATTAAAGGGACAAAATTACAATCAACATTTGATCCTATAAATTATAGGGTTATAACAGTGGCTCCACCTGGGGATGGTATTCTCCTTGCGAGATGCCAAGAATCGTGTTTCTTGCTGTCCTAAAAAAATTTCTTCTAGAACTTTTTATGTTATCTGACTTGCTTTATTTCGGAAATTTTGATGACATATTCAGTGTCTTAGGGCCTTCTCTATGGGCATCAAACATCTGAAAAAAAACACCTATACCTAAAACAAATCGTAAAATAAATGATATTTACAATGGAATGGAAAGGTGATCTCTCTACTGAGGTGGCAAGTAATGCTTCAACATCGTGCCATTTATAGGTCCCCCTAACAGGTCTGATCCATCATTGTTAGCAAGTATAAAGGAATTATTTCCTTTGAAATCCTAAATGGGGTAAGGACCCTTCCACAAGATATCAAAATTTCCATGTTTACCTTTATCTTCATTTCCGAAGTCCCACCTCAAAACTAGATCACCCAATTCAAAGTTATCCTCTTTGGTTCTCTTGTCATAAATCTTTTTAATATTTTCCTAGATCACTTGAGTTTTGTTGTAAACTTCTTCTTTGGATTGAATTAGGTGGATCATTTGATTTATTCTTCGTTGGACATTGTTTGGTTCTTCTTGTGTTTCCTGCAACAGTTTCATGACAGGAACTCATAAAGAAAGGGGAAAAACTTCTTCGATGCCATACACCAACTGGTATGGAGACATACCAATCGATCTTTTGGTACTTATTTTGTCAGCCTAGAGTACGAAAAACAACTTGTTATGCCATGATTTATTGGATTCCTACAGTGTCTTTCTGAGAATGTTCACCAGAATTTTGTTAGAAGACTCAACTAGCCCATTTCCCTGTGGGTAATAAGACGTCAAGTGTCCCAAAGTAATATGATATTGATTACAAAAATCTATGATCCTTTTGGATCTAAAAGTTGTTTCATTGTCAGTTATAATTTTTCTAGGGCATCCCAAATGAGACAAAATGTTAGTTTCTAAAAACTTGATGATGACAGAGTCAGTAGCTTGTCTGCATGGTACAACCTCAATCCACTTGGTGAAGTAGTTAGTGGTCGTAAGGATCCATTTATGTTGGCTCGAAGAGGGAGGATGTATTTCACCAATGAAATATATCCCCCATTGTTGGAAAGGAGATTCAATCGAGATGGGTTTCATTGGGAGTGACTGAAGCTTCCTTTTACCTTCAAAAATATGACACTGGTGGCAAGAAATAACCTTCTAGTGAGCGTCAACAAACAAAGTAGGCCAGTAAAATCTAGATCTCAGAATCTTGTTGGTTTTTGTCTTCCAGCTCAGCTCCCCACCATAGTCTCCTACATGAAAATATTTAAGAACTTTTTCAGCTTCATCTTTTAACAAGAAATTAAGCAAGATACCACCAGGATCTTTTCAATAGATATTTCCTTCCAAAATACAAAATTTCAATGCTTTCAATTTATTAAAACTAGATTTGGTCTTAGTCAAACCTGGAGGAGGCTATAAATTGTGGAGTACGAAAATGAGGTCTGCGTACCAAGGGGAGTTTAAGAATGCCTCTTTTATGTTTGGAGTCACCTGCTCTTCTAGTTTGTTTACTGCAGCCAAAAAGTTAATATCTAAAGCATGAAAATTACACTCAGCCATTAGTTTGACCACACCCTATCCTTTGACCAATTTGGTAGGTTTTATTTCAATGTCGTATTCTAGAATAACTACAATCCATTTTCCTCTTCTTCCATCCGGAATATCCTGGGTTAGGATATCCTTAACCATTGTGTTTGGGATGTATGCAATTGTGTGAGAGTGGGATGTATGCACTTTTATAGCCTTTACCATATCAAAGGCTTGTTTCTCCATAATGTTGTAGTTCAATGCTGTGTCTCTTAAGGCTTTGGTGAAAAAAGATATGGGTTGCTCGTACCCTTCACTATTTTTTTGCAACAATGTCACTGTTATAGTGTGCTCAGATGCGAAGGAGAAGAGGTAAAATTCTTTGGTATAGTCTGGGATAATCAGAACTAGAGATTTTGTGAGAGCATGTTTCACTTTCTCAAATAATTGTTTGGACTCATCATTCCATTTGATTTTGGTGTCCCTTTTTAACATATTGGTGATATTCCTGAGAAGTTCGGCCAAGTTTGGTATGAATATTCTAAGGAAATTTATTTTTCCAATGAAAGATTGTAGTTCTTTGAGGTCCCTAGGGTATTCCACCTTCTGGATGGCTTCTATCCTGCTGGGATCTATTTTAATTCCATATTTTGAGATTATGTGTCCCAGTAGTTTACCCTCCTCTAACTCGTAGAGGATTTTCTTAGGATTCAATGAAATCTTGAATTTCCTACACTTCTCAAACACATGTTTGAGGTGGAGTAAATGTTCTTTGTCGGATTTGGAGTAAATGGTTACATCATCCAGATAAATGAATATAAATTTCCCAGTCTCATCCATAAAGGAAATATCCATTGCTCTTTGGAAAATAGCCCCAACGTTCATCAGACCAAAAGGCATCTTCACATATATGAAGGTTCCCCAGGGTGTCGTAAATGTTGTCTTCTCTTGATCTTCCGTATGGACCAGAACTTGGTTGTAACCAGAGAAACCATCCAATGAGGAGATCTTGTTGGATCTGACCAACTTTTGTAAAATATGGTCCATTTTGGGTAAAGGGTAATTGTCTTTGAGGGAGACTTTGTTCAAATTTATGAAATCTATAGAGAGTCTGATCTCGCCATTTTTCTTCCTAGTTGGAACTAGGTTAGAAACCCATTTAGAAAATCTCAAGGGGACTATAATCTTGGCATCATACACCTTTTTTATTTCTTTCTCTATCAGGGGAAGTAACTTACGATTAATTCTCCTAATTTTTCATCTGAAAGGTTTGTGTTCTTTTGTTATGGGAATCCAGTGTTGTATGATGCTCGTGTCATAGGATTTTAAGTCCTCACATCCCCAAGAAAAACCATCTATATATTCCTTAAAAAGTGCAATGTATTTTCTTTTTTTCTCTGGTGGCAGGGATTTAGATAGTTTTACCATTTTGGGGTTTTTTTCTGTTCCTATGTTGCAATCTTCAACCTCTTTACCGCTAGCTTCAATTTTAGATTTTTTGTCCACATAATTAAAATCAAACAGAACTAAACCTCTAGGTAATACATTATTTTTCAATTGCAGAATATTAGAATCTACGTCATTTTCATTGAATTCTTCAGCATCTATTGTATTTACACTGTTATTCTCAAAAGCAGATTTATTTACAATTTTGTCACCATTTTCTAAATCTATGTTTGTACATTCAAACTCATTTTTACATTGCAGAAAATCTTCAATTTGATCATCATTTCCAAATACCTGCCAATATCTGATGTTGTCAGGAATGGTGGGTCTACACTTCACCTCCACTGTGTACATGCAGGTGGGATGAAAAGGGATTTTACAGGTAGCTACTGATGTAGCGAGTCCGTCTGCGAGTGTATTTTGTCCCCTAGGCATCACCTGCAAGTCAACCTCAGTAAAGCATTGAAGAGCATCTAAAAAAACATTCCTATAGGCTCTAAGTCTCATGTTTTGTTGCATACTCACCTTTGATTTTATTGATAATCAATTCAGAATCACCCCTTACCATTATCTTCTTATCACCAACCTTCTTCAACAATTTCAGGCTGAGCATTAAATCCTCGTACTCAGCTATGTTGTTAGTACATTGGAAGTTCAATTTATAGGAATGATTCTTGGAGTATTTTGATCTGTGTTTATGCATCCACACTCCCGCTCCAACCCCTTATTTACTCACAACACCATCAAAATCCATGCTCCAAAAGTCAGCTGGCAATTCCTCAGTTTCTTCAATCATGGGGTTTCTTATTTCGACAACTTCTTTATCATTCTTTGGATCAGGTGCATCATCCTCCAGTTGTGTGATTTGTTCTTCAAAATCACCATCGTTATATAGAATGAAAGAATAGAGGTTAGAGTGCACAGAATACAGTGGGTAATTGTGTGGATTTTCTTGACTACTGACCATATACTTCATCAATGTTTCCCTGTAAAGTCTTCTTTGTTGACCGAAAATTGGAATGGTGGTGTAGGCAATGTTGATATGTAGGCTTCCTCTCAATTTATCTCCCCAAGACCTTGACAACAACATCCCATACTTGGGTAGAATATCTGCCATGACGATGTCCATCACCAAAATCTTCGCCAATATTTGAGCCAAGGTGATGCATGAGTCTTTAATCAGGTTTATACATTTGACCTTGCTGGAGTCAAAAGAATGAAAATATTTGTAGGGTTTGGTGACCTCGAATCCAAACTTTTCCATCATGGCTTTGGGCATTAGGTTGTGAGAGGAACCCAAATCCATCATAACATTGTGTAATATCATATCGTGGATATTTAGGCTGATGTAAAAAGGGTCCACGATGCCATTATCAGTTTGACCATCAACTTTAGGATCAAGCAGGAGCTCAGGTTGATCATCGATAAGGTTAATGGTGTCAGAGTGGTGTGCATATCTGACATTCAAGGCTTTGGTACCTATATTAGGTTCGATGCTTAAAGATTTTATCACCTGATACCTGTAAGTGTTCTTGTTCATTAGCTCGGAGAAGGGAATGAGAATCTTCAATTTTGCTAGTTCCCCTTCAAGGATGAAAGGAGAAGTGGCTTTATTTAAACCTTGTACTTCTGATTTATTGATAGAAACTATGTGAGCAGGCGCACTTGTTTGAGTGGTTGATGAAAATTTTGACCGACTTGTTCTCTTAAGAATTTTTGGAGGTTTTTTTTTAGAGAGATTCAACATCATTTCGCCCAGGGGCTTTCTTGGGAAGGTTTTTTGAGGTTTTCTTGATTTCAGTAGCCTTCTTCGGAGATTTCTCATTAGTCTTCTTACTCCGCAAGTTATACTTCCTATGAACCTCAATTATAGAATTCTCAAAGGCTTGTTGTTCTATTTTCTCAGCTTCCTCATTTACCTCTATTTGTGAAAGGAGAAAGATTTCATGTTCTTCTTGGGTGAGGAAAATAGATTCATGATCACGATCATGATCACCTATTAGATTTATATGAGTATCATCAAACTCCTCAATTACTTCTTCCTCATCATCAACATAGTTTTCCTAGAGAGGTGGTCTAATCTATTGATCAGGTCCCCTTTGTTCCTGTTGATCTCTAGGATCCCTTTGTCTAATCTGAGGTGGATTTATTCTAAAGTTTGGGTTCCTAATTTGAGGGGCATCTTGGTTCTCTCTAGGTAGGTTCCTATCAGTCATGGTGATTTTCTCCATCATTTTCTCCATAGCTCTAGCAAGAGAGTCTAATTTGACATCTGATGAGGAAGTAGAAGGTTCTTCTTTGATGGTAACCCTCCTTTTTGTTCTCTGACTAGCCCTTCTGGCCAAAAGATTTTCTTCTACACTGACAACACTTCTTTGCATGTCATCCAGAGTTGTTGCATTTCTTTCCCTCAATTGATATGACATGTTGGTGTCAAAATCATCAGGGAACTTTATTAACGCCAAACCTTGTGGTTGTTTGATTTCAATCGGGATAGCATTGTATAAATTGTTGAAACAAGTGCAATAATCCTTCATCATCTCTCTGGGGTTCCTCCTGATGTTCTCATATTCAGACAGGATCTAGAGAGGATTTTTCTTTACCTCCGACTGGTCAAGGAAATTCCAATGAAAACCAATAATATTAGTAATGGTAGCAGCGCGTAAAGTTTTGAACCACTTTTTGACTTCTCTAGTCAGGCTTTGTGCAAATAATCTCATCTGCACATCAGCCTCATCTACTTCCTGTAGGTCAAAGTAATCATTCATTTTGTCAACATGTTGTTGTGCATTCAAGGGACCAGTACCATCAAAATGTGGGAGTTTGATTTGATAACCTCGGGGCATGTCATGTAAAGGAGAAACAAATACCAATGGAGAATATTTTGCTGCCATGATTGGTGGAGGAGGTTGAACAACAACTTGTGTGATAGGGGAGGAAATTCCTGAAGATATAGAGGACGAAGGGCTTGGAAGGATGGAGTGACCTGGTGTGGGTTTAGCAAAAAATGAAACAATAGTTAAATAAGTAATTTAGACGGAATGTTGAAGATGGAGTTTGTCTAAGGATTGACCAAGATTTGAAACAAGATATTTGAATTTATCAGTCTTGGGGTGAAAATGTTGATCAACTTTAGTTCTAGGAGAATGTGTTACAGGGGTCCTGGTCTTAAAAACAGTTTGGTCCAAGAATGTTTTACTAAAAAAACTGCCGGATTTTGTCTTGAAAAGACTTGTTTGGAAGAGGATTTTAGTCTCAAGGTATGGAAGAATACCTAACTTCTTTGGGATGGACAAAGACCTTGGAAATGAGTTGTTATGTCTCAAATTTTTTGCAGTGTTTTTCTTCTTGAGTAGTCTTTCGGGGTTATCTATTACTATTGGAGGTTCTGGGTCAAGGTGTGATCTGGTAGAAATTCTTTTGGGAGCCAGAACTGTTGATTTTATTCTTCCTTTAGAGATTTTAACTACTTATATACAAAATTTAACAACCTCTAAACATTATTTCCTGATAAAATTTCGAGTTTGTGTTTCTTCCAGAAATAAAGTTGTCTTTGTTCTAGGAAAAAGAAAACAAGGGGTGGAAAGTTTGTTCAGTTCTTCCCCAATATGGTTGTCATTTATGTTATCACTCTATAAATTCACAGAGGTTTTTTTGAGGTAAGAAGAAATCTAATAGAGGTAACCTTAACCAACCACTTTGAAACTAGGTGGTAGCCCTACTAGTTTCAAAGAGGGATCTCTCTGTGAGTTTTAGATTTGTTTACATTTTCAAGATTTTAGGCTAGTTAAAAAGAATATAACTGAGTTGTTTGTATTGTTTTAAATGAAATTGTTGAATATCACTTATGCTTCCATTGGGCTATGGGTTCTGTTTTAGAAAGATAAAGGTTAAAGGTAGATTTTATAAGATTCATTTTGCAGGGTGAGATAGTGCTAACGCTGGATTCTTTTGGAATATAAAGGTGTATTGCTGAAAAGAAGAGATATCAGTTAAAACAAAAAGCATTTAAGAATTTCTTTGTTATAACATCAGAAGAAAAAACGTTTAAATCTATAAAAGATTAAGAACATAGTACACAATGGCAAATTCTGCAACTTTAACTTCTTTTAAAGATTAGATTTAGAAAGACAATATGATAACAGAGAAGGAAAAACTTCTACACAGACAGAGGAAACTTCACCAACGATGAACATGCAGGAATCCTGTGAAACTTCTCTTTGTATTATTGGGATAACTTCTTGATAAAAATTAGAGCGATTAGAGATTGCTTGGGCGTAAAGATCAACAACCCTAAATACTTCTAAGTTGTAAATATTTATAATAAAAGTTACAACGACCCTATCATTATTGACCAGGATGTGATTGAGTCTGAGTCTAATTAACTAACTAACAAAATGAAGAAATGTAGTAACTGATGATGATGTGTCAAATATCTCATGCTAATTTCGGGGAAGACCATTGGTGAGTCATTAACATGACTTTGACTGCACTGGACGCTGAGCTGCATGAGGCTTTACCTTTACTCAATCAATTCACATAGCTCATCCCATCTTTGTGTGCTCAAGATGATAACCTTCAATAGCCGGTGGTAGACTTCATCCATCTCGGTGTATTTAGCAAAAGTCAGCTTGATGAGGAAGATGTAATTGATTTCATGTTGTATGTTGAGGTCATGTTGCAGAGTCTCCAAGAATGCTTTGCTCGTGATGTTTCCATGTATCTCTGAAAACTTGGAACTATCTTTGGCCATGGTAGAGATCCTTTGCTTGTAATCGGACAAAGTCATTAATTTATCATTTAGGACACGTAGATCGAAAAGACCCTTTTTCTGTAAGGCTTCAATCTTGCTAAAAAAGTCTCTAAACTCCAATGTCCATATTCTGAGCCTTTTCCTCCAACTATAACATTAATCCTTTTTTACTCAACACTCTTTCTACTTGGAGGATAGTCTCTGTTATGTATTCGAATTTCAGTTCTTCCAGCTCTTCTCTGGTTTTTGATTTCAGAAACTTGATGATCTCATTGGCTATTGAGGGCATCTCACCCATCTTTGTTCTTATCCTGTCAATGACCTGCCTACTCTTTAACACCAAATCATGTTGCTTGAACATGATTTTCACCATGGGCCAAATTTCATTTATGGATTTCAAGATATATGTCTATATATTTTCCTTAGCCTCTGTTAATGTCTTATCTGCCACTGTTTGTTTCTAGAGTTGATGTATTTCTTGATTAATCTTCTCTGTTGCATGTCTCTCAACATTGTATCTTGTTTGGAAAGAATATTTAAGTTCCTAGAGATTTTCAACCTATTAATCTTTGTTTCCTGCATATTCATTTCCTCCATGGACTTTGCTAGCTCCACATTTTTTTCCAGTGTTGTCAATGGAGTTGTTGATGGAATTTATGCAGTAGTGGTTGTTGGCATATTTGTTGTACTGACTTCTGCAATGGGAACTGCACTCATTGGAATGACTTCCATTGAGGTTGATTGTTTTTTCTCTTTCAATAACTTTTCCAACTCTGCCTCCATTTCCATGAGCTGTGCATTCTGTTGCATGATAAGTTTTAACAATTTTTCTTTCTCATTTTCTGCCTCGGCCATTTCTTTAGCTTGTGAATCCTCTATTGGTGGAAATTTCAGATGTTTTCTTATAGATGCAATGTCAACATTCTTCTTCTTTATCATATCCTATGCTTCTTTTACATTTGAGGGATCGTACCCGATCTTGAGCACCAACTCCTCTAAGGATTTTACTCTATTGTCTTTGCAAAAGAGGATATCTTTTCTAACTTCAATTGGTTTTGAACATTGCTTAAAGATACCTGTAACTTAGTTGTTGTAGAGGAAGCATGTGCTAATGTGGAGAAGACCATTTCTCCAGTCTGTCTGTGCAAATCTATCTGGTCAACTAGATGGACTTGTTTAGTGTCAAAAACAATAGTTGACCTCTTGTAGTCAGTGATCTCTTTGGGTTGAGGCACTTGTGCTTGTAGGAATTCCGGATACATTCTTCCTTTCTCTGTGTCAAAGGCCGACAATAGTTTGTGTTGTGCTGTGGAGGTTTTCTTCCAGAACTGGGAGTAGGTGTATTTAGTCAGCATCTAGTTCTTCTTTTTAATCATATCATATTTCTCATAAATGTTTACAGGTGCAGATCCTTGTAGATCTTGGGTGGTCACAACTATCTCTATCTTATTCTTTGAAGAAGATGTTGACACCACCTATTGTATTCTTTCAATCACTATGGTAGAGTAGGGATCTTCCTCACCAGACATGTGAGCAGCATGAGTGGTTTTGGGTTTCTTGTTGTATATCTGAAAATCTTCTACCGATACCTCAGTGATTGAAGGTGAATCATCCTTCCTTGGCCTTTTTTCCTTGGATACCTATGGAGTGGAAGTCAATGGAAAAGAGACCGAAGGGGATTCTTGTGACTCTATATCTACCAGAGTGTTTGTTTCCCACTCTGTCTGGTTCACATATTTTTCAATTACATGTTTGAGAGTGCGATCATAAGGTGAACTTTTGTTCTTGGATCTCATCTCTACAATGATTCCACTGGTGTCATATTGCCAAATAAAACTGGTGCTGAATTTCATTTCCCAAAATAATTTATCTGCCTCTTCCCCAGCAGCTCGACTGTTGCAGATAAACAATCATATTTTACCCTTGATCATCATATGTTGTTTTTTCTTTAGAGACAGAAAATGGATGTCATCTGAGTTTATCATCTGACGAATATACTTTAGTGTGAGTATTCAAACAGGCACATACTTGGGCAACTTGTAAGGAGCTAGTTCACACCCATACACTCTGATTTCTGTGTGATTTTGGTATATGAACCAGACCCCAGTATTTGCAAGATCCGAAAGTGTAATGGCCCGATTTCAATTAACATTTAAAAATTCTACCTAATGTACAGTAATTTCTACAAGGTTTATAAAGAAGAATAATTCCAAATTTTCTTAACACTTACGCATGTAAAATTTATCAATGAATAATAAATCTAATTAAAAAATGGATAAATTGGAATTAAATACCTTAACTCTGATGATGTTATCCACAGCTTGCTGAACCTGATGTTGTTATCCACAACTTGCTTCCTTCCTGATTCTTTAGAACACTACCCAAAACTGACCTCCCTGCCGACTAGTTAGCTCCTAGCCCTAGGATATCAACGAATATCCTAGCCCTCCGTGCCCAAAACCCTCAGCAACCCCGGTACACTGCTATAATCCAAACTCTCAAAGTCTCACTCTCTCTGCAATACTCAGAGCTCCCAAAATCCTTCTCCACTCCCGTAGAATTCTCCTCCCCTTCCACTCCTTTCCTTCCTTATCCCTCCTTCACCGACACTCCTGCCCCCATTAACTCCCTACCTAACTCCTTTATTACCCCTTATCCTCTCATCGTTAATACCCTTATCCCTCCTTTATTACTTATCCTCATGTATTTAATATGTTATCCCTTGTGGGATACGTAACCTAATTTAATATTATATCTTATTATCCACCATTAATTTAATACTTTATTAATTAATGAATTAATTAATAATTAAATTAATCATTAACCATCATGAACAACTATTTAATAATAATCATTTAGAAATGTTATTTTAAGACATAATTATAGTTTAGCTAATCTTTTAGGATTATATTATTAAATTAATTATAATTAATAATCAAGGGTCGTTACATACACCCACCCTTCAGGAAACTTCATCCCGAAGTTAAGGTATCTTATGGTACAAATAACAAGAACATGGTTCACACATTCATAACAAGTAACCGACATTATTAGTAAGTAAGTCAAGAAAACTCATACATACTAGTGTATATGAATAAGAAATGTATGTGTAGCTAGTACATACAATTCTCGTACATGTACTAATAATCAAACTGTCATCCTTTAGTATTTTATGTATGCATCTAATCCAGTCAACAAGACTAGTCTTTTAAAAAGACAACAATCAATTAATTGTGTGAGAATTCATTTAATCACAATTGTCCGTTTCAATAATTTATTTTAAACAACTGTGGTTTAGTTACATAATAATGAATATTCATATATACACATTTTCTTCATCAAATTCCACCACAAGACAGATCTCCATATAGTCTCAACTATTCTACTCATCCTTCCTCCCTAACCTAC
>ML789851.1:54859-86567 GCA_009831015.1 Picea engelmannii | reverse complement strand
TGGGTCTGATTATCCATTACATACATCCTAAGCATGTCTTCCATGACTTGATTTACTCTCTCAGTCTGCCCATCTGTTTCAGGATGATAAGCTGTGCTTAAGTTCAACTGAGTTCCCAACGCTGACTGTAAACTTGTCCAAAATCTAGAATTGAATCTAGAGTCCCTATCTGAAATGATCTTCTTAGGTATTCCGTGCAAATGGATAACCTCGCTTACAAACACACATGCCACATAAGTGACATCGTAAGTGTCTCTAACCAGAATAAAATGAGCACTCTTGGTTAACTTATCCACTATCACAAGAATGGCACTGTGTCTATGAGATGTGAGCGGCAATCCCACAACAAAATCCATAGAGATGACTTCCCACTTGGACATAGGAACATCATGTGGTTGTAGGAGGCCTGCTGGGTGATGGTGGTCAGCTTTCACCTGCTGACACTCTAGCCATTTGGGGACGAAATTGACTACATCGCGTTTCATTCCTACCCAAAAGAAGAGCTTCTTCATATCTGCATAGATCTTTTTCACACCCGGATGCGCACAATAAAGTGATCTATGGGCTTCCTTTAGTATGATGCTTCGAATATCCCCATTCTCAGGGATGCACATCCTTCCTCGATATCTTAACAATCTCTCTGTTTCTAGGCTATATCCTTCATACTTTGGAACTAACTGCCTCCCACTCTGGAGGTTTGAAGTGACCTGTAAATACCAATTGTCTCCAGGGAGTTGTGTCAATACACGTTCCCTCAGATTGACCTTTAAGGTTACCAAGGAGAAGATACGTGGTCTCCTACTGAAGGCATCTGCGGCCACATTTTCCTTTCCCTTGATGTACGATATACCAAAATCGTACTCACTCATAAACTCACTCCATCGCCTTTGCCTGGCATTCAGATCTCTTTGAGTGAAGAGATGTTTTAAACTTTGATGGTCTGTTTTGAGCTCAAAGTTTCACCCCAACAAGATAGTGCCTCCAAAGTTTTAGAGCTATCATTACATCTGCCAACTCTAAATCATGAGTCGCGTATAACTCTTCGTGCTTAGTCAACTTCCTTGATGCATAAGCACGGCTCCCAACCCTTGCTTCGAGGCATCCGTGCAGACCATGAAGTCCTTTTCCATATCCGACACTCGTAGAATTGGCGCACTAGTTAGTAACCTCTTAAGCTCAATGAACTCCCTATCACACTCTTCTGTCCATTCATACCTGACCCCCTTGCATTGCAAAGTGGTGATGGGTTTCACTATTTTTGAAAATCCTTCTAAAAATCTCCGGTAATAACCTTCTAGCCCCATGAAGCTCCTCACCTCATGGGCATTTTTTGGCACTGGCCATTCCATAATGGCCTTTACCTTTTCTGGATCCACAGAGATTCCTTCGCCGGAAATGATATGACCTAAATAGTGGATCTCTTTCTGGAGGAAGGAACACTTCGACAACTTCCCATACAATTTGTTCTCTCTAAGGTAGGACAACACTATTCATAAGTGTTCCTCGTGTTCTCTTTCATTTTTGGAATAGATGAGGATGTCATCTAAAAAGACTTGTACAAAACGGTCTAAGTACTTTCGGAATACGCCGTTCATGAGGCTCATGAATACTACTGGCGCATTGGTCAATCCAAAAGGTACTACAACAAACTCGTAATGTCCAAACTGAGTTCGGAAGGCCATTTTTGGGATATCACCTTCCTTAATCCTTAATTGATGATACCCTGATCGCAAATCGATCTTTGAGAAAAATGCTGCTCCTTTCATCTAATCGTAGAGGTCATCTATTTGCGGCATCAGGTACCTATTCTTCACTGTAGCATGGTTCAAGTCCCTGTATTCTATACACAGTTGTAAGGATCCATCCTTCTTCTTTACAAAAATTACCGGTGTGCCCCAAGGTGAGACACTGGGCCTTATTAGCCCTAAGTCCAGTAACTCTTTCAACTGCATTTGCAATTCACAAAGTTCTGGCACTGTCATCCGATACGGAGTCTTGGAGATTGGTTCTTCACCTGGTTTTATCTCAATTTTAAAATCAAGCTCCCTCTCAGGAGGTAACCCTGGTAACTCATTCGGGAAAACATCTTGAAATTCTGACAATACCGGATACTGATCTAATGAGGGTCCCTTCCTTTCATTCACTGCTTCCACTACATAAAGTCGACACCCTTGCCTCATGCATCGCTTAACCTTCATAGTGGATATAAAGCGTAGTGACACTTTTCTCTGTACACCCTGGATCTCTACTGGTCTTCCTTCATCATCGACACAAAGCACCCTCTTTGCGAAACAATCTACCAAAGCTCGATGGGATACTAACCAATCCATTCCAATGATTAGGTCATATGCCCCAAGAGCAGTGACGTATACTTTCAACCTGGTAGTACACACTCCCAGGTATACTATACAATTATCGACACTAGATCCTACTGCTTGTTTTCCCCCCGAAGCCATCTCGACTTGTTTAAAGTCATCGTGCTCGTAAGATACCAACCCACTCTTTTCTAATGAAGATGGTGAAATGAAACTATCTGTCGCACCATAATCAAACAAAATCTTAACATTGATATAATTTAGCGTACCTGATGACTCCACCACCGTGGATTGATGTTCGGCCTGGCGGTTATTAACTACTGCGTAAATATGGTGGCTGCTACTTGCTCTCCCCATCGACGCCTTTCCTTCTCTATGAAGGAACCCTGATTGTAACTCTGGACAGTCCCGCTTGTAATGGGGTCCTTCGCATCTCCAACATGCAATACAAGATTGAACCTGTGCATTGTTATGTGTCTGTCTTTGAAATGAGTTCCTTCCCCTGGAACCCCTGCCCCTGCTCACTGTTCCCTGAGATGGTCGTGGTCCTGTCTGCACCATTCGAAATGAATGAGATGCTGCACTCGCTGCCATTGAAATCCCTGTAGCTATTGTCCTTGGTGTGAATCTGTTACCATATGGTGGTGGCCTTGAGCCCCCTCCCCTAGGAAATTTCCTTGAGGCCTTTCCTACGAATCCTGGGCGATGCGGAAATGTTGGTCTTGTACCCCAAGTCAAGTTCATATGTTCTTCCACGTAACATGCACTTTCCACCGCCTCCGCTACTGAAGACGGCTTCCACATCCTCACCACAGCTCTTATCCTAGGGTTCAATCCATAGATGAAGCGCTCTACCTGTCATTGGTCACTATCCAAATACGACACATATTTGACCAGTTCCATAAACTTGATCTCATATTCTTCTACAGTTTTCTTTCCCTATACTAAGGCATGAAATGCCCCAACCTGTTGTTCCTCGTAGTACGTCGGTAGATATTTCCTCCTGAACCTCTCCTCGAAAAGTTCCCAAGACATTGTGTCTGGGGTAAGGTGTAGTTGTCTTTACAGGTTACCCCACCAGTTCAGGGCAATGTCTCTTAACTGAAAAATGGCGATCTTCGCCTTTGAGTTGGACGCATAGTCTCTTAAGGAAAAACACCTGGTCATGCCTTCCAACCATGCTTTTGTGCGTTCACTGGCGTGACCTCCGGCAAACTATGGAAGTTTGATCTTCTGCAACTCTCGCGTGATGTCTTTAGGTGGAGGTCCTCCCCCTGAATCCCTTGATGCTTCTGGATTACCCGTTCCATACGGTGGGGGTTCCACTTCAATCCCTCCCGGTTGTCACCCCTTTAAAGTCTCGTTGATGGCTTCCAATGAGCGCAGTATGAGGGCTAGTTCGGGCGATGGTGGTGGTGGCGCTGGTGGTGTTGGAGGTGCTTGCGCCGATGCTCCCCTGCCTCGACTCCCTCAAGTCCTGACCATCCTGTGTGCTTTGAACTGCATCAACCAAAGTTGTCAGGGTGAGTTCCAGGATGTTTTAAATTGGTGCTACTAAACTTTAGAAATGGGGTTAGGTGTAAGTTTTCTTTACTTGTATGTAAACAGACATTACTCCATTAGGGGATTGGCTAGGTTAGGGTTAGGTTTAAGCATCTAAGCTTCGTTTCTCACCCCTACGAAAATAACTATTAGTTCCTTTGCCCTGTAGCTACGCTAGCTTTGCGCTTCACTCGCGACTTCCTATGCTTACGCTCCTAATGAATATGCCACCTCCTTTCTGCTTGTCCTAGTCTAAGTCTGAATGACAGCTTAACTGATAATAGTTAAAGTTCAGCCATATTTTATTATTTAACTTAGGGATTAAACTCAATTAAACATTACAGCTTAGATTAATTCTAAATTTTAGAATAGAGATTAAATTTAAACTTGACTTTACCTCAAATTAAAGCTAAATTATCTTTATTTTACCCCCACCAGTAAACCCTTGAAGAAACCCTACAAACTCCTTTAGAAGTTATTATTAGTTATTAACTCCCTCCCATTTGACCACCTATGAGCAGATAAAGTGAAAAAAATGACCCCTTTATTTACGGACGGCATGGTTGCAATCTCAATATTTTCTCAGGAGTTGCGGGAAGGTATGACTCTCTCCTTATTAGCCGGTCTACCTACGATGAGAAAATTGTGTGTCTTCCGGTTCACTCCAATACTGCGCCTGCCATATATTCAATATGGTCCTGCGCTGGTCAACTCCAATACTGCGCAAGCCTCTTGAAATCGTTCGTAAGGAAGGTGAAACCCCTTTCAGTCAATCGGTCCGGAAAGAGAAAACAACCTTAGTGAGCCTTCGAGGTAACAACCTTGAGTTTAGTGCGGGTCTAACTGATTAACTTTATTTAAACTTAACAATTAAACCGCCCCCTCTTTTAATACTTCATTAATACTTTTAATAATTACAATTTAACTATATTTTAAATTTGATTTTATATATAGTTATGTATTTTTTTTTTTAAATTAATACTTTATATATTATTATTTTAGTATTTATAAAAATTATTCTTAAAAAAAAATCTCATGTGAAAATTAGTATTTTTTTTTTAACTAGATATATTAAAATATATATAAAAAAATATGTATATAAAAAAATATAAAATAAAAGAAAATATAATAAATGAATATAACATATTCAAAATTTAAATATAAATTTAAAAATTAACATTAATGGCCGAATATACCAAATGTAATGGCCGAATATAACATTAAACAAAATTTGAATTGGTCGCGCGGCTAAGTCGACAGCGTGGGCTCGCATGTAGCCCACGTGTCTCTCACTTCTATTCACGGGAATAAAATATCGGCCCACTACTTTAAACCCTAACTCTTTGTTTTGTCTTAGCATTAGCTGTGATCACTTGTGCAGGGAGGTGTGAGGGAGCATGGCTGCCATGGCTTATTCTCATGGCTTCTCCTCCTCGTTTATTTTATTCGAAAGCTGGTTTAAACTGCACAGAGTACCTTTCCCTCGTTGTGTTGTTTGGTGTTGGCGCTGGCACTGGCTTCTGTATTTGCTACAGACCTGTGCTGGCTTGTGTGTTTGCGTGGTGCATGCAGTGAGCCCAAGGCTTGGGCTTTGGGGTTAGGCGTTGGTGCTTTGCTACAGACCAGTGTTTGGCACTCGACACTGAAATGTTTTTTTTTTTTTATGCATTGAGCAATGAATGCCCCTCGCGGGTTCCTACCTTATGACTGTGTTAAGTTATCTCGATCTCTACTGCATTCTGCTGCTCAGGATTTTCTTTATCTTTTTCGATTCGCTCTGAGGTTGAAAGTGTGATGTTGGTGGTTTTATCTATATTTCTGCGGTGAAATTAGTTCGATTAATATTTAATTAGGGTTTTTTTGTTCCTTCCCTTACCTTTCTAGTAATTGCAGTGAATATTAGCCGAACGAATGGAACTGTTCTGAGCTAAACGGATCAGATCGATGAACTTCGAAATCTGTGCTTCTTGCTACGAAAAATTACTCTCTGCTTGTAAATATAGAATTTTTTTTTCGTTTTCTGTCATGTTATGCTCTAAGATGATTCTTCTTGAAGGATTGTGCAGTTGTATTTTCCGTGTTTCTTTCTTTGACTGTGTGCATAGTGCTTGTGCGCTAGGCTTTGGATTGTGTGTTTGTTGTTGGTTTGTGGAGTAGTGCTAGCGCTCGCTGTGAGGTGGGTGAAGCACCGAATGGTCTTTCTGAATGGAATGATGAAGAAGAAGCAACAGACAAAGGCATTGGCCCAGGAACCAAATGGAACCAACACTTGTCCAGATTATGTCCGGGAAGCCAATTTTTACAAAATAGAAGCAATTTTGAGGCCATGGCGCATCTCCCATGTTACTTCGGGTCTATTGAAAATGGGGATTCGTGGCTTAACTGTCTCTGATGTTAGAGGTTTTGGAGCTCAGGGAGGATCTACAGAACGACAAGCAGGGTCTGAGTTTTCTAAAGACAAGTTTGCGTCAAAAGTAAAGATGGAGATTCTGGTATCTAAAGATCAGGTGGAAACAGTAATTGATACAATAATTGATGAGGCAAGAACTGGAGAAATTGGAGATGGAAAAATATTCGGTAAGAAAGAGTAATCTATTCCTTGTTTCTTCAAATAACACATTTTGGTATCATACCTAACATTTGTTGAACTTCTCGTAACTGATAATAAATAATTAGCTTATTTGGTTTTGTTTGGTTGTTGAACTTCGTGCAATTGGCATTCAAAAGCTAGCTTACATGTATCGCTGGTTAGTTGTGGGTTGTTCTCTCATGTTACTGTTAATAACTAAATCCTTTGATGTTTTAACAATTTGTAATTAATTTAGACATTACTTAACTATGTTAGACACGACTATTCAACTTGATAGAATGGGTGAAAATATCTCTGATTTCTCTCGAGTTTTTCAGGTTTTCAATTTGTTTGATATATTCAATCTTTCAGGTCCAAGTTTATTCTTGCCGATATTTTGCCCGATGTTTCCTATAAGTTTCTTTCTATATCCTCGATGATATATTCTGCAAAACGATGTTTGCAAGATTGATGTTAACCCAACTAAGATAAATTTAAGAAGATCTTCGTTGAATTTCTTTTAAGATTGAATCTAGAAATTTGTGAAACTCTTCGTGTTGTCCCAAAGTCTTCTTTCCAGAATGAGTAATATCTTCAAACTTGAACGTGAATCTTCAAGCAAAATCATGAGCTTTAGATGATTTAGGTATACTTGCAAATCTTCGATATCCATGTTCAAGATCTGAACATTCCTCTTTGGCTGCAACTTCCACCATTTTAGGACAACTTCAAACAGGTTCCAACATTCAATAGGGGACCCTCGAATGAGTTTGTTAATTATTTGTCCATCTCTAAGAAAACTTATACATTTAATATCTCCATTGCTTATTACATCTTTTTTTTTTAATTCCTTGTTCTTTTTACTTATTACTTTTTCACTTTTTTTCTTTTACTCCTATTATTATTTAATCCTTTATTACTTATTTTCTTACTCTTCCTTATTACATTTTATTTTATTCTATTTATTTACCACTTTTATCATTTTCTTGATATTCTATTTATGGTCTAATGCCATTTCTCATGTTTTGTTTGCAGGAGTTAAGCGTGGCTGGAGTTTTTCTCAAGAGAATGTACAAATAAAAACTAAATGTACAAATAAAACTACCCCTTATTTAGGCCCTCGGTTCCATATTTGAACCAGGGCTCTGATACCAAATGTAATGGCCCGATTTCAATTAACATTTCAAAATTCTACCTAATGTACAGTAATTTCTACAAGGTTTATAAAGAAGAATAATTCCAAATTTTCTTAACACTTACGCATGTAAAATTTATCAATGAATAATAAATCTAATTAAACAATGGATAAATTGGAATTAAATACCTTAACTCTGATGCTGTTATTCGCATCTTGCTGAACCTGATGTTGTTATCCGCAACTTGCTTCCTTCCTGCTTCTTTAGAACACTACCCAAAACCGACCTCCCTGCCGACTAGTTAGCTCCTAGCCCTAGGATATCAACGGATATCCTAGCCCTCCATGCCCAAAACCCCCAGCAACCCCGGTGCACTTCTATAATCCAAACTCTCAAAGTCTCACTCTCCCTGCAATACTCGGAGATCCCAAAATCCTTCTCCACTCCCGTAGAATGCTCCTCCCCTTCCACTCCTTTCCTTCCTTATCCCTCCTTCACCGACACTCCTGCCCCCATTAAATCCCTACCTAACTCCTTTATTACCCCTTATCCTCCCGCTGTTAATACCCTTATCCCTCCTTTATTACTTATCCTCATGTATTTAATATGTTATCCCTTGTGGGATACGTAACCTAATTTAATATTATATCTTATTATCCACCATTAATTTAATACTTTATTAATTAATGAATTAATTAATAATTAAATTAATCATTAACCATCATGAACAACTATTTAATAATAATCATTTAGAAATGTTATTTTAAGACATAATTATAGTTTAGCTAATCTTTTAGGATTATATTATTAAATTAATTATACTTAATAATCAAGGGTCGTTAAAGAAAGGTGTAGAACCCTTTAGATATCCTCATTTATCCTCGGCTCTGGTCTTCCACTAAGCATGCCTACCACTGGATGATAGAATAGCTCGATAAATTGTTTGAAAGTAAACTCAGTGGAGCTTCTCGTGAGAAACAACGTCCATAAAGTGACTTCTTGAGGTTTTCCTTCCTTGTCCATCTTCTGCATGTGAAAGGAAAATTTGTCTGCTTGATAGAACATGAGCATGTAGGCCAATATTGAAGAATACCAAAACATGCCTTCTGTAGGGAAATTTTCCAACTAGTCATGCAGGTTCTTGGCTAAGAAACCGTTGTAGTCAAAATGGGTGGCCACTTTCTCTTCAGCAGAGAAAATGGATAGGAAACCTAAGATAGGTTCATCCACCCATTCGTCTAAGAAATGACCAAGCAAACACCACAATGTTGAGATAATCTGATTTTCCTTTTCGGAAAATATAGATGAGTTATAGAGAGGATTCTTCTTACGCAATTGGGCATCTTGTGGAAGGAAGACCTTGACGATCTATGATCTTTGGGGAAAGGTCAGGTTCTGATACAATTCTGTCAAGATTTCGATTGTGAGGGGAGAACGGGGTTCGAATCTGGGCACTTGCATCATATGATCGATGACATCGGGTGAAATAATGAAAAAGGTTTCTCCAGATGAAGATAAAATGGTTCTTTGATCAGGGAGGTAGTGTGCTTGGCACTTGAGGGAAAACTCAGGAAAGTGACAGACTTGGGGAAAAAGATACATAGGGAGATTTGACTTCCAAAGCTCGATTTCATCACTCTAATCGATGAAGGTGTCTCTGAGCCATGACTGTAGCTCAGCAAAGTCAAATTCTGACTTGGTTTCTGAGATTAGATAGTCTTTGTCTGCTAATGGGATCTGGTCGAGATCGACAGGAGGTGGGAGAAAAGGATTTTACTCTACTTTTGATTTTTTAGTTTTGGGTGCCATTGATTTCTTCTGGTACCTGCACATTGAACACACATTAGTAGATGAAAAACTATGGTTGGATGAGGTGTCTTAGAGGCAAAGGAAAATGAGTCTCTGATACGAAGGGAGTGTGAGTCGAATGGGAACTGACCGAAATGGGGTTGAATTTGAGTGAACAGATATCCATTAGGTGAAGGACAGGTCAGATGAACAATGGGTATGTGGCCAGTCATAAATGGACAATGGATCATTTAGAGTGTGAGAGGGTAAGGTTAAGGACATCTGGCATTTGAAAACGATTGAAATGCAAAAAGGTGATTGGGAGATGAACTAAATGGATATGACCTATAATGGTTAGCTAGAGGGGACATGTTGACGGGTTCATGGCATGGAACTGGCAGAGGGTAGTTGTGAGATACAACAACTCTGGATGATAGTGGTGAGTTGGAAAAATGGTAGGCTTCAAATGTTTGGAGAGGGGAATTATGATGCAATGAGGTGATGCCACATTGGGATGGAGCCCGCATGGACTTTGCTTCATTCTAGACCCCCCCTCTCACCATTAAAGGTCAAACGGTTGGGGAGGGTATGGGATCCTTTTTTGATCGTTGATATGGGCAGAGCTGGATCCATTGCTCATTTGGGCGCATTCTTTAAACACCATGTTTTGCACGCAACTTATTTTGATTTCTATGTCCATGGGGTTTAGAAAACCATTTCATCATCAAGATCCTGCACTTTCCATCGATCATCTTACACATTTTATTGAAAAGAAAACAACTAACCTATGTCCTAACCTACTCCTTTGTGAATTTAGGCCAACTTAAACTATTGGGCTAAGAAAATAGTCTACCTAGGGGCTATTTGACCAAGATTAGACTGTTTGGTCAAACTTATTCACTAACTAATCTGATTAGTTGGCTAAGGTTGGACAATTTATCCAAGCTTATTCACTAATCGTAGATACTTAAATTAAAAAGACTTGACCATGTTTAAACTGTATGGATCAAGTCGTTGTCATTTCATGGGGCTTATTCATTTTTTCTTTTTTTTTTGTTTCTTTTCTTTTCATTCCTTTTAGAATGCAACAATGTCTACAAGTCAAAAACATTAAAGGGAAAAAATTACAATCAACATTTGATCCTATAAATTATAGGGTTATAACAATATTCACCAAATTTGCACATTGTAAATACGTTAAAGAGATTTGGGAAAAAATTCAAAATATTTATGAAGGATATTCAAAAGTCAAAGTCGCAAAGCTTCAAACTTATAGAGGTCAGTTCGACCAAATTAAGATGAAGGAATATAAGAGTATTGTAGCTACCTTTTTACGAGTTGATGAAACTGTAAATGCAATCATGGATTGGGAGAAAAAATCAAAGAATCTGTAATTGTTCAAAAAATACTATGATCTCTTCATGTGAAATTTTACCCTAAGATATCAGAACTAGAAGAAAGATCAGTTCTAAAATCAATAAGTATGGACGAATTACATGAAATCTTCACAGCATATGAAATGAGAACTAAACAGGAAAATCCAGATATAAAAGAAGCATCCTTCAAAGAATCCAAAAATTCAAATAAAAATGGAAGGAAAAAAAAAGAACATAGCAGCAGCAATGACATCTCGGAAGATGATGAAGAAGTGGTCAACTTTGTCAAAATACTGAACAATGGAACTGGCGGTAGGTATAGAGGTAAGATTCCTTTAATTTGTTTTAATTGTGATGGTATTGGTCATTTTTCTAAAAAATGTCCTTATAAGAAAAAGAGAAATGATGAGGGTTACTCAAAAGGCAAACAAACATATAAAGGAAAAAGAAACACAAACAAAGTTTTCAATAAAATCTTCTTCACCAAAGAAGACATATCATCATCAGATGAAGATGAAGTCAGTGACAATGAGACATAGAGAGTTCTATTCATGGCAGTAGAAGACTCTGATAAAGAAGACTCTGAAGAAGAATATGAAGAAGTCGAAGAACAAGAAGTCCAATAAGAGATTGAAGAGGCAAAAGTTGACTACCAAAAGGAATTAATGTGTGGAATAGAAGTTATCAGAAGAGAAAAGAAGAAAAAAAAGAAACTACAAGTAGAACTAGACAAGAAAGAACACACTCAAGAACTAGAACAAATGATCACAAATTTTAAGGTTCAAATAGAAGAAGATAAAAGAATTGAAGAATCACTCAAAGAACAACTAGAAGAAAAAGACAAGATCATTAGAAATTTGGAAGTAGAGATTGTCACATTAAGAAAGGATCTTCAAAAGAAAAATATGTAGAACAACTCAAAATTTTTGGATGACATTATCAACAGTCAAAAATATCATCATGATAAGTCCGGACTTGGAGACAATCAGACATAAAAAGGATCAAGATCCAAAACAACAGAGCAAGAAACATATCCAAAAACCTATGCATAAACAATCAAAGGGGATAGGAAGATATACAAGGAAGATTACAGGGGCACTCGCCCACCGAGAAGATTCATATTTCAGAATCAACAACCAACAAATAGGCCTCAAGAAGAAGAATAATCTATAAGAGTTCCTCCTTTCAGAATATATTCATCTCCCAGGTATCAAACTCTGATTTTTAGTTTATGTTATGCATGTAATAATTTTGGACATAAATCTGTGAATTGTAGATCTAACGAAAGAAACACAAACAAATTTGAAATTCATACACAAAGGGGTTATCCATGAAGGCCTAGTGAAACAAAGAGAATAAGTTACAATGGCTTTGAATCTTTGAGCACTGAAGTGAAATGTTACAAATGTAACATTTTTGGACACATGGCCAAAGATTTTAGAATGGCAGTCCCTCCTAGAGAACCAAAATAGAATAACAACAGTCACAGACATGAACCTCAGGAAAGGACATGGATAAGAAATCATGATCAGTATAGAAATGCAAAATGCACATTCTCTCTACAAGATAAGTAGAATAATTGTTCTTGGTATGTTGACAGTGGATTTTCAAAACACATGACAAGTGATAGAGACAGGTTTCTTACATTACGAAAGGACGGAGATGGATCAGTCTCCTTCAGAAATTATGATTCAGCTAAAATCATTGGAAAAGGCATAGTCAGAATTGGGAACAAGAATACCAAGGAAAAAAATGTTCTACTAGTAGAACATATGAAACATAATATTCTAAGTGCGAGTCAAATGTGTGACCAAGGTCATAAAGTTACTTTCGATTCACAAAAGTGCGAGATAAGAAAATAAGGTTCAGGAAAATTGATTGCTACAACTGTGAGAAATTCAAGAAAAATATATGTATTAAGTGAAATTGGAAATGAAAAGTGTTTTCTAGGAAAGGAAGAAGAAATTTGGCTATGGCACAGAAGAATGGGTCACACACATTTTGATAACCTTTTCAAATTCAGCTAAAGAGAAGCAATTAGAGACATTCCCCAGATCACGAAACCAACCAATACTTTATGCAAGCATTGTCAATAAGGAAAGAAAACAAAGACCAGGTTCAAATCAAAGGAATATTCAATGACAATACCACTGGAAATTGTGCATATTGATCTAGTTGGACCAACTACAACAAATGGTTTAAAAGGTGAGAAATACCTTATGTTATTAGTTGATGATTATACAAGAATGAATACAATTTCCTTTCTAAAGAATAAGTCAGAAGATTTTGAAAACTTTAAGATCTACAAGGAAATGGTTGAAAATGAAATGGATTCAAAAATAAAATGTTTGAGATCTAATAATGGAGGAGAGTTCACATCAAAGGAATTTATGGACTACTACAACTATCATGGAATAAAAAGACAATTCTCCATTACTAGGACACCTCAACATAATGGAATTATTGAAAGAAAGAACGTGACAATACAGGAAATGGATCGAACAATGCTATTGGATTCCAAATTGAGAGATATATTTTTGACATAGGAATTGCATACAACAATTCACATTCAAAACAGAGTAATTCTCAGAAACAACATTGACAAAAATCCCTACGATCTATGGAAAGGAAGACCAACAAATGTGAAGCACTTTAGAGTTTTTGGAAGCAATTGCTACATCAAAAGAGAAGATGGAAAAATGGGAAATTTTGACTCTCATGTGGACAAAGGAGCACCTATTGGTTACTCAAGTACAAGGAAAGAATACAATTGTTACAATATGAGATTGAACAAAGTTGTAGAAAGAATCAATGTAACAATTGATGAAATGGGCATACTAGAATCAAAGGAAGAAGAAAATGAATCAATGGAACAACTTTTCGAAGAAGAAGCAGAAGATGAAAAGGAAGTAGAAGAGGAAGATGAAGAGAATCTCATAGAAGCAAAAGAGCATGTTCAACAAGTGCCTCCAAATACATTTAGTAGATAAGTACAGAAGAATTATCCTTCAGATCAGATTATCGAAAAAAAAGATGCAAGATTTGAGACTAGAAGAAGAATTCATTCACCAAAACAAACACACCTAGTACTCACATGTACAATTGAACCAACCTATTTTGAAAAGGCTAGCAAGGATGAATTTTGGAACAAGGCCATGGATGATGAATTGGATCAAATAGAGAAAAATGACACTTGGGAATTGGTTCCAAGACCAAAGGATAAGAATGTGATCGACACAAACTAGGTATACAAGAATAAATTGAATGAAGATGGACAGGTTACAAGGAACAAAACTATATTGGTATGTAAAGGATATCCACAGGTTGAAGGAATCAAACTTGAAGAGACATTTTCCCTAATTTCCATAATGGAAGCAATCCGATTGCTTTTATCGTATTCATGATCCAAAAATATTAAAGTGTATCAGATGGACGTAAAATCAACTTTTTTGAATGGGTAACTTGAAGAAGAAGTCAGAGAATGCAGACTATGTGTGAAAATTAAAGAAGGCCTTATACGGTCTAAAACAATATCCTAGATCATGATAATCTTGACTGGATAAATATCTACAATAGACAGGGTTCAGAAAAGGAATTGAAGACAACAACCTCTACATCAAGGTATGTCAAAATGGTATTTTATTAATTGAAGTTTATGTTGATGATATTATTTTTGGTAGTGATGATGACAGGTTAAGCCAGAAATTTGTGAAGGATATGCATAATGAGTTTGAAATGTCATTAATTGGATAACTATTCTTATTTCTAACACTTTAGATATGTCAAATAAACCAAGGAATTTGTATTTCTCAAACTAAGTATATCAGAGAAATGCTAAAGAGGTTCAGAATGGAATATTGTAAACCAGTTATCACTCCCATGCAAACCAGTTGCGAGTTAAGAAAAGATGATGATTCAAAGTCTATAGATCAGAGGAAATACAGGTCAATTATTGGTAGCCTACTATATGTGACAACATCCAGACCAAATGTAATTCATGAAGTTAGACAGGTGGAACGATTTCAAGCAACACCAAAGGAATTACATGTGTTAGCAATGAAGACGATTTTCAAATATCTCAAAGGAACACAAGAGTTTGGATTATGGTATCCAAAAGGAAACGATATATCTCTTATTGCCTACGCACATGCATATTGGGCAGGTTTTATTGATGACCGACGAATAACCAAAGGAGAAAATTTATACTTGGGTGAGTGCTTAGTATCATAGATAAGAAAGAAACAATCATCAATATCTCTATCTACAACCAAGGAAGAGTATATTGCAACAACATCATGTTGTACACAGGTTCTTTGGATGAAACAAAATCTGTTAGATATACAGGTTGAGTATGATGAGACCATTCCAATCTATTGTCATAATACAAGCGCCATCAATATCTCAGAGAACCCAGTGATGCACTCCAAGACGAAGAACATTCCAATCAAGTATCACTTTCTATGGGAATGAGTTGCAGAAAAGAACATCAGAGTTGAGTATGTGGGCACAAAAGAACAAGTGGTAGACATATTTACAAAACCACTTCCACGGGATGCCTTGGAGTATATTCTCCAGAGACTCAGAGTTATTTCTACTCCAAAATGAATTATTTTCAATGTTTATCTTATATCTCTTAAATGTACACGAGGAAGCACCATAAAGAGGACATTTAGTTAGGGGGAGAAACCCCGGATGGAAATATACCTTTTCCATTGATGAAAAAAGGGGAGATATTTATCATATGCAGAGGATAGAGGCATTATTCTAGGGGGAGAAATTGTCACAGAGATGCAGAGAACAAAGGCATGGTTCCAGGGGGAGCATGAGTGATATGACTTCATTATTGCATGAAATGATTTCAGTATTGCATCAGAGTATTTCCATCAATTCCAAAGGGGGATATTGTTGATTAAGGTTGGTTGTCATTGATCTGAACGCTCGAAGAAAGTCTGATAGCGAATTCTAGTAACACAAAGGTTTGGGTAATGGACCCAAGGTTGTTTCATGTATAATGGTATGAGTTTTAATATATTTGAAGGTAATACTATTCTATACGGATAGTAAATGTCATTCCATTTCTGGTGGTATGTGAAATGTCACACAACTCCTCATGGTTTGAGATTTATGGCCTAGCGAAGTTGGAAGACCCTCATATGTTGGCTTGAAGCCCGAAAAGGTCAAAGAAGTCAAAGAGCTTGCAAAGAAAAAATTATTATTAAAATGATTAAGTAAAGTGACAAAGTCAAGAAGGATTATTTAAATAATAAAGTGAAGTAACAAAATCAAAGAACAATATTAAAATGATAAAGTGAGGTGACAAAGTCAAGGAGGAATATTTAAATGATAAAGTAATGGAGAACATTCTAATTATGGAATGTGGTTAACCCTAAAAATGAGGAAAATAGGCCAAGTGACTTATAAATGGGTTAAGTGACCTATAAATAGGTTAAGTGACATAGAAATGGGTTAAGTGACCCAGAAGATGCTTCTAAGGAAGATATTTGGAGAGTATAAATAAGAGGCAAGTATCTCTCATTTTACATCACACATGATCATATTGAATATCTATAGGTGACTGAGGTAACAAAAGGATATCTAATCTGAATTTCAGAGGGAAGGTGAAGAAAATAAGGTCAAAATTCAAGGGAGGATAAATTCTTTTGATGATGCTTTCTAAGGTATTTTATTTACAGGTCATCTCACCATTTTCACAATAAATGTTTTTATAGAATTATTCAGACTGTGAAATTGGTAGGACATTCAGGAAACATATCCATGTATCTATGGTAAAAAATTCATCTTTTGGGTATTTGAATTTTTAGATTTACACTCCGTGGAAAATAGGGTTTGTGGCTAGTCCCGAAACTAGTCTAAAACACGTGTTTCGGGTAAAAATGTCATAACTTCTTCATAACAGATCCAAATTCAGTAAGAAAAAATATTTTGGTTATAATAGAGTCTATAGTATTATGTGTAACATTTTCATATCCATTCAACGAATATTCTATGTGGGGCATTCTCCACAAGGTCACTCTCTAGAATAAGCCATAACTCAACAAGCTATGACATTTTTTCTATAACTCCTTTTCTGAGAGGTTCCAAGTAGTGACACCTGGAGTCATTTGCATAAAACAAACTGAAGAAAATTGTTTAGTAATTTCATATATTTATTCATTACAGGTACATAGTTATGATTATTTCAAGTTAGGGTTGTTGACTAATCCCAAACTAGTCATGTGAGACTAAAGAAAAGGTTGATGAAAATGCTAGTCTCTTGCTGTGGAAGTTAAGGAAGATTTGTAGGTATATGATCATATAAACTAGGTCTATTACAGAGTTACAAATCATATTTTGATGATGAAATTGATGAGGGATTTTGGTTAAGGTACATGTTGGGTACATGGTTGAGACACGTAGTTGATGAGTTGGCACATACATGAGGTGTACATTTGATGATGTCGGTACATTTTGATGAGTCATAGTTGATGAGTAGTTTACACATGATTGGTACATACTTGGTACATGGTCATATGCACTTGTTTATGGTACATGCTGATTACAAGTTGTTTGGTATAGCTTGGTGCATGGTTGATGCACTTGTTTATGGTATAGGTTGATTAAAGTTTGAGGTATAGGTTTGTGCATGGTTGATGCATGGTTCAGGTTTATTGGTACAGGTTTATAACATTATATCTAATAGTGATAGTGTGGTAGTGGTTCCATCATTCTAATTCTACTTCAAGGCAGTTGGATGGGGCAAGGACAGGTGGTTGTAGCCACCTTTCGGTTGTAGCCAGAGAGCATAGGGGGTTGTAGCCGAATTCTGGTTATAGCGAGAGAATATGGGAGTTGGACCTTCCTTCAGGTGTAGCTTGAGAAACAAGGGGTTTGGACCCTCCTTCTAGTTGCATCTGGAAAAAAGAGGAAGTTGGTGCTTCCAATGAATGTAATTCTTCATGACATATAAGAAAAAGGATTATGTGGTTTTCTCCATTTTTGGGTTTCCACGTAAAACACTGGTGTAATTTGTATGTGTATGATTGTTCATTTGTTCATTGCTTATTTACTCTGAAGTTATTGGATTATAATGGTACGTTGATATAAAACTTGGATTATATGGTTAAAATGGATTAAATTTATCTATTATTGATTCACCCCCCCACCCCGCCTCTCACTAATCCAACAATGTCCTCATGCATGAATGTCATATCTACCATAAAAAATGTGCCAATCATACTTCTAGTAGGTGCCTCTAACAATGTATGAAAAGTGTAGCAATCGTGCATCAACTATAGATCAAGATATGACTCATCAATTATGTACAATATGATCACCTCATCAACTCATCAAATACATGTACCAATATGTAGCTCATACATATGCCAAATGAATGTACCAAGATATCCAACAAATATTCTTCCAATAATACATCACAATATATATCAATGAAACTCAAATATGTATCATCCATGTACCCCAACAAATCATCTTCAGCCTCCATTCACTACAAAAAATACTAAGCATCCAAAAAGTGCTAGAGGTGTGCCTCAATAGATCAGTGACATATCTAACTAGCATCATCATGATAAATCTCATAACCAAAGTGCCATAACTTCAACGTCACAACTAGAATTGTTCTTCAACAGAAAAATGTCTCAATCCGCACTCTAGGGTTATTACCATACATCCAAGATAGTCTTTCAATACTCAACCATATGTCACCACCATACATATATCAATTATGTATGCGAACATGTAATCATGAAAACCTACAGTCAACAATGTCAGACCCTGCATCATAGAGTTATACCATTATACCATGCTACAACTCATGTGCATAGCCTTTTTTCAAGGATTTACCATAGATACAAGGCCTACTGCAAAGGAATCTCACGTATATACATGACCTATTCATAGGTCATCTCACGTGTGTACGCGACTGTTACCCATTGTAACCCACGTATACTTCTGGAGATGAAAAACTTGAGGTTCCCTTAAGGTTTCCATTCTACTATGGTTGTTCAGTCTACTTTACCCACTTTTGAAGGTGTCCCTTCTTCTCAGAACTTGAGCTCTGAGCTTCCATCTTTTAAAAATTGTCTTCCTTCCTAACTTCATTCCTTCTTCTAGTCATGCTATATGATGTCCTCATCATGGACTTTCTTCTTGTGTTCCATCAATCCTGGGATTTGTGACCAAATCCACTATAATTATAGCATCTCATAATGTGATAATGAGCAACAATGTGTCCTATTTGATTACATATCCAACATATTAACGTGTTATGAAATATTTCATTATCTCTCCTTGCATACAATCTACACTCCAAAGCTTTCTGACCATATTCATTACATGAGTAACAATGACCATGAAAAAAAAAATCATACCTTTGATTTGGTGTCCATATTTAAGTTGTATTGAATTTGCTTTAAGATGTAAATATGGCTTCTTGATGTCCTCCTTTCTTTGTCCTTTCCTTCCCTTGTGTAGATGGCTGACATGCAACATTATTTCCATCCTTTGAGAGTGAGAGACTTACCTCATGCTTCTTTGAGGTTCTTTCTTCCACATGTGTAGCTTCTTTCTTGTATCCAAGACCTGATTTATCATTTGGTGATCTTTGACTATCCAAGATCTCATTCAATATTGTTGAGATATTCAAGAATATTTTTTACTTCACTACTTTCTTTCTAAGATCAACAACTTCAGCTTACAACTTATGACATGACTCTTCCTTTTCAATTACTTGATTCTTTAATAGTTCCTCTATTCTTTTTTATTATTCAATTTGGGTCTTGAGATGGTGATCCAGGTGGATATTGGTGGCCACCCACCTTTTCCAACTCACTCAAAATAGTTTTCCGGCAATTTTGGCAATTTACTATTTTTAGCAGTTTTAACTTTCTGGGCCATTTTGAGGGCCTAAAAGAACGTTTTTCGTGATCGAGCTTCTCAATGATATCTAAAGGAATGATTGATCCCCCAAAATGAACCTCCTCAACGATACATTTCCAACGGGCTATCGTGTGCCAAAAACTAAGATCGTATGCAAAATTTACGACCCCATGAAGTTGATGTACTAACTTACCCAACTAAAGTTACGACCCCGTAAAGTTTTGACGCTTCATATCCTAGTGTTATGTTTTTGGATGTTTGTAGTTTTTGACATTCCTATTTATTGTAAAAATTCCTCCAGATTCTCATTGTAATCATCTTCTTGCGAATGTGAGTAGCAGTCACATGTCTTCTCAGAGGTAAGTTTCCACCATTCTAGCGAGTCTTTCACTCTATATTTTTACAATCTCTGTACATTTATTTCATTAATAGACATATTTTAATATTGTATATCTATGTTTATGGTTGCATATATGATAGATTTATGTTATATTATTGGATATCTACGATGTCTCTGTGCATTTATTTATTATATCTCCGCTCTCCTTTTGTGCCGAAAATAATCCAGATCTGTGGTATCACAAGAGGTTTCTCTTGATTGTTTTCTCAGTACATGTCCCCGACAAGGTATGAGTATAGAAATTTGGGTCTCAAGCTTGTCTCTCTTGAAGAAAATCTCTCTCACATGCCCAAGAAACCCTCCATGGTGGAAGAAAAGTAAAATGATGTAGTAGACGATTCTATCAATCTGTTTCTTGAGAAATATCTCACGCGACAGAGGGATGAAATGATGGAGAAATTTTCCCACATCCTTCAATGCCTACAGATAGAAACAAGTGCATATTCATCAAACAACCACTTTGGAAGAACCTCTTATTTCATGGTACAGGTTAATTTTGATTTTCCCTTATTTGAAGGTCAAATAGATGCGGATGCCCTATACAAATGGTTAAATATTCTTGAAGGTTATTTCTCTGTTCACAATTTTTTTGACAGAGAAAATATCACCTTTTCACTCCTTGAGGCTCTCCTCCATGTCAAAAATTGGTGGGAAATTTACTTGGAGAAAATTTCCATAGAGGATTCTATAATATATGGGGTTGAGCCCACTTGGGATTTTTTTTTGGATGTGGTAAAGGAACAATATTACCCTGTTGGAAACTATGAGGACCAATAGATGAGACAGAACACACTAAAACAAGAGAGGGGCCAAGCGGTGCTGGAGTTCACCAATACCTTCCATACCTTGCGCACCAAGATGGGTATCAAAGACTCCAAGCGACATTTGGTTCTGAAATACCACAAGGCTCTAAGGAGATACATCCAAACTGAAATGGATTTTCTGGATATCTCATCACTCGGTGTTGCGTATCGATATGATGTTAAAATTGAGCAGAAATTTAGGCACCAAAACAAATAGGAGTTCAGATCTGCAAATCCACAACAACCAAAGTATGAGAAAGATGACCCTAACAAACATCTTCCAGAAAAGCAGTCTAAGACAAAGGAAAAGAAGGGTCATGAGAAGATGAATAAGGACACTGGAAAAAGGTGCGATTTCCATAAAATCCCTAGGTACAACACCGATGAATGTCTCTCAAAATAGTCATTGGTGGTTGATATTAAATACAAGGAGCCTAACCCTGATTCATAATTTGATTCTGAAAATAATGGTAAAAGACAGATCATCGACGCAGACCCCATTGCTATTTCCACGACCACAATAATTCAAATAGTAGAACCAACAGATCCTGAAAAGGGGGAGTGCCTTTTTCATTTAGAGATGTGGGTGAAGGGGACCCCGCTGCATTTTATTGTTGATAGCGGAAGCCAGAAGAACCTTATCTCAGCAGAGGTCATCAAGCAGTTGGGATTGTAGACAACACCACACCTACAAGCATACAACATCGGGTGGTTTTTCCAAGGACAAGATCTCTGTGTCAATCAGTAGTGTTTATTTTCATACGACATCCAACCCTTCAAGGATGAGGTATTATGTGATGTTTCCCCACTTGATGTTTGTGATTTCCTCTTGGGACAACCATATATGTGTAAACTCCATGTTGTTTATGAGTCTCTACCCCGTATTGATATTGTTTCTTTGGGGA
Source organism: Picea engelmannii (assembly GCA_009831015.1). Lineage (NCBI taxonomy): Eukaryota > Viridiplantae > Streptophyta > Pinopsida > Pinales > Pinaceae > Picea > Picea engelmannii. The sequence continues at coordinate 64,838 of ML789851.1, read as the reverse complement.
TCATCTCTATATAATACCAGAGGTAGTTCGGACTATTGTTCCACCTAAACAGTGCCACAAGGTGAATAGAAGGACACTGCAACCACTACAGCCTCACCCCAAGCACCTTCTATCCAATAGAAGAAGGTCAACAAGGTTGCAACAAAGCGTAAAGATTCCTTCTACACACAGTTCTCTAATGTATCTCGATTTTTGAACAGACTCATCCCCTCCAACAATAGGGTCATGACAACCTTCCACAAACCGAGCAATGCGATGTCTCCAACAAGGCACGTAGCTCACCAAGATTCATATTCAGCAAATGCTTCCCTCTCTCCCCCAGGAACTCAACACAATCAAGGCCATTTCTTCCTAATGAGGGAAGATTGATCCAAGTGGTTATTAGTGGCCACCCACCTTTTCTGACTCACTCAAAATAGTTTTCTAACAATTTTGGCAATTTACTATTTTTAGCAGTTTTAACTTTCGGGGCCATTTTGGGGGCCTAAATGAAGTTTTTTCAGGGTCAACCTTCTCAATGATAGTCAAAGGCATGATTGAGCCCCTAAAATTAATCTCCTTTATGATACCTTTCCAACGGGATATTGTGCGCCTGAAACAAAGATCATATGCAAAAGTTGCAACCCCAGGAAGTTGATGTATTGACTTACCCAAACGGGGCCCACATGACTTTTGGCTCTTCATATCCTAGGGTTAGGTTTTTGGATGTATATGTTTTTTTACATTCCTGTTTATTTTAAAAATACCTTCATATTCTCATTGTAATCATCTGCTTGCGAATGTGAGTAGCTGTCACATCTCTTCTCAGAGATAAGTTGCCACCATTCTAGCGAGTCTTTCACTCTGTATTTTTACAGTCTCTATACATTTCTTTCATTAATATAAATTGTGTATTACGGTAACTCTGTGTTTATGATTTCATATCTTATAAATTTCTATTATATCATTGGATATCTGCGATATCTCTGGGCATTTATTTATTATATCTCCGCTCTCATTTCATGTCAAAAATAATCCAGATCATATGGATGTTAACTTCAAGACCTTTTATAATCTCATCCTATACCTTCATATTTTCTTATATTTCATTCTTTAGTATTTTGATCTCTTCTTCTTTTTCTTATAATAGAGTCTTTTTACTTTCTTCTTGTTCTTTTAACATTTCCCTTAACTTCAAGATATGTCCTTGATCCTTTCTAAGAAACTTTTTGGTGTTATCAGAAAGATAGCTATATTCTATGTAGAAATGGTCATCGTTGTATTCATATAGACCCCATTCAACTTTCCTTTTAAGATATGATAGTTCTTCTTCTACCTTTTTCATGGGATAACCATTATCTAACTCTACACATACTATCTCTAGGTTTTCTTCTTCACTTGTAGAGAAATATTCAACATCATCACATTTTGAAATATTGCAATCGCGTGTTTTTGGAGATTCTTTACCTTCATTGTTCTTGATGGAGTTGTCTTCAATATCGTCCTCCTTTATTTGGTATGTCTCCTCTATCTTTAGCCATATATCCTTAGCGGTATTTCATTGTCCCATGCTCTCTTTGATAGAACTTGAGAGTCCACTAAGAATGGTCTTGAGAGCCAATGCATCATTCTTCTTTTCTTTCCTTTGAGATGCAAACTTTGACTTGTTCTTCAACGTGGCAAGTGACTCACCCAAGAGAAGCTCCTGCACTAAGGCAAGTGACTCACCCAAGGCCAAATTCAACAAAAATTTCCTCATCTAATGGGGGAAATTAACACAATGGAGACCATTGCTTCCTAAGGGAAAAGTATTTATCTAGATGGATGTCGATGGCCTCCCACCTATTCCAACTGGCTCATTTTGGCAGTTTTCCAGTTCGACAGTTTTTTCCTAGTTTTCAGGTCCTTGACTTCTGGGGCCGTTTTGAGGCCCTGAACAACATTTTTAGGGCTTGCCACAATAAAAATGGTTACGGCCCACTATAGGAAACATGTGCATTCCTCAGATATACCATTCCAATAGGATATTGTGCACCTAAAACTGAGATCGTATGCAAAAGTTATGACCCTAGGAAGTTGATGTACTAACTTACCCAAACGGGGCCCACATGACTTTTGGCGCTTCATCTCCTAGGGTTAGGTTTTTGGATGTCTAGGGTTTTTTACATTCCTGTTTATTGTAAAAATGCCTTGAGAACCTCATTGTAATCATATTCTTGCGAATGAGCGTAGGCGTCACATCTCTTCTCAGAGATAAGCCACCACCATTCTAGCAAGCTTGTTTTCCACTGCATTTTATAGTTTCAACTTATTTTCTTATTGAATAGAAACTGGTTTTATTGCATATCTGTTATTTTATGTTAAGAATATTTTGATAATAATATGTATTCATTTCATTCTTCTCATAAAATTGGGATTAGTTGTATCAGAGCGGTATGCTCCTTGGCATTCTTAATGTGTGTCCCCATCGAGGTCAGGCAACAAAGAATTAGGTCTCGAGTGTGTTTCTCTTGAGGAAAAAAGATATCACACGCCCAAGTGACCTCTCATGGTGGGAGAAAATAAATATGATGGGACAAGATATGCCTTCAAAATTTTTCTCAAGTAATCCCTCACACAATTGAGGAACGAGATGATGGATATTTTTGTGCAAATCATTCAGCAACTACTAGTAGGGGACGCATATTCCTCAAACAGAGGCATCTTGCCCTTCAAGGTACAAATCAACTTTGATATTCCTATATTTTAAGGTCAAATAGATGCAAATACTGTAGAAAAATGGATGAATCTACTAGAAGGGTATTTTTCTATCCATAACTTCTCTAATAGAGAAAATGTTACTTTTGCGCTCCTCAAATCTGTTCCCCATGTCAAATATTGGTGGGAAATGTTTTGTGAGTAGAAGTAAATAGAGGAACCCTAATTATTTACAGTCGTTGTGATCGGGGAGTCCTTCAGGTATGATATTCAGGAACAATACTAGCCAGTTGGAGTTATGATGACCTATATAAAAAGTGGACCACACTGCGGCCGGAAAGAGACCAAGCAGTGCCCAAGTTCACAAATATCTTCCATACCTTGCACACCAAGTTGTGTATAAAATATTATGTGCAACATATGGTGCTCAAGTATCACGACAGTTTGCATAGATTCATCTAGGATGAAGTGGAGTTTTTTGACATCTCATCCTTGGGCATGGCTTATCGATATGCCGCCAAAATCGAGAAGAAGCTCAAACAAAAGACATGACAATTTGGGCCTACGAACCCCACATAGAAAAATCTAGGAAAGGGTGGCCCCAACCTGCAGAACAAAGGACAGAGAAAATACAAACTTCCTTAGGAAAACTAGTCTAGGCCGCAAGAAAAAAAGGACATCGGGAACTGGTGCAACTTCCATAAGAGCCCCTGGAATAACATTGTTGATTTCCACTCAAAGAAGGCATTGCTGGATAAGGTGAAATCCTCTGAATCAGATGCGGGTTTTGACTCTGAGTTAGAAATTGAAAGGGGGAGACATATAATTGATGCAGAACCCAATGCTACGATTACCACCACCAAGCTCTAGCCTGGTGAACCGGACAAGCCAAAAGAAGGCGAGAGCCTTTTTCATTCATTGATCTAGGTGACGGGTAGCCCACTGCACTTTATCATTGATATTAGTATCCTAAAGAACCTCATCTCAGTAGAGGTTTTCAAGCAACTCTCCCTGCTAACAATTCCCTACTCGAAACCCTACACCATCGGATGGCTCTGAAAAGGAATCCATATCCATGTCAGCTAACAATATCGCCTATCATACAACATCAATCCCTTCAAATATGAGTTATTGTGTGATGTTTCCCCTCTCAAAGTTTGTAATGTTATTTTGGGACAACCATATTTATGGAAATGCCATGTTGTACAAAAGAAAGATGGAACCTGGTGACTCTACAAAAGAAACATGGAACTTAGTGACTCTACATTGATTACCAGGCCCTGAATAAAATCACAGTTAGAAACTGGTACCCAATTCCCTGAATCAACGACCTCCTTGATCAACTTACGAGGGAAAAATACTTCAGTAAGATTGATCTGAATTCTGGCTACCACCAAATTTTGATAGAATAGAAAGATGTATGGAATACTCCCTTCAAGTCAAAGGAAGGTATTTTCGAATGGTTGGTCATGCCCTTTGTCTTGAAACATTGTCCAACCACTTTCATTAGGATGATGAATGATATTCTGTGACCATTCACCAATAAATTTTTAGTGGTGGATGTGGATGAAATTCTCATTTACAACAAGACTTGGGAAGAAAACTTGCATCATATTCACCAGGTTCTTCACACCCTGCGGCAACACAAGATATATGCCAAATTGGAAAAATGCTCCTTCGGCAAGGACAGGTTGCATTACCCAGGTTACATTGTTGATCAACATGGTGTACATGTGGATCTAGCCAAGATCCAATTCATCTGTGACTGGCCATCCCCAACCACACTTGCTAAGATTCACTCTATATTTTTATAGTCTCTGTACATTTCTTTCATTAATATCAATCATGTATTACTATAACTCTGTGTTTATGAATGCATCTCTGATACATTTCTATTATATTATTGGCTATTTTTTATGTCTCTAGGCATTTCTTTAGTATATCTCCGCTCTCATTTCATGTCAAAAATAATATGGATCAGATGGATATTAACTTCAAGACTTTTGCTAATCCTTTCATATACCTTCTTATTTTCTTCTATTTCATTCTTTAGTCTTTTGATCTCTTCTTATTTTTCTTCTAATATAGTCTTTTTACTTTCTTCTTGTTCCTTGAACATTTCCCTTAACTTCAATATATGCCTTTGATTCTTTCTAATAAACTTTTTAGTGTTATCAGAAAGATAGTTGTATTCTATGTAGAAATGGTCATCGTTGTATTCATATAGACCCCATTCAACTTTCCTTTTAAAATATGATAGTTCTTCTTCTACCTTTACCATGGGATAACCATTATCTAACTCTACACATACTATCTCTAGGTTTTCTTCTTCACTTATAGAGAAATATTCAACATCATCACATTTTGAAATATTGCAATCGAGGGTTTTTGGAGATTCTTTACCTTCATTTTTCTTGATGGATTTGTATTCAATATCGTCCTCCTTTATTTGGTATGTCTCATCTATATTTAGCCATATATCCTTAGCGGTAGTTCATTGTCCCACGCTCTCTTTGATAGAACTTGAGAGTTCACTAAGAATGGTCTTAAGAGCCAATGCATCATTCTTCTTTTCTTTCCTTTGAGCTGCAAACTTTGAGTTGTTCTTCAAAGGAACTGATCCACCAATAGATGCCTTCCAAATACCCTCTCTTATTTCCTTCAAGTGTACTTTTATTTCTATTCTCCATGTAGAATAATTTTCCTCATCAAGGATTGGAACTTCATTATGCATGTGTGTGTCCATGGATCCCCTCCAAGCTTGTTAAGGCTTATAGTGAAAAACACTCTCATACCAATTGTTGGACACATTGACCACACTTACATGGGGGGTTGAATGAGTATGGGGATATTTTTCAAACTTCCCTTCACAAAACTCCTTAGTTAGAAATCACCATTTACTCATTACTTATTGTTTTCATTTACAACCAGTTAGATGTGAACATACATCAACAACATATACCAACAAATTATTTCATCAATAAGTCATCATCATAAGGAACTCAAAGAACATAATATGTATGTACAATTTTATTTTTATTACAGACAACAATCCTTGGGTTATCAACAACAACTAGATAGAGTTACAAATCCACAAGATAAACAACTCTATAATGCAAGACTCAACTTACACAACTCAACACCAACTTAGAAGAGGAATCAATCCTCAACAGATACCAATCTATCAACAGGTACAAAACCTGTCAGTAGTGTAGCACACATATGTACGTGCCCTACCAGTAGCACAACTCGCGTATGCATGCGGCCTATATGTACTACAGCCTATGTGTTCCTTATGAACAACTAGGGTTTTCTCTTAATGAAAACTCATATCCTATGAATCCCTCAGTCACATCCACTTTTGTCATTCACTGTCTGATCTGAACCAAAACCAACTACCACACATCCATGATCTCCCACAACTTACTCATTCTCCTCAATCATACAATATGAATGCTACTTAATTATGTATAAGAACCAACTATACTATGACAATCATATCAATACTAAAATATAAGAGTGCTTCTGACTCCATCAACCAACACAAACCAAATCATAACGACCATACCAAGAATGATTCAAGCATTCACTGTACAATATGTAAGAGTATCCATCAAGACAACTATGTAACCATACAAGAGTTTCTATGGCAGATTTGAGCCCATAGAATGAAAATATGAAACTTGCTTCGACCGTCAAGAACTTGGCACCAGTTCACACTCAAATCTTCATGACTTCATTAACTATATGTGCTCTTCCTTCATTCATCTTGCGTGTGTACATTCTTTGGCTCATTGCAACCTATGTATGTAGACTCTCTATCCCATTTCTTCTCGCATACTCCTTAAAAAACTAGGGTTTCTAAACTTCCGAAACTACCTTAGTGTTGACAAAACATTCTTTGTTAGTTAATGATCTACTAGTTTTATGAGCAAAAAACAGTTCAACATTTTCAAAATATATGCAATAGAAGAATGTTTCAAGACTTCCTTCAGTAGAGGCTTAAATAATCTTATTAAGAATGGGTTAAGATAGGGTGTCACCCCAAAAATTTCTCAAATGACATTTTAAAGAGGCTTGTTCATGAGCCCAAGCAGGCCATGTGTTGTAACCATGCTCTGATATCAATTTGTAACACACCTGACCCTTAAGTACCATTTTCTAGGGATGGGGAATAAACAAATTTCTTACTCTAATCATATTGAATCCCATCCATGAGGTCTTAATTCTCTTCTACTCACCCGTATCCTTCTAATGAATCCTACTAGAATCTAATTCGACCTCTGCTTTGCAGGTTATGGCATCCCAAAGTTCTTCAGTCATTATTAGTTGAGGGCCACATGGGAGCCATGTGGGTCCATATAGTTTGTACCATCTCCATGTTCCTGCCTCCCATAGGGAAGGTCCATTCACCTTCCAATCCAACATTGGGACTTGATCCTCATCTAACACACATGCTAGAGGGGGATTTGGTGTTCGACGCTTTGACGTTGAATGTTCCTTTTCCTTTCTGCACACATGTCCTCTAGAGTCCCAAATTCCTAAACTCCCATTGAAGCCAAAAATATCGCCATGTGGCTCCACCCTTCAGGTGATATAGATGGATTTTCGTGGCCTCCCACCTATTCCAACTGGCTTATTTTGGCATTTTTCTAGTTCGACAATGTTTTCCTAGTTTTCATGTCCTTGATTTTTGGGGCCATTTTGAGGCCCTAAACAACATTTTTAGGGCTCACGATAGTCAAAATGGTCCCATCGGAAGCTGCGCCCACTCCATTATGGGACGTACACCATCACCAAGGCTATGGGTGATAATTCTTTTGATATCAACTTTCCTCCTTTCCTTGGCCTACAACTAGTGTTTAAAGTGGATCTCCCTTGACCTTATTTCTCACCATTATTCGACACCTCATAGTGTTACACATAAAAATTGCTCATTTCAATAGTTTTGCAAATGTCATCATTACAAGTGTTGTAAGTGTTACATCTTTTCCGCAAGTGTTGCATCTTGACCACAAGTGTCACAAGTGTCACCAAAATCACACTACCATATTGCCTATGTCATGCCTCTAACGACATCCCAGGGACACTTAAAACACCTCAAAGAATAGTTTTGAAGAAGATAAATCAGTTGACAAAGTGTACAAACCTCTTTCCACTGAAAAAACCACTCAAATATCAAATTTGGAAGGCAGTTCTCCCTTGTGCACTAGCAGGGAGTCTTAACACTCCCTAGGCCTCTTGGGAGGAGTGCTACAATACTCTGTGCCCCCTTTTGGGGGAGTGCTACCCCTTTTTTGGCGAAATTTGGTTTGTTGGAGGAAATCAAGGGATAATCCACTCAATATATGAAGGTAGTTGGGTTCGAATCTTGGGTCAAGGAATGATCTTAGGGAAGATCCTCAACTGAAGGAGAGGAATCCTCAACTTATCCCAAAGTTCTCTCAAATGGTTGGAACTCTCCAAGGTTATATAAGGAGGCCTTCTCATGGTGAAAGGTATAGAAAAGATTTGAGATATGAAACTTATGATCTCATAAGTGAGATTCCATCAAAGAAATCAGTGTAGATTACTTGAGCAAAGGGGTTGGAACTGGAAGAAGCTGTTGCAAATTCATCAAAGGATTGTAAGTACTTTTACTTGTTATTATCAATATATCAATGCTTGGCCTGTTTATTTCAAACTTATGTTTCTTCTGCATGATTTTGTCTTCAGTAGATAGATGTATATTTGATCTAATATCAGTAGAGGAGGAAGTCCATTGTATCTTTGTTTGTTCTACATGACCTATCAAGGAGCTCAGGATCAAAGCTTAGCCTGGACTTTTCAAGGGAAAACATCGTTAATAAGGTGCATATATTTCTTCTTCTCATTCGTATATTAGCTTGATTACATCTAAAAGGACGTCAGTGTCCATGATAATCACTTTTCTTTCTTGGCCTTAGGAGTCTAGAGACCAAGAGGGAATCTTCTTGTCCGTAGGAGAATTCACCTGTAACAAAAATTGGCGAATCCACTAGGGAGGAACTCTAATTTTTGTTTCCTTTCATAGGTCTTGTCTTGGATTTTTCTCCTCATTTGACCTTCTATATACTATCTCTTTGATTCTTAGATCTGATTGATTGGCTCTTGATTTCATCATTTTCACCCTGATTGACTGAGTTTGTTTGGAAAATTGTTTTCTAAGTTTTGAGAGTAGAGCACTCCCCCTCAGTTGTTATCAGAGAACCAACAATCCCTATTAGCCTCACATAGAGCACTGGAACACTCTAGTGCCCCTTACACCAGAGCGCTACCCCATTTCTATGAGAAATTCTCCAAATTTTTCATCTTCTGAAGTTGTTTCTTCATTTTGGATTTGACTCAGGAGTTTCATCCTCTCAGTTCATCTTGGTATTAGCCTTGAACACCCTGTTTTCTAAGAATTGATCTCTTTTTTTTGGAAACTTGACATTTTCTTTCCTTGCCTTGAAGTCACTCTTTGTCTCTATTGATCTAGAGTTAACTTGTTGTTTTCTCCTCATTTATCTGACTGAGTGAAATATTTTGTGAGTAAATCCAAAGGTCTGTGAACCTTTCCATTTGATATTTGAGGTCATTTTTCCAACATTTCTCTTTTGTTTGAGGTTTTTGGTTCTTGTTTCTAAATTTGGTTATCTTTGTCCTTCTTGTTTATTCACAAAGAGAGTGTATTTTTGTTTGTGTGAGGTTTTCTTATGATTGTTTAATCCTAAAGTCTGATTGACATTAGAAGTTCTACATCTGATTACCATTCACATATAAGAAAAAGGACATATTTTAGTGATTGGTTTGGTTATTAGAAGGAATTTATGAAATTTTTAGCATTACATTGGATTTGATTGAGAAACAATTGTATGGGTATGTTGCATCTCAGTGTTTGATAATGAAAATAACTTTCTCTCTTTCCCTTAAATATGCATTCATCGAGCCCAAAGGGGTTGGATCCAATGGTGGAAAGCGAGGAGTTTTTCACCGTTGGGCAAGGTTCAATTCTCGTGAGGGCTTTACCTGGAGCCATGGGGACACCTTGAGGTAGTGGTCGAATGTGTGGTTGCACCCAGAGATACTATAATAAATGGTATCGTGACCCGTGCACACATAAGTGGATCAAAGCCCACCCCTATGTCCTTCAACTTTTCAGCCCCCGGGGGGCAGCTCAATTGGCAAGTGCCGTGAAAATGAAGTTCCATGAGGTTTCGAGTTCAATTCCCCCCGACTTACCTTGTGTGCCACGTAAGGGGCATCGTGGGCACACCTGGAGGTTATAGGGGTAGCGGTTGGA
>ML789851.1:20001-36523 GCA_009831015.1 Picea engelmannii | reverse complement strand
CATTTACCCTTGCCGGCATCGTCCATATCTTCAGAGTACCCCATAGGTCAGTTACCTCTACCCTCTGAATTTGTTCACCTTGTCCCGCCTCTGGCACAACTTAGTACCAGTCCTGTCGTCCCCCTGACACTCGACCTTGTTACCTGATTGCGGCCACTGTTTTCCTCATACATCCTCCAGCCAAGGGAAGTCTTGAGTCATCCCACTTCTTGACTTCGACCATGTACCTCTGCCACCTCCTCACTTCAGTAGATTCCACAGAGCACCCTTTTGCTTCTCGAAGTCACGTTCCCCTTTTGTCGACATCAACACACTTTTCCAGAAGGGCGACCGAGATCTTGGACGGCACAGGGGGAAACACCATTGCTCCCTGCTGTCGTTGGCCCCCATAACATTCGACGCCAACACTTTCTCATGTTATGGTGGGTCTTACTTTGTGACTGTTGCAGTTATTTTTTTCATTTGCCGAAGACCTCTGAACATGGTAGGGACATCAATGCCCACATCATCATCGCTGCTTATTACAGCGACCACTGCCTGTTGTTCAGAGTATGTTCATTTGCAGAATTGTCTTCTGCCTCTATCATTTCTGCCCCCGAGGGCGCTGCAGTTGTCTACACCAACACTTCCATCATCTTTTTTCAGAGTTACATCACACGAGCATGGGGCATGCCCGCCTCATTTGTACACAATTGTATATTTTTTTCTCTCCACACGTCTGTCCGAAGATCGAGATATCGGTTCCTTTTTCCTCCAACGGATTGTTTCGAAAGGTCCCACTCTTGCTTTCCCTTACAACAACATACACAGTAGAAGAAACATTGGTGGATTTCGGCTATACGTTTGCTCCAAACCTCATCCATCAGGAGGCATCTTTTATCACTGAAATTTCGTCTGCACATGGCGACAAGAACTCAGCATCAGCAAAATAGCAATGAAGTCACTCATGGCACTGAATTAATTTCACAACACTCCAGAAGGGCAAAAAACTATACAAAGTAACCAAAAATTGCAGGGTGTTTTACATCAGCTTGATGCACGCGCACATGTGTGGGATAAAAACGTGTTATGCGCGCATGCGCGCCCGACGCGCGACTGTCCACACAAAAAGCCGCGCATTTGATAAGACGGCGCATTAATTTCTGAGGTCGGCCTCTCGACCGCCTTCGGACCGCCCCCCAAATTGATTTGACCCTTAGATCAGGGTCGGCTCTGCAAATACGACGAATTAATGACTTAAGAGAACCCTAAATAGGTCTGTGTTCACACCGGAAGTTGGTTATGTGACCGCCTGGAAAAATGCTATAAATAGCCATGAGGACTCATTGTTTCAGCAGAGAATTCAAAGCATTGTTACGCTGTCCAGATGATTCAGAGCTCAGCCTTTGACAAACAATTCATCAGCAGTTAACTCAGAGTTCTTTCATCACTCAGTTCAGTTCTTTTCATTTTGTAAGGAAAGCTTCGGTTGAGGGCCCCGAAGAGCCTTCCGCTAGAGGGAGAAGGAACACTTGTCCCTCTCTTCTGCGTGCGCTCTGGTTTCAATAAAGCACCTGCCTGAAACCTTGGATGACACATGTGTCTCATGTTTGATGTTTTCGTTTATTTTCGAATTGTTATTTGCTTTTAGTTCGTAGTTAGATTATAGTTTGTTTTTGTTTCTGTTAACCCTTTTCTGTCCACAGCATCCTGTTCTGCCTTGCCAAGCCCAACAAGGCATGCCAGTGCTCCCATTTTTGCTCACCCGACGACGATTCGAGCATGAACAATAGTAGCAATCCATGGTTTCTCAAACCCCCTCTCCTAGGAGGATTTCTAGCCATCCTCATGATGAGGCCTTGACAAGTGCCCATAATTATATGTTTAATGGGATTAATTTGACCACTTTCTCTAAGATGTATGACACACTAAGTAAACCTAACAAAGCCAAGGTCACTAATGGTTCTTTACCAGATCCATCAACATCCTCCATTATTCCTCCATCTATTAGTACCCCACCTGGACCACTTAAGATTGAGAAACCTTCATTCAAATCTATATTACACCCTCCTAAGAGCTCTATCCATAAATCTACCTTTAATCCTAGTTCACGTGCTGCCCAAAACTACAACATTGTTGAAGATTTGGCTCAAGCACTGTGTGCTATGTCTATGTTAGAAGTTCTACAACACTACCCCAGTCAATGTAGAATGCTCTTGGCTGATATTGGCATTTTTGATCCTGAGTCATCCAATAATATCATGTTTAACTTCGACAATTACACATCTAGACTCTCCCACGAACTTGCTTTCCAAATTGATGTTGTTGTTCACAATCAACAAATTCACCGAACCATCTTGGATGAGGAAGCCTCTACTTGTGTCATGTATTTATCATGTTGGAAAAGTTTAAAATCACCTGCACTTAACAAATCCCCAACAATGTTACATGCATTTGATGGGCGAGGTTTTCATCCCCATGGGATTTTACAGTCCCTGCCCATCCAGTTGGGTGGAAAAACAATCAATGTTGATGTCGAGGTGGTCGATGCTACCCTCAGTTACAACTTATTACTTCAAAGAAGTTGGTTTTATGCTATGACTATAATTTCCTCATTGGTGTTTCGATGTGTACAATTCCCTCATCAGGGAAAAATTTTCATGGTCGATTAGTTAGATTTCTATACACCCGATACTCACGCTCTTGCTACCAACAATATTCCATTCTTAGGAGATCACAAGATCACGTATGAAAGTGTTGGTGTTGGCTTGCTAAAAGATTCTAGCCTTATGGGTACCTTCCCTACACCACTTCCACTGGCTACACATCATATTTCCAACGTCGATATGATTTCGACCATGACTTATCAATCTTTGGAATCATCTGACCCTTGGATTGTACCTAGTCCCTTGAAGTTGGATGTGCTAGGTGACACCATGCCACTTAGTCCAACCGAAATTGCATACGTTTCTATCTAATATGCCTTCCCCTCCTCGGATGACCAACATCTCTTGGCACTTGATAGTTATTCGATTCCATCATGGTTAAATTTCTTATCGTTTGCAATTGATTACATTTCCCCAATTTTTCCCTTTCATGAATCTATTATGGAAATGCTAAGCATTGACAAGCTACCTCGGGATGATAACCATCATTGATCCTCTTTTCTTCCCCCTCTTGAATAAATTCGGGAAGATATACACTCTATCTTCCCTCCTGATGTTGATTTTCCATTGTCTCCCATGCCTTCAATTTCTGATGAATTATATCCGATAGTTGAGATGGTGTTCTCTTCGATAGGGATATTGGAGCCTGATATCCTTACCCCTGGCGAGACCCTTGACATATGTTCCTTTCAGATCATTCTTCTTCCATCAAGTGAAGATCTCTTGGAATCCATGACCGATTTTTGTCCCTTGACATGGTATCCTTCTAGAGCATCATCTTCTTGGAAGACATGATCAAATAGAAGTCACGAGCATAGTTTCTCTTCTCTGTAGCAATCTCATTAAAAAATTAAACCGAGGTTACGAGAACAATTTTTCTTCTCTGTAGAAAGCTCGTTAAAAAATGAAACAAAAGATTTGAGCATAATTTTCCTCTCTGTAGCAAGCTTGTTAAAAAATGAAACAAAAATCTGGGGATTTAACCCGGAGCCCTGAGGATAATTATTTTCTTATGCCAAGCTCGTTAAAAATATAAGCAATCACCTCTCTTGTTGAGTCGAGTCTTTCGTTAGGTCTCATATTTGAACCTTCATTTCATCCACCCTTATCCTTTTTCTCCATCTAATAGAGAAATTGGTGACAACCTCAAAGTCGTTGAATGGATTGAAGTTTGAGGGGCATGTCTCCATCTTTTAATGATCATTCGGGAGTTATGCCACTAGATTTCAATATAGGGGCATACTGAGCTTAGTCTTTTTTATTTCTCATGCTTGTAAATACATGAGAATGTAACTAAGCAACCTTTTATCTCTTTTTTGGGCTCACATGGATATACGAAAAATGAACCCCTTGGAGTTGTCTTTAAGCTCTTTTCAGACAATCTAAACATGAAATGATTGCCAAGTGATCTTGATTCCTTTCCCTCTCGTTAAAAGGTTTGAAAGGGCATATTTTGAGTGTTATTTTATCTCTTTTTCTACCTCGCAAGACTAAAATTATGAAAAATGACAACCCTAGAGTCATCTTTAGGTTCTTTTCAGACTCTCTAAATATGAAAAATCACTGAGTTTACCTTCTCTTGACTCATTAAACAATCATACATTAAAGGGCCCATATGGGACCGAACCCTTACTTCCTACAGTTTGCTAAACAAAGGAAGAGGGACTTACCGAAGGTGATTCATATCGAGCATGTGTTACCCTCCTCGAGCTCATTAAATTAAAAGTAGGTACTCGTCTATCTGGATGGTGGAAAAATTGAAGGAAGCAAGCCAAGCAGTTTTTGAAAAAACTACGAGTAACTCTTACAGTCACCCTTGAACACAACACTTTGTCTTTGCACGCATTTAATCCACTGAACCTCTGCACTGAGCCAATCCTTTGAGTTTCTTTTACTCCTTTGGATCACCCGACGAAAGACAAAACATCCACTGAATCATCAAGTTTTGGTCCATGTCACATTTTTGTTGTTGTGCCTCAATGTTCAAGGGAAGTATCTGCCTTGAGAGTCATCCATCACAAATATCCTGCTTCAATACCAATGTCAGTCAATGTTAATTTGATCCATCAATTACATCTCTATTTATATTTTGTGTTGTTGATGGGGGATACATCAAGGCCATCCTTCAATGAGTCTATTCTTGTCGACTTCAACGCATTATCAAGGAGTTAGACTTAGAATCCAGTTAGTAATTTGGGACCTGCATGACTCAATGGTAGGCCTCCTCACATCCAATAGTGGGTTTACATCATTGATCTCGGATCGGATGATTCCACGGATGTTCTACTTCATCTCATACATTCACATTCATTGGAATGTACGAGAGTACCTTGGGAATCATTGACATCAATGGTGAATTTCCCTTGTGCTTGTTAGCGGTTTACCTCATTGACCAGTAATCAAGTGGTTTCTACCATGTTTGACATCAGGACATCTATTCACATGGTTATATTCATACTACATTGGGATCGATAAAGAGACCCTAGTTTTAGTTTTCACTCTTATGTATACTTTTCCCAGGTTGCAAAGGAATTCTTTTGAAATATGACACATATATTGTTACATAGATCCACTTTGTATTGGTCGTGGATATGTATTGTTGTCTCATATATCCACGGTGTATTCTTCATGGCTATGATTAATTCAGGTCATAGGAGTATAGATCCACATTGTATCTTCAATGGATATACCTTTTATCAATATAATTATGGATCTGCAGTGTATTTTATGGCGGCCATACCTAAAATTTTTTTATCAATCAAGCATAGGTATGCCTACCTTGGCTTTGAAACATGTCATAATATTTGTTTGATGGTTGTGTGTAGATTTTTCTAGCCTCTCTGCATCCATACCCTTTCTTGAAAAATTATACAAAAGTACTTCAATCATCATCATCTTCTGACCTCGCACTTTGGGGGATAATCTGTTACACATCAAAATTACTCACTTCAATAGTGTCGCAAATGTTGTCATTACAAGTGTTGTAAGTGTCGCATCTTGTTTGCAAGTGTCACATCTTGAACAAAAGTGTTGCAAGTTTCACCAACATCACATTTCCATATCACCCATGTCGTGCCTCTAACGACATCACAGGGACACTTAAAACATCTCAAAGATTAGTTTTGAAGAAGATATATCACTTGACAAAGAGTACAAACCTTTTTCCACTGAAACAAACCACTCAAATATCAAATTTGGAAGGCAACGCTCCCCTATGCACTGTCAGGGAGTGTTAATGCTCCCTGGGCCTCTTTGGGGGAGTGCTACAACACTTTTTTCCCCCTTTTGGGGGAGAGCTACCCCATTTTTTGGAAAAAATTGGTTTGTTGGAGGAAATCAGGGGATAATCCCCTCAATATCTGAAGGTAGTTGGGTTCGAATCTTAGGTCAAGCCATGATCTTAGGGAATATCCTCAACTGAAGGAGAGGAATTCTCAACTTATCCCAAAGATCTCTCAAGTGGTTGGGCCTCTCCAAGGTGATATATGGAGGGATTCTCATGGTGAAAGGTACAAAAAAGATTGGAGATATGAAACTTATGATCTCATAAGTGAGATGTCATCAAATAAATTAATGTAGATTACTCGAGCAAAGGGGTTGGACAAGGAGAACTGGAAGAAGTTGTTGCACCTTCATTAAAGCATTGTAAGTAATTTTACTTTTTCTTATCAATATATCAATGCTTGGTCTATTTCTTTCAAACTTATGTTTGTTCCACATGATTTTGTCTTCATTAGATATATCTATATTTGAGCTAATCTTAGTAGATTAGAAAGTACATTGTATCTTTGTTTTTTCTACAGGACCTATCAAGGAAATCAGGATTGAAGCTCAGCCTGGACTTTGCAAGGACAAACATCGTTAATAAGGTACATATATTTATTCTTCTCCTTTGTATATTATCTTGAATAGATCTAAGAGGATGTTAGTGTCCATGTGTCCATGTTGAGCACTTTTTTGGCTTGGCCTTAGGAGTCTAGAGACCAAGAGGGAATTCACTTGTCCAAAGGAGGATTCACCTGTAACATAGAGATAGTAGAACAACTGACACCAAGATAGCTCAACCTCGAATATGTACCTTAGGAATGCAATGCTCATATTTTGGACAAACAAGTCAAGGGAACTTTCCCACAAAGGATCCAACTTTATGGAGTTGTCAAAGTATGGAAACTTCTGCACCAAGGCAAGTGGCTCACCCAGGGCCAAGTTCGGTAGAAATTTACTCATCTAATGGGGGAACTAAACACAATGGATACCATTTATTCCTAAGGTGGGTGGATTGATCCATATGGATGTTGGTGGCATCCCACCTATTCTAACTTGCTCATTTTGGCAGTTTTCTAGTTCGACAGGTTTTTCCTACTTTTCGAGTCCCTAACTTCCAGGGTTGTTTTGAGGCACTAAAAAACATCTTTAGGGCTCAACATAGTCAAAATGACCCCATCATAATCTTCTCCTACTCTGTTATGGGCCGTACACCATCACCACGGCTATGGGTGATAATTCCTTTGAGCTCAACATTCCTCCTTTCCTTGGCCTGCACCCAGTGTTCAAAATGGATCTCCTTCGACCTTACTTCCCACCATTATTGGACACCTCAAAGATAGCAGAACAACTAACACCAAAAGAGCTCAACCAAGACTGCATATAATAGGAATCCAGTGATCAGATTGTGGAAAAACAAGTCAATGACACTCACCAACAAAGGATCCAACTATAGGAATTATGAGCAACAGAGAAACAAATAATAACACACATAAATCATCATAAGAACACAAATACACACACAAAACTCACATATTCATTAATGTAAAATATAATGATACATCTCTCTTACACACAATACATTCGTGAGGCATCATAATATAGCATTAATATTCTCATTACGAGATGTCGAATATAGCATAACAATATCCACAAATATCTCCACAATATCTCCAAGAATATCTCCATCCCTAACTTCACTCATTGTCCTCATCTTTGATCATACGTAGACTTATAGAATAAGTCTACTTACATTAATAATAATTTCATCATAGCTCGCAGGGGTGTAGACCGATTGGCATGTGTCATGTAAATGGAAGGAAATTTATAAAGGAGGTCTCAAGTTCGATTCTCACCCTGCTTTACTTGTTCTCCATGCTTGTAAGATGTGTGGCGCACCTAGGGTTATAGTGGTAGAAGATGGGTATCGATCTTGTGTCACGTGAGTATGAGAACTGCGAGTTGTCGAGTCCCCCAGTATATATATATATAATAATTTCATCATATTATTATCGCAAGTATGAATTACTCCTTCACCAACTTTATAGAGTTGTCAAATCTGGGAAACTCTTGCAACAAGGAAACTGGCTCGCCCAGGGCCAAATTCAACAAAAATTTCCTCATCTAATGGGGGATATCAACACAATGTAGACCATTTATTTCCATGGGGGGAGGATTGATCCATATGGATGTTGGTGGCCACCCACCTATTCCAACTAGCTCATTTTGCCATTTTTTCAGTTCGACAATTTTTCCCTAGTTTATGGGTCCCTCACTTTCGACGTCGTTTTGAGGCCCTAAACAACGTTTTTAGGGCTCGCCACAGTCAAAATGATCCCAATGGAAGCTTCTCGCACTATATTATGGGTCGTACACCATCACCAAGGCTCTGGGTAATAATTCTTTTGAGCTCAACATTCATCCTTTCCTTGGCCTGCCCCTAGTGTTCAAAGTGGATCTCCTTCGACCTTATTTCCCACCATTATTGGACAGCTCGGAGATAGAAGAACAACTAACACCAAAAGAGCTCAAACCTGACTTCATACAATAGGAATCCAATAATAATATTGTGGACAAACAAGTCAAGGGATCTCGCCAACAAAGGATCCAGCGTTATCGAGTTGTTGTCAAAGGAGGGAAGCTCCTGCACCAAGGCAAGTGGCTCACCTGAGGCCAAATTCAACAAACATTTCCTCATCTAATGGGGGAACTTAAAAAAATGGATACCATTGATTCCTAATGGAAAAGTATTGATATATATGGATGTCGATGGCCTCCCACCTATTTCAACTGGCTCATTTTGGCAGTTTTCCAATTCGACAGTTTTCTCCTAGTTTTTGGGTCCCTGACTTCCGAGGTTGTTTTGAGGCCCTAAACAACATTTTTAGGGCTCGCCGCAATAAAAATGATTACGACCCACTATAGGAAACATGTGTATTCCTTGGATATACCATTCCAATAAGACATCATGCACCTAAAACATAGATCATATGAAAAAGTTACGACCATAGGAAGTTGATGTACTAACTTACCCAAACGGGGCCCACGTGATTTTTGGCGCTTCATTTCCTAGGGTTAGGTTTTTGGATGTCTAGGGTTTTTTACATTCCTTTTTATTGTAAAAATTCCTTGAGAGCCTCATTGTAATCATATTCTTTCGAATGAGAGTAGGCTTCACATCTCTTCTCAGAGATAATCTGCCACAATTCTAGCAAGCTTGTTTTCCATTGCATTTTACAGTTTCAACTTATTTTCTTATTGAATAGAAACTAGTTTTACTATATATCCATTATTTTGTGTTAAGCATATTTTGATAATAATATGTACTCATTTCATTCTTCTCATAAAATTGGGATTAATGGTATTAGAGCGGTATTCTCCTTGTCGTTCTTAATGTCTGTCCCCAACAAGGTCAGGCTACAAAGAATTAGGTCTCAAGATTGTTTCTCTTGAGGAAAAAATCTCTCGCACACCCAAGCGACCTCTCATGGTGGGAGAAAATAAATATGATGGGACAATAGATCCCTTCAAAAATTTTCTCGAGTATTCCCTCACGCAATTGAGGAACGAGATGATGGATAGTTTTGTGAAAATCCTTCGACGACTACCAATAAGAGACACATATTCCTCAAACATAG
The DNA here is from genome assembly GCA_009831015.1 of Picea engelmannii. Taxonomy (NCBI): domain Eukaryota; kingdom Viridiplantae; phylum Streptophyta; class Pinopsida; order Pinales; family Pinaceae; genus Picea; species Picea engelmannii. The sequence goes on along the minus strand of ML789851.1, from coordinate 26,976 downwards.
GCATATCACCCTTCAAGGTACAAATCAACTTCAATATTCCTATATTTGAAGGTCATATAGACGCAGATGCTGTAGAAAAATGGTTGAATCTGCTAAAAGGGTATTTTTCTATCCATAACTTCTCTAATAGAGAAAAGATTACTTTTGTGCTCCTCAAATCTATTCCCCATTTCAAATATTGGTGGGAAACATTCTGTGAGCAGAAGGAAATAGAGGAACCCTCATTATTTACATTCGTCGTCACCTGGGAGTCCTTCAGGGATAATATTAAGGAACAATACTACCATGTTGGTGTTATGACGAACTATATAAAAAATGGACCACATTGCGGTAGGAAAGAGACCAAGCAGTGACCGAGTTCACAAATATCTTCCATACCTTGCGCACCAAGCTGTGTATCAAATATTCTGAGTGACATATGGTGCTCAAGTATTACGACAGTATGCATATATTCATCTAGGCTGAAATGGAGTTTTTGGACATCTCATCCTTGGGTGTGGATTGTCGATATGCTGTCAAAATCAAGAAGAAGCTCAAACAAAAGACACGACAATTTGGGCCTGGGAACACCTCACAGTAAAATATAGGAAAGAGCGGCCCCAAACCGCAAAACAAAGGACATAGAAAAAATGGACTTCCTCAGGACAACCAGTCTAGGCCACAATAAAACAAGGACACCGGGAAGTGGTGCGACTTCCATAAGATCCCCTGGCATAACACTATTGATTTCCACTCAAATAAGGCACTGTTGGCTGAGGTGAAATCCTCTGAATCAGATACGGGTTCTGACTTTGAGTCAGAACTAGAAAGGTGGAGACAGATAATTGATGCAAAACCTAGTACTACCATTACTACCACCAAGCTCCAACCCAGAGAATCGGACAAGCCAGAGGAAGGTGAGACCCTTTTTCATTCATAGATCTAGGTGAAGGGTACACTGCTTCACTTTATCATTGATATTAGTATCCTGAAAAACCTCATCTCAGTATAGGTTTTCAAGCAACTCTCCTTGCCGACAATGCCATACTCGAAACCCTACAACATCAGATGGCTCCAGAAAGGACACGATATCTGTGTCAGCCAACAATATCACCTATCATACGACATCAATCCCTTCAAAGATGAGTTATTGTGTGATGTTTCCCATCTCGAAGTTTGTAATGTTCTTTTGGGAAAACCATATTTATGGAAACGCCATGTTGTATATGAGTCTAATCCTAGGAGTGTTATTATTACTTTGAACAAGAAATTGTACAGGATATCAAAGGCAGTCCCACCTAGTTATATTTCCTTGATATCTTCCATGCAATGCAGCAAGGTCATCTCTCATATGGGGAAGTTTTTATTATTCATGATTGGCTCTCATAATGGGAAAAAGATCACAACCACATCCAAGGTCTGCATGACTTACCTCTCCATGCAATAGAATCAAGTGGATAAGGTCATGGAAGCATACTCGGATATCTCCTTCTCACCTATCGGGGTACCTATGCACTTCTAAGTCAAGCACCCCATCAATCTAACCCCTGACGCATCTCTTCTGAATGGGCTAGTCTACCACCACTCTCTCTTAGAGAATACGGAGATAAAGTGGCAAATCCAATAACTTCTCCACAAGGGGCACATCCATCCTAGATCATGACCTTGTGGGATCCCAATCGTGCTGGTATAGAAGAAAGATGGAACATGGTGACTCTACATTGATTACTGGGCCTTGAATAAAATCACAGTTAGAAACTGGTACTTGATTCCCTGAATCAGCGACCTCCTTTATCAACTTACAGGGGACATATACTTCATTAAGATTGATCTGAATTCTGGCTACCACCAAATCCTGATAGAATAGAAAGATGTATGGAATACTTCCTTCGAGTCAAAGGAAGGTATTTTTGAATGGTTGGTCATGCCCTTTGTCTTGAAACATTGTCCAAACAATTTTATTATAAAGATGGACGATATCCTACGACCCTTCACCAATAATTTGTTAGTGGTGTATCTGGATGAAATTATCATTTACAACAAGACTTGGGCAGAGCACTTGTATCATATTCAATAGGTTCTGCACATCCTATGGAAGCACAATATATATGCCAAATTGGAAAAATGATCCTTCGACATGGACAGGTTCTATTACCCAGGATACATCATTGATCAACATGGTGTACATGTGGATCTAGCCAAGATCCAATTCATCTGTGACTGGCCAACCCCAACCACACTTGCTGAGCTTCATAGCTTCTTGGGCATTTCCAACTTCTACCACAGGTTCATGTTGGGATTCTCCCATATTGCATGGGCCCTAATCCAAGTAACCAAAGGTGGTGGTAAGGGTAAATTTGTCTGGGGAAGGTCCCAAAAACAAGATTTTGATGATTTTAATATGTTCTTATGCTCAGCCCTAGTACTTTCTCTACCAGACCTACAACAACCTTTTGATATTGAGACAGATTCCTCAGACTATGATGTGGGCATCGTTCTCACTCAGCATGGCCACCCTATGGCCTATCATACTGAGACATTATTAGATGTTGTCCATAAGTACCCTACTTACCACAAAGAGATGTACTCCATTGTGAAAGCTTGTCTCCAATGGAGACATGACATTATTGAGAAGGAGGCAATAATCCACATTGATCATAAGCCACTACAGTTCATGCAGACAAAAGGAAAATTGCAGAATGAACTCCATTAGAAGTGGTCCACATACTTTCAACAATTACACATCATAATCAAGTATAAAACATGAAGCACCAACTATTTCAATGATTGCCTCAACATACTGCCAGTCATGGGACTAACCATAGTGATAAACTGTTGGGACCATGAGACCTATGGATGGGCCCAACTCTATGAGATAGACTCAGACTTCACCACCACCTACCAAATGTTGGGCACAAAAGAAATTTTTGCTAATTTCCATATTCATGATGGGTTGTTGTGTCGTATGGACCATATATGTGTTCCATCAACAGAGTGATCAAACATGATCTATGAATCTCACTACAGTTGGGTGGCAGGACATTTCAACATTGAAACAACAATGGCAATGCTGCAGAAACATTTCTACTAGATGAAACTTCGACAGGAGGTCAACAAGTATATCAGGTCCTGCAATGCCTTTGTTATTTCCAAACCAAGCACTAAGAAAAAGGGGTTTTATAACCCTCTTCCTACTCCTGATAGGCCATGGGAATCCATCTCCATGGACTACATGTCAGGCATCCCATCTACCAAATGGGGAAATGACTGTGTTTTTCTGGTTCTTGATCGCTTTTCTAATATGGTGATTCTTGTCGCCTGCAATAAGAGCATCACAACAAAGGCCACTGCCAAGCTCTTCCTTGAACGAGTCTGTGTACATTTTCGAATCCTACAAACCATTGTCTCATATCAGGACAGTTGATTCTCAGCACATTCTGGTCGAGCCTCTAGTCACTACTAGACACAAATATCAACAAATCCACGACCTTCCAACCCCAAAAAGATGGCCAAACCGAGGTCGTAAATCTAATGATCATGCATATCCTACATATGTATAATTCCAAGCACCCTATGTCCCTATGAGAGTGTTCCCTATGTCCAACATATCTACAACCAATCCTTGCATAGCTCAACTGGCCACATCCCCTTTCAGGTGGCGTTGGGATTCCAACTATTGGGTCCCATAGATGTTGCACTACCCCTTACGATCACCTCGGTCAACTCATCTCCTACTCCAATTGAAGTTGAAAAAGACACCTAGTTCATTGAGAATATATAACACATTTGAAAATGGGTTTAGGATATCCTACAAAAGTCCAACGACAAGTACAAGCAGTGCCATGATCAACATTGGGTGCCACATAAGTTTCAGGTGGGTGAAAAATATTGGTTTCATTTGTAGAAAGAACACCTTAATGGACCCCATAGAAAGATTCTCCCACTTTGTTATGGGTCATACACCATCACCAAGGATGTGGGTGATAATTATTTTGAGCTCAACATTCCTCCTTTCCTTGGCCTACACCCAATGTTCAAACTCGATCTCCTTCTACCTTATTTACCACCATTATTGGACACCTCAGAAATATAAGAACAAATGAAACCAACAGAGCTCAACCACGACCACATACAACAGAAATATAGTTATCATATTATGGAAAAAAAGGTCAAGTTCACTCACTAGAAAAGGATCCACCTTTATCGAGCTGTAAAAGTAGGGAAACTCCTACACCAAGGGAAGTGGCTCACGCAGGGACAAATTCAATAGAAATTTCCTGATATAATGGGGGCACTCAATGAAATGGAGACCATTGATTCCTAAGGCGGGAGGATTGATCCATATGGATGTCGGTGGCCTCCCACCTATTCCAACAGGCTCATTTTGGCATTTTTCCAGTTCGACATTTTTTTCCTAGTTTTCGGGTCCCTGACTTCTGGGGTCGTTTTGAGGCCCTAAACAATGTTTTTAGGGCTCACCGCAATCATAATGAGTAGGGATCTCCGCATGCAACATGTGTATTCCTTGCATATTTCTTTCCAACAGGATATCATGTGCCTAAAATGAAGATCATATGAAAACGTTATGACTCCGAGAAGTTGATGTACTAACTTACCTAAAATGGGGCCCACACAACTTTTGGTGCTTCATCTCCTAGGGTTAGGTTTTTGGATGTCTAGGTTTTTTGGCATTCCTGTTTATTGTAAAAATTCCTTGAGAGCATCATTGTAATCATATTATTATGAATGATTCGAGCTGTCACATCTCTTCTCAGAGATAAGCCACCACCATTCTAGCAAGCTTGTTTTCTGCTTCATTTTATAATTTCAACTTATTTCCTTATTGAATAGAAGCAAATTTTAAGGTATATCTGTTATTTTTTGTTATGAATATTTTGATAATAATATTTATTCATTTTGTTGTGCTCATAAAATGCAGAATATCAGGGCTTTCAACTTACCCTTGATGCTTCATTCCAAAACTCCAAAGTCCTGAAGTCCTATACTCTCAAAGGGTGGCACATGGTGATGTACTATATGTAGAGGCAAGTACAGGTGGGTCCTGAATACTACTCCCATGAAATTGAACAAACAAGTAAGTGTAATGGGTGACACACGGAAAGGAAGATATGAAACGTGACCCCTACAGTGGGTCACACATGTCACATCAAACGTGGTTCCATGTCACCTTGGGTGATGTCAGTGTGCCACATCACCCCAGAATCGTAGCCTTCTGAGCCCTTCAATATCATGGTCAAGGTGTGTCCACATAACCCCTTGATCTATGGCCTCCATTACTTCAGAACTTTAGCTTTTAGGGGATCTATGGTGTGACTTACACCTCACTCCCGGAGTGGTCAATGATGGGTTGACCATGGTCTAGATCCAACGGTTAGGGTAGATCCTGAAGGGTTCCTAGATCTACGATCCTTGTTACTTCACATATATACCCTTCATAGGTTTTGACATCATGGTTGTTGTTCTCTCCCAAAGAACAACTTCATTGAAGTACCATATGCGAGTCCTTCCACTATTTGATCAGATGGTTAAGAGGGGTTCTTAATGGGCTCTCTAGATCCACGACTCGCATCACTTCATAAATCCATCATTTGGGGAGTTTGGTGCTATCACATATCCATTCTCATGAAGTAGGAATTCATTAGAATTACCTCGACGTAGATCCAATGGCTAAGGGGACTCCCAAATACCTTCATATCTGTGGCTCACGTTACTTTGTGATTGATGAATAGATCAAGGTTTAATGGTGGGGAATGTCTATCCATGATGATTAGGGATACCCATAGGAGTCAGTCAAACTTATGGGTAACCATAAAAATTAGCTTCCTTCAGCTAATTTACAAATGGTGAGGTTGAAACAATCTGAATATCTGAACTCCCATAGTTTCGAAGCCAGAAGGGATTAGCTCCTTTTGGGCCTAGCGTAGGGTTCCTAGAACTTGGTCACATGGGTCCTTCGAAAACTCTTGTGGGATACGTTCTAATCTATTATCCTTGAATTGGTTAAGGAAATGATCAGGAACCCTTAATAACATGAGTGAAAGGTCTGAAGGAGGTTCCCTCCTTCCATAGGTTTTGAAATTATTATTCCCATGAAGGTATATTCTAGAGGCCGACATACTTATCCATCCCTGTAAATCCTTCCCTGACATTATTGCAGACTTACATCCCATAGCTCTCTAGATGCTAAGATGAGACAACCAGAAGACCATTAAAAAGCATGGGCTCATAGAGAGACAATAAATATTTCTCCCTTAATTAGTCCATACAGAACTCAATCGTAGACATATAAATATATTCAATCATAATTTCCATTTCAATACACAGAGTATGAAAATACTTATAGAAAACCAGAATTCATGAAGTGACTGCTAAAAGGGGTGCCTATTTCCACCCAACCATAGGCATAGCCACTCCGAAACAGATTTTCCGCTAGCCACCATCGATCTAGACCATGATTCTCTCAAAGAGACTCTTTCTTCTTGCTCAACAATAGTCATGGATGAAGGTTACTCTCCTCCTCCCACGAGATATTGGAAATAGGTTTTCTATGTAGCAAGCAAGGGGGTCTGCACGAGTACTTCCACAGTCACTCATTAGCCCCATTTATCATCCTGAAATGAAAACCTTACCAAAAAATTCTTCCACCCAGAATGATCTTATTTCCCAGTTCTTCCTTGAACCAGAGATCTGCAATATCTCTTTTCTCTTCTCGATATTGGTCTTTCAACTCTTATCTCTCACACTGATATGCCTCTGTCACAAATTACCTCTTTTCTTTCATTCCTCGTCAAGGTTGTGTGGGTCTGAATCTCCATATTGTGGTAAGGTTTGGAAGTATTGTAGATGGGTAATCTCCTCCATCTCTTCATTAACTCTTGAGGTGGACTCTTCCAGCTACCAGTCTGAGTGGTAGTTCATTTCTAGGTCAAAGCATTGTTCTGGGTAAGAGCCATTAAATCCAATAAGGTATTGGTT
>ML789851.1:0-10645 GCA_009831015.1 Picea engelmannii | reverse complement strand
CTGCCACAACTGAGGTAGGAGAAAGAAAAAGGAGTCCACAACTCCCCTTCCTCCACGCATCCAACCTCCTTGCACACTATTTGAGAAAGAGGGACACCAAACCAACAACTGCCCATCTCTACCCGTGTTACGAAATTTGATCCCACTCAATCACACTCCCCCAACACTCGCCACTACAGCCAGTCCTGCCACCACCACCCCCCCTTCCAGTAGTAAAGGGTTGCGGACCAAATTCTCTTGTGCTATATGTTCAGAGTATGGCCATTATACCCACCATTTCCTAGCACTACCATGCTTTCAGTAGACATTAGCCAAAGTATGCCAGAGCTTCCAGAGAAACCCCAGTCCTGCTACATCCTCCTCCACCAATATCACTAACATCTGATATGTCACCACTTCATTCAATGAGTGTATGAGATTCCCTTGATCTCTCTGCGATTCATTAGATCATTTTACATACCAGTGTCCTATGATCCTTGAATACAGGCAATGCCAATTGGCCCTGCTTCAACGGCCCGCAGAGGTGATAATTGACATTACCTCGTCACTGGTGGATCTTCATGTCATTTCTCCTGAACCCGAGGCCCTTCCAACACCTCCATGTTTCTTAGATGACTTATCTAAGGATTCACCCCCCAACCCCCCCAACTCTCCCGCTCATTCCCCTATGGACATTTTACACCCAACTAACACAGGTACCCCTCAGTACTTCAATATATGGTTTATGCTGAGTGAACCCTCACCATATCCTAACATTGTTCCCCCTGCTTCTTCACCAGGGGGAAACCACACAAACACCATCACCAATATCACCCCTCATGACCCCTTCTATTCCCATCACTTCCAATGTGACAAAGAAATACTCAAAGAATTAAACCACCCAGACCTCCCCTAGGATGCGCTACACCACCGCACACTCTTCTCTCTACAAGAAGCCTCCATGCCTCCTAACCAAAACCCCATTTACGTGATCGAAGCCAAGGATTTTATCCCATCAGGGCCTATCGACTGGTTCAAAAACCCCATTCCTGCCCCTGATTCTTTTGAAGAAGGAAACATGGCCAACATTTCCCCCACCATTAAAATCGACATTTCCATTAAAAATGGCATCGTCGAGGAAATCACCATTGGAGCTGCTTGCACTCCTCAGGAAATCACTGCATATAAAGCCCTCTTCCAAGAATATCGGGATATTTTTCCCTGTTCCTACACAGAAATGCCTGGCCTCGATCCCTCTATCGTTGAACATCACATAGACAACTGGCCCGACATTACACTAGTTCGTCAAGAAAAACAACTGCTACACCCATCCAAAGTCGCGGGCATCAAAGCTGAAATTGACAAATTACGCATTTCCGGGTTCATTTACCCCATCACCTATACCTCATGGGTTTCCAACCCTCTACCTGTTAACAAAAAGTAGGGCACTATCTGCATTTGCACAGACTTTCGCGATCTCAATCACGCATTTCCCAAAGACAACTTTCCAATGCCTTTCATCGATCAAATTATCGACAACTACGCAGACCACGAGGCTCTATCCTTTATGGACGGTTTCTCTGGTTATAATCAAATTCAGATCCACCCAGTCGTTCAGTATAAAACTGCATTTACTACCCCTTGGGGTACTTTTTCATATCGTGTCATGCCTTTCGTCTTAAAGAATACTGACAAAAATTTCCAGTGGGCTATGACATACATCTTTCACAATCTGGCTCATATCATCCTCGCCTACTTGGACGACCTCATAGCTCGATCCAAGAAACGCACCCAACATCTTGATGATTTACGAATCCTCTTTCAACGCTGTCGTTAGTACAACATCCACTTGAATCCTCTCAAGTTCATTTTCTATGTCACCATAGGGCACCTCCTCATCTTTATTGTTTCCCAAAGAGGTATTACCGTGGACCCCCTCAAAGTCCAAGCTATCACCGAAATTCCACCTCCCCAGAATTTACGTCAACTTCAGAGCCTACAGAGCAAAGCTAACTTTCTACGACAATTTGTCCTAGACTATGCCATACATGTCCATGGTTTCCTTCACTTACTACGTCATGAAATCCCATTTCACTGGGACGACCATGCCCAATAGTCATTTGATGATCTTAAAACAACACTCTCAAACACACCTTTAATTAGTGCACCTGACTATAATCGCGACTATATCCTCTACGTATCAACATCAGTTGTATCAGTAGAAGGAGTTCTCGTCTAGCTAGGTGATGACAATCGCGAGCACGTCATTTATTATGTTAGTAAAAACTTCTCAGGGCCACCCTTGAAGTATAAACACAAAGAGAAACTTGCTCTTGCAGTCATCCTCGTAGTCCAGAAACTACGCCACTACATTCTGCTTCGCACAACAAAGGTCATCGCAGATTCCAACCCTATGCAGTACTTTCTCAGTCATTGGTAAGTTAACAACAAATTTGCTTGATGGATCATTATCCTTCAGGAGTATGACCTCGAGTTCTCAACACCTAAGAGTAAGAAGGCCCTCGTTCTCGCTAAAATTGTCACGAACCTCCCCTCTAACACAAATAGTACCATCGTCAACAACGACTTTCACGATGAACATCTCTTTTACATCACTTCGGATGATCCTTGGTACGGCGACCTCCTCGTCTATCTCCAAACTCAAAAGTTTGGTAACCACCTTTCACGAGATGATCGTCTTTGTATTTTACATCAGGCCCCCCGCTACCTCCTCATCGAAGACATCCTATACCGATGAGGAGTCGACACCATTCTTCGGTGATGCTTGACTATTGACGAGGCCGATAGAGTTTTAAACAACTGCCATAGTGGCGCATGTGGGGGCCATTTGTCGGGCATATCCACTGCTCAGAAGATCATTCGAGGCGGTTACTTTTGGCCTACCTTATTTTGTGATTGCATTCATGCCATGAAACAATGTGAGAAATGTCATCTCTATGCCAATAAAGCCCGAGCTCCCCCTGCTCTTCTTCATCATGTCATCAATGCCGACCCTTTTTGTAAATGGGTCATCGACTTCATGATTTGTAATCCCCCCTCCAACAATGGTCACAAATACACTGTTGCCACCATTGATTATTTCACCAAATGGACAAAAGCTATGCCCACCTTCAACAACACCGGTAAAACTGCAGCACGTTTTTTCTTTAACCACGTCATATCCCGCTTTGGAGTACCACTCCAACTCATTTCCGATCATGGCAAACACTTCGAGAATGAGATCTTCGTCGAACTCTCATCTTTGTTAGGGTTCTCTGACGAGTTTGCCTCACCATATTACCCTCAGTCTAACGGACATGTTGAAGAAGTTAACAAAGTCCTCAAGACCATGTTACAACACATGGTTAATAAGCATAAAACCAATTGGCATCATATGCTATTTTCCACGCTATGGACTTACCATACAGTAGTGAAAATAGCTACTGGTTTCACACCATTTCATCTAGTCCATGGGGTTGAGGCCACTCTTCCCATCGAGTGCGAAATTCCCACCTTACGCACCACAATTGAGCTATTACCCGACACTGCTCCAATGGAGCAGTTCTTGCTGAACTTGGAGTCTCTGGATGAAGATCGTCGATCTTCCTTACAGAACAATGATGTAGCTAAAAAATGATCAAAGGCTACCTTTGATCGCCATGTCAACCTTCACTCATTTCGCGAAGGCAACCTCGTCCTATCTTACGATATCGCTCATGATACCTTTAGCCATGGAAAAATTGAGTCACTCTGGCATGGCCCATACATTATCCATCATTTCTTCACCAAAGGCGCATACATCCTGGCCTCCCCTGAAGGCCTCTCTCTCAAAGAACCCGTCAACGGGTTATATCTCAAGAAATTCTACTCTTAAACGTAGTCATTCTAATTTTAGGTTATTTCTTTTATAGCGTTTTTAATCTTTTTTTCCTCTCTCACGTCTAAACTATCCTTTGTGCTATTGACAGATGCTTCCTCCACTAGCCTACCACATCGGTTATGCCGACGGTGCCAGCCATTGGACACAAAATCTCGCTTCAGCAGCTTGGGCTCTCTGCACCCCCTCACATGAAATGCTCCATTCAGGCGACATATGTTTAGGGTAAGCAACCAACAACCAAGCCGAATACACCACCATCATTGGCCTCCTGGCTAATTCCCAACATCATCGTATTCATCACCTTAGTGTCTTCCTTGACTCTCAACTAGTTGTACTCCAACTCAATAATGTGTACCACGTCCATGATCCTTACCTCTTTCGCAAATACCTGCAGGTTAAACTTTTATCTTGACATTTTGATTCCATTACATTTACACATATTCCAAGACAATTGAATCAAATTATGGATAACCTAGTGAATATTGTGTTAGACTGGCATATATCACATCAAGCTACCTCTACACATACATAAACATATAACACAAACTGTCATCACATATATAGATTAGACATCATCAATACATTAACAAAACACATGTAAACACCACATAGATATCAAAAATGTATACTCATGTATATATCGAAAGGTCCACAGTGCCATCCAACTGTTTACATACAAAAATACAACTATCCTCAGGCCAATGAAACACCTCGGTAAAAAATGGGCTCACCAACCTATATACGAAAAATATATATACATCAATGCATAGAGCACCACTCACGGTGCCTTTAGAGCACCACCGCCTGCTCCTCCCTCAGGTGGTGGTGGCCCACCACCACCTACCCCAGGCGCTGGTGGTTCATCCCCTATCGTCCCCTCCTGCCCCGTCGGCAGTCATCCAGTCGTCATCGTAGTAGCCACTGTTGCTTGTCATACTATGGCCCGCCATGGCGACAGAACCCCCACACACTGCTCCAGGATACCCTCATCCTAGATGCGAGACCATATGCCCACAGGAACATCCTATAAAACCACCTCTAGACAACGAAATATGTCCTCAAAATCCACTCCGGCAGCTGCCAGAGGAACGTGTGATGGCCCAACACCAGGGTCATTAAACCAGCGTCTCCTCGCTGCCCTCTCTGGATCAGTAGGTGGCATTGCGGTGTCCTCACGTCGATGCCTCTCTCCCCGTGGAAGTCTCTCCGGCTCCTGACGAGACGACGCTCTCTGCAACTCCACCTCGTGCCCGCGAGGTGCCACATCTACACATACAAACCAACAACATATAGTATTAGGATATATATCATATACATATGGCATGCTATCTCAAAAAATACAAAAACATACACATCAACATCATCCACATACCTCGATGGTCAAACACCTACCCTGGAGGTAGCACCATGTCCGGATCATCCCGAAAGTCAACCCCGGCATAGGGGTACCATAATATCACCTGCGACATCTAACACCATACCTACGTTGCCTCTACAGTTAAGAAGTGGCCACCTTCGCCACCACCATGGCGAAGCAACACAGTCGACCCCTACCTCAACCGCGGCTCTCATGCCCCAGGCGCACCCAATAGAATCCTAGGGCACAACATTGACACCCTCTCCAGAAACCATGCCACTAGGATGGACGCAAAGGAAAACTCCCTCGTATCTGTGGACCGACAGTGTTCCAATTGCCCCACCATCCTCGAGTGCAGCATAAGCCCCCAGGAAATGCTCACTAGCCAACACTCTCTCCATCACCATCAACTAGCCACCACTGATCCGCTGCATTGCCAATGAGCCATACACTCTCACAATCATCACTGCTAGGCAGCGATGTGCTAGGGCATCCATCGCCCTGATGATCACCACTATGCCAGATATATAGTTCGACCCCGAACAATATCTCCAGCCCACCGTCGCGAGTGGTGTATCCCTAGGCAGCACCGACTCCATCGGTAGGGGCGTTCCCCGAAATGGGAGCCCAATCAGAAAATACACGTCCTCCACCGCAGTGAAGGGAATCTTCTCTCCCCACACTATGAAGTAGTGCAGGTCCGGACTCCACATCTGAATAAGAAACTGCAAGAGATACTTCTACGCCCGTATCAAGGGGTGCTCAAAGAACTTAAGCAGCCCACAGGCTACCAAAGTCACACGTACGCCTGGCTCCTCAATAGCCACGGTGTCTCACAGCTGGGACCAATCCCTCTCTTGCCAACCAATCGGCATCGTGCACACAGATCACCTTCACAACACAAAATCATCCTAATTCAACCACATGGACAATCAAAAACATCAAAAAGACATGTTTTCTACCCGTCAACCTTGCCTCCACGGTGCAATTTTTCCACCCATAGGCACACACACATGCACGCATGTACACCCCATAGGCATGCACATGTGTGCACCTATTCACTACATAAGCGCGCATGAGTGTGCACTTGTTCACTACACAGGCGCGCTCTCAAGTGCACATGTTCACCATACAGGAGCGCATAGATGCGCACCTGTTCAACCGACATGCGCACACATGTGCATGCCTGTTCAACCAACAAGCGCACCCATCGTGCGTGCCCTTAATCCCCTTAAAATCACCCCCATGTGCATCTATCCGGTGGAAAGACACACACGTGGATGTGCCTATTACTGGATCGCCCGCGCATGTGGGGCCCATACCCCCTAAACACCTCTGTACAACCCTCCGTACAGCCCCTACCCAAAAAATGAAATCCTAATTCTATGCAGGATGATCAGACCACTAACTTGATGCTCGTGGGTCCTCAATCGAATGCCTCATCCTCCTTGAATCTCACAGTCTCCTCTGAATGCTTCTCATCCAATCACTATAGCAGCAAGTACAAATGAGGTCGCAATGTGGGCCATACAGATATATATAGGCCTTTTTTCCAAACTTCCACTCACCATTCTGGGAGCCCACGGTGTCCATTTCTTGATCCGTCTTCAGCCATGAGATCAGCATCCCATCATTTACATCACAACCGTCCCTAGGCCTCTTTTCATCATGATCCCCCGCGTCACCATTTTTCATACCCTGATCAGGTATGCATGTGCATATTCACACTTATCAAATACATGCTCATATCTTCGATTCTCTTCAGATATTGTTCACGTCGGGTATTTGGTTTTCATGTGTGCAGGTACTTGATCATCATACATCGACACAACCCCTTCAGGTATATACTCAGCACTGGCATGTAGTCATTCCCTCTAAATCTCACTTACATTTCCAGTCACACCCACTGACATTTTCCTCTAGGATTCCCATTTCCGGCGTTGCAATACCCACACGTCCATTTGCATCTTCGGTACTATCACTCGGTAGCATTCTTACCCAAATGAGTTGTCCCATTCATATCACCTTTTGGCACTTCTGACACTCATGCTATTTTCAAAACTCTTTAGGGATGGGAGTCCCGATAGTCTTACATCATGTTGCGAATCAACCACATACTCCTTCTCCTCATTTTGCTAGCTTTCCCAACAGACTCCCAGATTATCTCTCCACGGTTCTATGGTCAGGTTACACCTCTGCAGTAGCATGAACCCTCTATTTCATCCACAATCCGTCTACCCATCTGCAAATCTCCCTTCATTTCACCTACCTCATACAGAAACCCACCCATGGGGCTCCCACCCTTCATCAGTTATCCGATCAAATTATGCCCTACCCGAGCCCACCATATCACACTGAGGAACCCGTTTCTATATTTGTACACTTCCCCCCAATTATTCGTTATTTATTGTACACACACCTTTATTTTCATTCATTACATTACCTTTTTTTTGTCACCTTTGGGTGACCTACTTCCCATTTTTGGCCAACTGCAACCCATGTCACCCTTGGTTCAAGCACTACTTATCGTCCACCCTTACCGACATCATCCATATCTTTAGAGTACCCCACAATCCACTTACCTCTACCCTTTGAATTTGTTCACCTTGTCCTGCCTCTAGCACAACTTATCCCTGGTCTTGTCGTCCCCCTGAGACTCAACCTCGTTGAACGGTTGCGACCACTTTTTATCTCACACATACTCCAACCAAGGGCAGTCTTGAGTCTTCCCACATATTGACTTCATCCATGTACCTCCTCCAATTCCTCACCTCACCTAGTAGATTTCATGAAGCCATTTGCTTCTAGGAGTCGCATCCCCCTTTTTGTCGACATCAACACAATTTTCCAGAAGGGTGACAGTATCTTGATTCTCATTATCCACTCAATGAGAGATCTCGGATGACACAGGGTGAAACACCATTGCTCCCTACTGTCGTTGACCCCCATAACATTCAATGCCAACACTTTCTCATGTTACGGTGGGTATTACTTTGCGACTATTGCAGTTAGTTCTTTCATTTGTCGAAGACCTCTGAACTTGGTTGGGCTATCAATGCCCACATAATCGGTGATACTTATTACATGATCACTGCCTAAAATTCAGAGTATGTCCATCTGCAGAATTGTCTTCTTCCTTTATCACGACCGCCCCCAAGGGCATTGTAGTTTTCTACACCAACACTTCAGTCATCTTTTTTGGAGTTATATGACACAAGCATGGGGCATGCCCGCCTCGTTTGTACACGGTTTTCTATTTTACACACCTCATGGAAGGTCGGGTCCTATTGGTTCCTTTCTCCCTCCAACAGATTACTCTAGATGATCCCACTATTTATCTCTCTTACAACAACATTCTTAGTAGAAGAAAAATTGATGGATTTTGGCTATACATATGCTCCTAACCTCATCCATCAGGGGGCATCTGTTATCACTGAAATTTCGTCCGCACATGGTTACAAGAACTCAACATCGTCAAACAGTGACGAAGTCATCCATGGGCCTGAATTAACACCAAAGAATTCATAAAAGGGTTAAAACCTATACAAAGTAGTGAAAAATTGAAGGGCGCTATGAAGATATTGGGCGCGCGCACACATGCACGGAACATGAACGCAGAAATCGCGCACATGCACATGATGCGCGACTGTTATCACAAAAAGTCGTGCACCTACTAAACGACGCATTTATGAGAGTGTTCAGCCTCCCACCCACTTATGGTTCAACTCCCAAGCTGATTTGACCCTCAAATCTGGATTGGATTCGACTGGATGGCTGGTCAAAGACCTAGAAATTTCCTAATTAGCCTATTTTCACACTACAAATTAGTTAAACAGTAGCTCAAAAGAATGCTATAAAAAGGCCATGGATGCACCTCCTTTTTCAAGGAATTCAAAGTAATGTTATGCTACCTCTATTCTCTTGAGAACTCCATCCTTGTCAAGAGGATATTTGCACCATTGCATTCGGCAATCCATCTCACCCATTGAGTGGATTTGTAAAGAGTTCTTTCATCATTTTCCATTTTTCTTTGTTGTAAGAAGAGCTAGCTAGTGGGGGTTCAAGAGCCCTCCCTTGGAGGAAAAAGGGACTCATAGTCCCCTTTCTTCTTGGTGTATTGTTTCACTAATAGATCAGCCTCAACATTGGTAACATGGGTCTTATGGTTCTTTTTGTTTCTATGTCCCTATGCTCATGAATTTAGTTGTTATTGCATTTCTTAGTTTAATTCTTAATTGTAGTTTTTTATTTTCTTTCCCTAACTCTTTTCCTTACAGCTGTCCTACTCAGAAGACCCAGTTGAGCGTGCAAGAACCTCTATTTTGCTCACTAAGGTGACGGAAGAGGCGCAACAATACCATTTAATGTGACAAACTTTAATGTGACAAACCCAATTACTTGATTTTGTATGGTTGTAGAAAGAACAATGTGTGGACTCAAATCATCTACAACTTGATTTTATCATCTTGATTTGTTCTTCAGAACCAAAGTGTAGCCTTGTAAGAAAGATACCCATTTTGCATGTCTATTTTTCAATTTATTTTGGGTTTGACATATTTTAATGCAATTTTATTAGTAAATAGCGCAAACTTCTGTGATACAAAATATTGCCTGCAATGTCACAATTCTTCCACAACTGCATAAAATTATACATCATATGAGGAGTAGTTCTTTCTCACATCATTCAATTTTTAACCAAAAAATGCAATTGGTCTACCTGCTTGGCTAAGTACATCTCCAATACCTACATGTGAAGCATCACAACCTACCTCAAACATTTCATCAGAATACGGTAACGCTAATATAGGTTCCTTAGTTACCTTTTTCTTTAAAAAATTAAAACTTTCCTTAGCTTCATTGGTCGAAATGAATGTCTTTCCTTTGGTGCAATTTGTTATGGGTGCTACGATTCAGCTAAATTTTTGAATACATTTTAGGTAAAAGGTGGTCATTCCACGAAAACTTCTTACCTCTTTTATGCTTTGAGGATGAGACCATTCCAAAATTGCTCTGACCTTCTCTGAATCCATCTTGAATCCTTATGTTGACATGAAAAAACCCATAAATACCAAACTTTCTTGTAGGAACCTACATTTCTTCAAATTTTCATAAATATAATGTTTTCTCAACACATCCAATATAATTTTTAAATGTTGCAAATGATATTCTTTGTTGTTACTGAAAACTAGGATGGCATCAAAATAAATGACAAAAAAATACCAATATAAGGTCAAAGCACAATACTCATCAACTGCATGAAATTACTAGGTGCATTTGATGAGATGAATTGCATCACCATCCATTCATATAGGCCATCCCTTGTCTTGAAGGTAGTTTTCCATTCACCCCCTTCACAAATTTGGATCTCGTGGTATCCACTTCACAAATCAATTTTACCAAAATATTTATCTTCATGATGCAGGAGCATC
>ML789850.1:514189-526104 GCA_009831015.1 Picea engelmannii | reverse complement strand
TTTTCCCTTTGAAGATTCACCCAAAACTGGTCTCTTTCGTTCCAAGTAATCCTCGTACAAAACTTTCACCATCTCCGACATAGCAAGGAAAGTTTTCCGGAACTCTTTCTCATCCTGAGAAATCCCTTCTTCCGATGCCATCTACTCGCTGTGAGAAGCTCTCTTTCTCAATCCAATTAATGGATTCTCTGCAACAAGCTCGCCTTCACCATGCTGTAGCTTTTCCCTGGTTAACATGCAAAACTCAAATCCAAACGTCAACTAGCTCTGATACCACTTGATCTGTAGGATCTTTTAATGACTATGGTTGAGTTTTTAATTGCATGTGTTAATTAACCCTTTTAAGAAGCTTAATGAAAGAATGAGGAAAAGAGACGAATTATGACAGCCATATACACATATACAGATCTGAAATGAAGTAATAAATAGCAAACCATAACAAGAGGATTGATAACGGAGTTCGGCACAACGTTGCCTACGTCTCCGAGCCTTTGTCTCTGTGGGGGAGGCTTCTTTATTTCTGTTCAAAATATCAAAAGTACATCGCAGCAATGCCAATTGG
Organism: Picea engelmannii; assembly: GCA_009831015.1. NCBI lineage: Eukaryota > Viridiplantae > Streptophyta > Pinopsida > Pinales > Pinaceae > Picea > Picea engelmannii. Next base: position 525,542 of record ML789850.1, on the reverse strand, counting down.
CTACAAGACTGATCTGGTCATGTTCTTCCAGATCTCTAGAACCCAGCAAAAGAAATGGCACGCAAAACGGATGTCTGGAGCTCCCAGAAATGGCCTGCAAGCGTCTGCTCCTCAATAGCTTCCCTGCATAAAAACGGCTTTGGCTTGGCTTCCCTTCAGCATAAATCTACTCTGACTATCCTCCATGGCCTCAAACAGGCCTAGTTTTTATAGATCTGAAGTTGGTTATCCATCCCCAACTTCCTCCCAAAATTTGGGCTCCAAAAATGCCCAATATCTCCCAAAAATGGATAAAATCCATTAGTTACAGGCAAAATTAATTAAAAATCCATTATAATAAAGTTTAAAACCACTTTTGTTTTAATAATAGGGTGCATCCCCTTTTGGCATGCACTCCTATTCATATGGGGGAGCGTCCATGTGGCCAGGCGGTCCAACTGTACGCTAGCCCCCTGTCCCTGGCTCCTGGTCTTCGGTGTAGGCATAGGACCGGGGCTAACAAACTTACCCGCGCCCTTTTTTGGTGGATGGCCCCTGGTCTTATGGGATCCCCACGAGATCTAAGGGTTGGTGCCTAACTACAAACGCTGGGTCGTATGGGAGTGTAACACCCGCGACTGAAACCATGGGCTGGGGCTAAGCCCCAGCCCTTTCCGCCTCTGACCAAAAGTTTGATTTAATTCAAATAAATACAGTGCCATATAGTTAACAAGAAACACCAGCAGGTTGCGTGGTAAGCCCGGTCCTGCCAGTCCGTAGCTTGGAAGAGGTCGGGGGTTCGACTCCGGTGGAGACCCCATAATTTTACACAACCCGAAAGCCAACCACAGGGCGCCACGTGGCACCTCTCCAACCAATCAGACACTGCCACTTGTCGAGTGTCGATTGGTCCATGTATCTACCATGTACCCTACCACCTATCACCGTACCTGCCCAGTCAGCCTGTTGACATCATCCATGCCACGTCAGCCTGTGCCACGTGTCACCCTTACAGTGGTGACATGTGTCACCCTATGACTAGTCCAACTGTACCTATCGTATGCTCCATCACCTGCCACATGTCATCACCAGAAGTTTCCACATCAGTTGTATGGCCGTACGGCCTATACAGTCAGCCTACCACGTGGCACTGTACGGACTGTACAGTCACCCATTTTTTTGCCTGTTTGGGTTTTCGGACATAATGCGATATCTTTCGCATACGAAGCTCGTTTGACGAAGTAAATATATGGCCGGAATCAGGAAGACGAGACAGACGCAATGGAACTAGTTTCATCGGATTCTGAGCACTTTCATTTTTGAGCCTTTTTTTAGCCCTGTCAGGCCCCTGGATATGATTCTGGATCAGTCCACTTCCACCAGCGACTTGTATGTATTGTCACGCATCTGATCATGACACGGAAGAATGTCCTACATTACTAGGGAAGATCCAGGAGAAGAGGAATCAGAACAACCAAAATGTTCAATAGATTTCAGCCAAAGCAAGGGATGAAGGATGGAACATCAACATAGTTATTCACAGAGGAGCTAAGACAGGAAATGACGCAGTCTGACAAGAGCCAGTACAACACTAGTGAGTGAAGAAGAATGTCGAGCCAAGGAAATAGATCGATGTGCAGAATGAGAAGGAAACATTTAAGCAAGCCAAACAGAATTTTTGAAGCAGGACACTGTGTCAACTTCAACTGCGCAGTTGACTAAGGAAGTACCAAAGTACAAGATGCCTCCATCGTTGGATCATACCAAAGAAATGCATCCCCTGGGACAAGTAAGTATAATCAAAGGCTTTTTGCAATCATGTGTAAAACTATTGAATTATCCATCCTCTGTCAAAATATTTCAAAATATAGTATAAAGATGTAGCATAGAGACATAAGGAAAACTAGAACAAAAAACAATCAATCACCTACATACAAGTAGAAGAACAAGTAGGGAGTTCAAGCTGAATGTCAACATCGGAGAGTTCAACATGGGAGATATCATACTGGATCTAAGATCCGAAGTCAATGTATTACCCAAGAAGACATGGTAATGTATGGGAGAGCCCACATTAGGATATTCACCCGTTCAACTGAAACTAGAAAACCAACACATAGTTCTACCAATTGGCAGACTGAAAGGAGTGACAGTAGACCTGGATGGAGTGCGCACTAAAGAAGACTTCGAAGTGATTGAAATAGTGAACGACACAACACCATATCCAACATTACTTGGATTAGATTGGGCACTCGATAACCAGGCCATAATCAATTTAAAAACATGAAAAATGACATTTGAGTCAGGAGAATACAGTGTCATTGCGCCATTAGACCCATCAGAAGGGGAGAGGTTTGCAAAACCTACTTTCTTGGACTTGGAGGAAATTAGCTAGTTGTACAGAACAACTGCGCGCGATGAGGATTACATAAACCCAACTGCAGATGTGATACTCAGTTGGTGGAGCACTGCTTCATGTGCAACAGACTCAGATACGGGTTTAGAAAATTGGCAACAAAGGCTACACAAATTTTCCACAAGAAGATGCGCAAGAATAGATCATGCAATAAGATGGGTAGGTACGGAGCTAAGGGAACCACCCAGTTTCCATGGGGTAAATGATATAGAAGTGTTCTTGACACGTTATGAAGGTGAAGTGTTAGAAAATCATAGACTCTTAGCACTTGATATAGCACTCAAGGCCACACCTGCAAGATGGTGGGGCACACACAAGGAAACAATCATGGATTGGTATCAATGCAAGCAGTTATTGCGCATAAGGTTTGGTACAAAACAAAAAAAAAACTAGTAGCAGAAGTACGATGGACATGGGCACCAACGGAACACTTGGAGAAGTGTAGAGCACTATGGAAAATGACACCCCCAGAGGAATGGCCTCGTCACTTCGTACACACATTAAAGGGCATACCAGCAAATTGGTACAAAGACCAGGAACTGCGCAGAGGAAATATGAGCTGGCCAATATTGCAACAGAACTTTAAAGTCAATTTCTCATTTGAACATGAGAACCCCAACATGGATGCATCACTTAAACAAATAAGAGGGGTGATATTCATTAAGGAACTAGAAGCCGAACTCATAACATAGGAACAACAATGGAACAAACAGACAGTGAAAGAATTGTTGCCATGCTACCATGTGCAGGAAGAAGCACCAAATGAAGATGATCCACACAATATTCAGATCGAGGAAGAAGAAGGCGAAAGAGAAGTGGAAGGCCCACGTCTAGAATCAGAAGTAATTTCTTCGTCGATCAAGGTGAAGAAAGTCAACATTGGGACAGTTGAGAATCCCAAAATGGCCAACATTGGAGACTACTGGGATGAGAAGACAGTAGAAAGCATAACAGAGTTATTGCGTGAGTACAATGACCTATTCCCCACAACGTTTACATAAATGAAGGGCATAGTGGGAGAGCTAGGAGAAATGAATATACCACTCAGAGCTGAGGCTTGACCGATTAGACAACAACCATACAGACTAAATCTGATATATAAGAAAAAAGTTAAAGCTGAGATTGATAGGATGCTCGAAGCCGACATCATAGAACCTATGGAAGAATCAAGATGGATAAGCCCGATGGTAGTTCAGGAGAAAAAACAAGGCAGGATAAGAATATGCATCGACTTGAGGAAGTTGAACAATGCATGCCTACATGACCTATTCCCTACACCTTTCATGGACGAAGTGTTGGAGAACATAGGGGGCCATGAATTTTACTCATTCACTGATGGATTCTCGGGCTACCACTAGATCAAGATAGCACAAGAAGACAAATACAAGACCACTTTTGCTACAGAATGGGGATCCTACCAGTACACAGTAATGCCATTTGGATTAAAGAATGCACCAACAATATTTTCCAGAGTAGTCATAGTTGCATTTAAAGAATTTATCCACCAATTTCTAGAGGTATACTTGGATGATTGGACAGTCTATAGTTTGTTGAAATACCATGTAGAGGTATTACGGATAATGTTAGAAAGATTAAGGCAGTGTCAAATATCATTAAACATCAAGAAGTGCATCTTTGGAACACCGTTTGGGATACTATTGGGCCATATAGTATGCAAGCAAGGTTTACTAGCAGAACCTGCAAAGATTGTAGTAATTGTTAACTTGCCACCACCAAAAGAAGTCCATCAACTAAGAGTGACATTGGGACACACAAGATACTACAGAAAATTTATCAAAGGGTACACGCAAATTACCAAGCCAATGGAGAAAATGTTAAGGAAAGATACAAAGTTCCAATGGAATGAAGATTGTCAACACGGTCTAGATATGATGGAAGAAAGAATGGTCACCGCGTCGATAATTGTATTTCCATACTGGGAGAAGACATTCCACGTACATGTAGATGCATCAGCCATAACACTTAGATCTATTTTGGCGTAGCCAGGAGCAGGAGATTTGGATCATCCGATAGCATTTGCGAGCAGAAAATTGTCAGAATCAGAGCGGAACTACAACACTATAGAGAGGTAAGGCCTAGATATGGTCTACGCATTGCAGAAGTTCAGACATTACTTTCTGGGAAAACATTTTAAGATATTCACAGATCACTCAGCCCTTAAGTACCTAGTCAACAAGCCAGTGTTGAGGGGGAGAATTTATCGATGGTTACTATTGTTTCAATAATTTGATTTTGAAGTAATAGTCAAGCCAGGGAAGTTGAATGTAGGACCTGATCACCTATCAAGGGTCACGAGCGTAGAGGAACCTAAAAACTTAGAAGAGAAATTTCCAGACGCACAATTATTTTCAGTTCAGATCGTCCATGAATACTTTGTAGACATAATCCAGTACTTGAGTATAGGTATTGTGCCACAAGAGTACAACATTGTGCAAAAGCAAAACCTGGTAGTCTCGTCTATAGACTATCAGCTGATTGCAGACACTTATACAAAATGGGCACAAATAGCATCTTGTGAAGATATGTGCTAGAACACGAAAGACCAAGGATTTTAGCAGAAGCCCATGAGGGAATAGTAGGAGGACAGTACGCAAGAAAAGCTACCGCACAGAAGGTATTGCACGCAAGACTATGGTGGCCAACCATTTACATAGAATCAAAAGAGTACTACCATAAATGTGATGTCTGTTAGAGGGTTGGTAAACCCAATAAAAGGGATGAGATTCCATTGCGACCACAAGTAACTTTGCAGGTATTAAAAATATGGGCAATAGATTTCGTGGGATCAATTAACCCACCAAAAAAGAGGACAAGAGAAAGGTACATTATCACTGCGACAGAATACCTGACAAGATGGGTGGAAGCAGCACCAATTAAATATTGCAGTGCAAAAACAAAAGCACACTTTCTATTCGAGCAAGTGATCACTATATTTGGTTGCCCAAGTATTTTGGTGAGCGACCAAGGCACTCACTTCATTAACAACACTATTAAGGCCATGACTGAAGAATTTGAATTCCATCATCAAAATATTTCACCATATCACCCATATGGAAATGGAACAGTAGAATCATTTAATAAGATCCTTGAAAATACACCGTCGAAGATCTGTAATGTCAACAGGGATGATTGGGACCTCAAAATACCAATCGTATTTTGGGCATACAAGACTACATGCAAGAAGTTGACAGAACACATGCCATTCAGATTGATATATGGACAAGAAGCAGTGGTTCCATTAGAATTTTTGGTACCCAATCTGCGCGTAGCAGCGATTACAGACATGACAGAATGAGGTGCAGTACATAACAGGATAAATCAACTAATGTTCATGGCGGAATATAGGATCCTAGCAGGGTTCCACCAACAAGTTCAAAAATCAAGGGACAAAGCTTGGCATGATAGACATATCAAGAGGAAAACTTTCAAGGCAGGCGACTTAGTGTTGATGTACGATAGTAAATCCATTCAGCATCCCAGAAAACTCAGAATGCACTAGTTAGGACCATACGAAGAAAAAAATGTCACAGATGGGGGAGTCATACAGTTAAAGGACTTAGGATATGCAGAACTCAAAGGGATGATCAATGGGAGCCGATTGAAACTGTACAAGGACAGTCGACCACCCGCAACGTGGAAGACACTGCGCAGTAAAAAAAAAAAAGCAGGATATCAAACGGTACGAACAGAAGCACAGTGCGTCGAAAGCATAAAGAGAATGCACACTCGAGAATATGATCCCGATGAAGACAAGGCCAATGGTCAGTACAAAGTAAAAACTAGCGGTAAATGTAGCTACGACAAATGAAGCACTAAGTGATGAAGGCTAGCAGAATTGAATGCCGAAAACGACTGACGGGACGCCACATTAATCGTGCCAACTGGAGACGGTGAGGGAAATTAATGGCAAGGACAAAGGGACCAGTGGTTGTTGGTACAGGGGTAGAACCAAGGTTCAATGCTTCAAAAGTGCACCAACAAAACCCTAACTACAGGCCCTTTCGGAAACACCTACGAAGCAAATGAAGTCTCACCCGAGGTAGAGGCAGTGGTGGTTGCAGGACTCAAGTGTCTGCAACCTAGCTAGGACACAGATATGTGATTGAACCACTCTAACAAATCACTTAGCAGTTATCATTCATCAGTATTTAACCTCTATCCACATCATAGATCCAAACCCTAATTACAGAACAACACAGTATTCAACCAGATCTAACACATCTAAGCACTTAGCACCGGGAAAGAGATCAAATATAGCATTCATTCACATCACTAAGCATTGCATCTAAAAATTCATTACTGCACTAAGCTTAAATCATATGAACAATATAACAACCATAATGCACAAAGAAACCATAACACGAGATATACGTGGTTCACCCCAGTGTGCGGCTACATCCACCAACTCTTCTCTTCTTTATTATCTTATGTCAAGATTCTTAAAGGCACAGAGCATCAAAACCTTACTCTGCAGAGGACAGGAGATCTGTGCGCACCTCGCCAGATCCTCCTTCCCTGAGTTAGATCACAACACAAATCCTCCTTACACAGTCTGTGCACAAATCAATACATATTAACCACACTCATCTTTACATCCTCAACATACACTAAGCACAGAGCCTCTTACAATTACTTGCACTTAGCACAATACTTAGCACCTAGCATCACACCACACCACCTACTTACATCACCTAGATTTTTATTTATACATTACAAAAGGGCCTAAACATGGCTAAACCCATGGTCCGACATCCCCATACCCGTTACATAAACCCTAATCCCAAAAGTGCCCTAAAAAGGGGTTGAGATCTCGCGATCTCCGCTTTGACTTGCGCTACTCCTTCGACCAGCATGTCGAAGTCCCAAAATAGGTCAAACATGACCAAGGATCTCCAAAACTTGGTCAAGGGCCAACATGACCCCAACACTCACCTGTGACTCATCTCAAGTCACTCTGCTCTGGGTAACTCTGCCTCAAACGCCTCAATCTTGGCTCGAGATGCGTCGACCTATTGCTTTTCCAAGGCCTCCTGCTCGGCGAACTCTTGGATAAATTCCTCATTCATAGGTCCCTCTAAGTGATTATCTACCTAAGTGACTACTTGTTCTAGCTCAGCTCATGGGCCTTCAATCTCCTTAAAAATTAGGTTGGTTGCGTCCTAGACTGGTTGGAGTTTATGAGTCACTTCCATGACTTTGCTTTGTATGGCATGGACCTGTTGCTGAGATGTGTGTTGTTCTTGGGATATTTTCATTCGCTTGACCACTGAAAAGGGATTCAACTACACTTGTATTGTTGTTGCTTGTTTCTTTTCTTCGTGGAGTTGTGACTCCAGTGTCTTCAGTTCAGAGTCCTCGGTAAGGCACTCATAATTCTGCGCACTTCGATTGTTAAGGTGTTTACATTTCAAGGCTAATGCCTTGATTCTCTGTATTGCGCTTCGAGTGGTTTCTTCTCACTGGTCTCGCACTTCCTATGGAGTGCTTGGTACTGCTTGTAAATCCAATTCAGTATTCTTTGTTGAAGTTGTTGGATGGTTGCAGCAAGCTTCACTACTTGGCTCTCTACTAGGTCTTCTTCTATTTGTTCTAAGCTTGTCACAGATCGAAGTGCTCTGTTGACTGATTCTTTAACTCTGACCTTCTTCGTGAGCAACTATTCTTTCTCTTTCTGGATCTGGGCTTTATCCTCTTCGAACTTGATTTGGAGTTCGTCCTTCTCTTGTTAACTCGACGTTGTTCTATGACTTCCTCTTGTGCTTGCTTCAGGACCATTGTGGCCTGTTCTTTTTCTTCCTACATGCAACAAAGGCGAGCTTCAGTCACATCAGTTATTCTATGAAGTTGGGCAGGCTCATCTCCCAACTCTGTTTCTTCTTATGGTGGGGGCACAGTGGACACTGCATGGCTGGAGTGAAGGGCTTGTTGTACTCCTCTCAGTTCTGCTTCAATTCTTTCATACATGGCTTCTTGTTTGTCTTCACTTTTCTGCAAAATATCTTATGAGGCATCTAATATAGCTGCAATAACGAATTTGAATTCATCAAACATGAGTATAGTCTACAGCTTCAACTTACTAGCTTTGGACTTCTTTCGCGATGTAGGTTTCGCGGAGGAAACCTTTCTTTTCTTGGATGTCTCTGTGTCATCAGGGGGATTTGTGGTAGTGTTACTTCACCTTGCTTCTGTTTATCTTCTTCCCCATTGTGTTTTTCTTTTTCTACTTCGTCACCACCTCCTATGTTAGGTGAATCAGATGTAGTTTCTTTTGATGTGTTGTGTATTTCTTGTACATCTTCCTTCTTTTTTTTCCTGCTATTGCTGGGTGCACCATTCTCTTCGTGAGTAACCACCGAATTTCCAATGAGGTCGGGGTCAGATAGTGTTTCTTGGTCGAATGGTATACGGAACTTTGCGGTTCATTCCTTAGTGATTTCTTCCAGGTCCTCCTCTGTGAGCTTGTAGTAGGATTGAAGCTCTTCTTTACTTTTGTCTACGTGTGGAGTGATATAAATAAAATGCCTATCTATGAGGAACTTCACAAGGGGAATGAACATGTCTAGGGTGTTCGGTGTCATATGATGGAAAGACTCAATAGCCCTCTTCAGATGCAGGTAGTAGGTATGGAATACTACGTTCGACTACCATTGTTTCCCCATATCACTCGAATACCAGAGCGTAGTGAAATTCGCAGCTAGTGACTCGAACAGCTCAAAGTCAGGGAAGGTTGCACCTTTCGACATCTCCCTAGCAGTGAATGTTATGAGGATCAGCAGCCAGCTAAAATGGAACTCATAGACCTAATCCTGAGCTTCACGATAGCTTGGTTCTAACTGATTGACTAGGTAACTGGCCCAGTTCATCTATAGTCCTTCCACGCATTTTCCTGCAAGGTCAACGACAAACCCTGTGACCTACATGGGTCTATTCTTTTGGACTAGCTTACCAGCAATCAACTGGAAATCAAGGCTCATTGCACCATTCAGAATGGAGGTTACCTTGTAGCCTCATGTCCCCTTCTCTACATCGTCGTAGGTGTATTTGATCTTCTGCACCAGGGCACGATCTGCAGCCTTTCCTAGATAAAATTCTTGCGGGTCTGGTCCCTGCATGCTTAATCTGGTGATGCGTCTGTCTAGCCATAGATACCCACCATGGAAGAATGACACTAGGATTTTAACGCACGTGTTAACCTCCTGATGCCTTCCAAAATGTGGTATCTTCATCACGTTCAAGACAGTGGACCTCGCGATGTCCATAGTCCACGGCCGGGGGATGATCTTCGACTTCTTCCCCTTGGTCTTGGTCAAATATTTGTGAGACGCGAGCATGCCATAGATCTTGTGATATTCTAGGTTATAGTCATTGATCTTGAAGGTTGGAATCCTCTCCAACAGTGGTCTGACTGCGTGTATTCCCTTCGAAAGGTACGCAGTGATGACTGTGTAGTCGAAGTCCCTCGGGACACTGTCACGACTCACCACACTGGCCAAGGGTGGGATGTAGTCAGGCAGGATGGATGGAATTAGCTTCGCATTTTCCAAGTCATCACGATGCTTGGTTATTTTCTGGGTCGCATCTCGAGATGGTCCAGATCCACAAGCAGTCGACGGGGATGATTGCACTCCTCTCGTCGATGAGGCTTGGATGCCTATGGACATCACCTTCCCATCCATGAGGTCTATTAGAATCTCTTCAACAACTTTTTCTGTTGTGCTAATTTCGTCCGACATGCACACTCGAGATTTGATATCTCAGGTCGGTGAACAATACTCAATGTAATAGAATGGATGGTGAGGTCTCAATGATCACTGCATTAAATCAACTAGTTCTCTCTAGGCTCGGACAATCACAATTGGAAAAAAATGTTCTAGGTGCAATGCTCGACAGGATAAATAGATATTATCGTAACGAACTCTTCCAAAAGGTAGGAACACTTCAATTAATGTAGTTCCATCCATTATGGCGCGGTCCCAACGGTCCAAGGGAGAACGTTCCAACAATAAATGTGTTTCTAGTGTAGTGTCCCCCACCTCTTAGAGAGGTGATGAGGAGACTCAGTGGCCTAGGCACCCCCACTAGGTCATAGTCTCACACTGAGGGGGGAAAAGTCAAGAAGTTAAAAGTTATATTTTTAAGTTGACTTAAGAAAGGAAAAGGATAAAGGAGTAAAAGATAACTCAACAGAAGAATAGAAGATTAACCCTGGGAGTTAACCTAACTCAACAGAGAATTAGAAGGAAAAGTATAAGTAAAAGGTTGGGGTGCACCTATTATTCATTATGGTTTTGGATTAGCATTTGCTATTGCTCTTGAGCATTCAGTTTGGGGGTTTTGATGTACAAACCCTTGTGAGCAACTCAGTGGTGAAATATCCACTCACCTTGTTCCACAGCTTGGTCTCAGGGATGAAAGACTCCTCCACACCATTCTAGTTTCAGGGCCAGCTTATCGAGGGAGGTTCGATCCAGCTTATCCTGAGGGCCTGGGGCCATTCCGACAGTTGGGTTTTGTTTGCAGGGGAAGGACCATCAGTTTGAGGGATTTTCTGGAGGGTTATCATCATTCTACATTTGTCTGTAGATTGGGACGTTGTGGAGCCATAGGGGACATCCTGTGATTTAGTAAAAATCAGATCTAGGGAGATCTGCTTGAGATCTGAGCCCGAAACTTCTCCCATGGGATTCTCATAGCCCGATCTATATTCTTGGAGATTTTCAGAGCATTTGGAGGCCTCCTTCATTAGGGCCGAACCAGATAGGGTTTCAGTCATCCAGTGGGGCACACGATTCAGTGGAGAATTCAGATCTACGGGGTTTGAGAGTGGATTTGGGAATTTGGACATCTGGGTTTTCCTTACAGTTGCCTGATCTATCATTTGGCATATTTCTCGGGATGATTGGACACTTTTGGTAGCAGGGAAAAATTATTCAGGGCTTC
>ML789850.1:488266-509481 GCA_009831015.1 Picea engelmannii | reverse complement strand
AACCCTGGGAGTTAACCTAACTCAATAGAGAATTAGAAGGAAAAGTATAAGTAAAAGGCTGGGGTGCACCTATTATTCATTCTGGTTTTGGATTAGCATTTGCTATTGCTCTTGAGCATTTAGTTTGGGGGTTTTGTTGTACAAACCCTTGTGAGCAACTCAGTGGTGAAATATCCACTCACCTTGTTCCACCGCTTGGTCTCGGGGATGAAAGACTCCTCCACACCATTCTAGTTTCAGGGCCAGCTTATCGAGGGAGGTTCGATCCAGCTTATCCTGAGGGCCTGGGGCCATTCCGACAGTTGGGTTTTGTTTGTAGGGGTAGGACCATCAGTTTGAGGGATTTTCTGGAGGGTTATCATCATTCTACATTTTTCTGCAGATTGGGATGTTGTGGAGCCATAGGGGACGTCCTGTGATTCAGTAAAAATCAGATCTAGGGAGATATGCTTGAGATCTGAGCCCAAAACTTCTCCCACGAGATTCTCATAGACCGATCTATATTCTTGGATATTTTCAGAGCATTTGGAGGCCTCCTTCATCAGGGCCGAACTAGCTAGGGTTTCATTCATCCAGTGGGGCACACGATTCAGTGGAGAATTCAGATCTACGGGGTTTGAGAGTGGATTTGGGAATTTGGACATCTGGGTTTTCCTTACAGTTGCCCGATCTATCATTTGGCATATTTCTCGGGATGATTGGACACTTTTGGTAGCAGGGAAAAACTATTCAGGGCTTCAACATTCTAGCAGGACGTGGCACTTTCCAGCTTGGAGGCTGAGCATTAGTACGGCTCAGATCTGCTTGATTTAGTCTTCATTGTATATCTAGCCTTTGGAGGCTTATTTTGTATTGTCGGGAGCATTTTGTAGCAGCTCATATCTATTGCTTGTACGGCCATCTGAGGTTTATGCCAGATCAGCCATCTATTGTATTGATCTTACATTTCTCATAATAAAAAGGTCAGATCTTTGCTTGTGCTTCTACATCTTGAATATATTATGATCTCCATGTGTTGATGAATCTTGTATGCACTTAATAACTCAATAAATTAGTAGTAGTTAGTGATTCCAAGAAAGAATTTGGCTTGGGATCATTACATCTAGCCATTCTGGAGCGTCGTTCTAATGGTCATATTGCTTCATCATGGTGAAGTGCCAATCTGTGTTGTACTGATATTCCGACGAAGTTCAAGTTCTGCAAACCTTCCTTTTGCAAAGTCTTCCCTGGGACTTCTTGCAATTTTTCTAACTTTGCTCTCTTCTTACTAAGATTTCTATCCTTCTTTCTTGTGATCTGAATCATTGTTTTCCTCTTTCCATTATTGTTATTGTCTCCTCTTGGCATGATAACTTCACACTACGGGGGGTCTTTCATAGGGTTCAAGGGTAGTACTTCTTCTCTTTTTGGGGTATGTTCTCTACTCTCTTGTACAAGCAAGTGTCTCCAATCTTCCTGTGTCTTTTCAACTTCGACGTCCATATCTTTGGTCCTTAGTAGCTTCGACTGGTTCTCTTTTTCTTCCAGTAAGTGCGCTATTCTCCTACCCATGAAATCTCTTATTTTATTATTTTTATGTTCTAGATCCTCCTCTTCTTGTTTCCTTCGTATCTGATCTTTCTCAATCTAGGTTTTTCCTAGCAAGATAGCAAATGGGGCGTTGTTCTCAACAAATTTAACAATCTCAATTTCTTCTTCTGTCAAAGTGCCATGAGAACTCATAGATGTCTGAGTAATTCTTCCACATAGGGTTATCATCTTTCCTCTAAATAATCTTATTCCTCCTAATGAAGAAACCATAGCAGACTTTCCCAAAATTTCCCAAGTTCCTTTTGTCATGATATTCACATGTGTTTCCTCATTCAGAACACAGTCTATGTCGAAGTCTCCTATTCTTATTTCTATGTACTCTTTCTCTTTTAAGACCTCTGATAATTTGATATCTCTGTGATCGTTCAGGGTTTCTTTCATCTGTAGTAATACAGTCTCTGATTCTTTCTAGGGTTCTATCATATCCTTAGTTTCTTGGCTTGTCTCATAGTTTTCTTGTCTCATATTCATCTTTTCAACTTTTGCAATCATTCTAGGACATTCCAAAACTTCATGGTCCATAGCTTTACAACAAAGACAACTAGGACCTCTACAAGGGCATTCCTTAGCAATATGTCACGGTCTTCTGCAACTATAGCAAAGAGTTAATCATCTCTTTCTTTTAAACGATCCCCAACCTTTTCTGTACTGCGTACTGGGATCACAGTCACTAAACTGCAAAAACTTATTTCTAGGATCCTGCATCCATTTGTTAGTACAAACATTATTTCTATGCATAGGGATAACATACCTTTCATTATTTCTATCAGATCTATTCATATCAAATCTTCTTTCTTCTAGTTGCACCCTAGTTTTCAAACTAGGACAAAATTTATCAAACATACCTAGATTCATTCTTTCGAAACAAAAAATTTCACTTATCTTACCTTTCTCAGAGAAAAAAGCTTCAAGATCTTACTTCAGATCGGACTTCTCTTCTTAGCACAGAGATTTGAAATTCAAGTAGAATATTGTGCACTAAAGTAGAAGATCTACGCAAAAAGCTTTATTTTCTTCAGTTCCCAGCAATCACAGTTTTAGGTCCGGGCAACGGAACCATTTGTTGGCACAGGAGCAGACCCAGGGTTCAACACTTCAACAACGCACCAAAAAAACCCTAACTACTGGACATTTCGGCAACACCTGTGAAGCAGATGAAGTCTCACCCGAGGTAGAGGCAGGGGTGGTTGCAAGACTCAAGTGTCTGCAACCTAGCTGGGACACAGATCTATGATTACACCACTCTAACAAATCACTTAGCAATTAGCATTCATCGGTATTTAAACTCTATCCACATCACATATCCAAATCCTAATTACAGAACAACATAGTATTCAACCAGATCTAACACATCTAAGCACTTATCACAGGGAAAGAGATCAGATCTAGCATTCATTCACATCACTAAGCATTGCATCTAAACATTCATTACTGCACTAAGCTTAAATCATATGAACAATATAACAACCATAATGCACAAAGAAAACATAACACAGGATATGCGTGGTTCACCCCAGTGTGGGGCTATGTCTACCAACTCTTTTCTTCTTTATTATCTTCTGTCAAGATTCTTACAGGCACAGATCATCAAAACCTTACTCCGAAGAGGATAGGAGATCTACGTGCACCTCATCGGATCCTCCTTCCCTGAGTTAGATCACAGCACAAAGCCTCCTTACATAGTCTGTGCACAAAGCACTACAGATGACCTGCACTCAGCTTTACAGCCTCAACATACACTAAGCACAGAGCCTCTTACAATTACTTTCACTTAGCACAATACTTAGCACCTAGCATCACACCACACCACCTACTTACATCGCCTAGATTTTTATTTATACATTACAAAAGGGCCTAAACATGGGTAAACCCATGGGCCAACATCCCCATACCCGTTACATAAAACCTAATCCCAAAAGTGCCCTAAAAAGGGGGCGAGATACCATGATCTCCGCTTCAACTTGCACTCTGCCTTCGACCAGCCTGTCAAAGTCCCAAAATAGGTCAAACATGACCAAGGATCTACAAAACTTGGTCAAGGGGAAACAACGGTTCATTCAATCTATAATAGAGATAACGTCCTCGACAAGCTTCAAACAACGCCCATACAAAGCAAGGACGCAAGAGCGAAAAGGTTATTTGGGAAATTAGAAAAGGCAGAGTGAGAGAACATAGGAAGCAGAGTGTAAAGATTACAGAGGTTGCAGAAGCTACTGATCTCGGTGGACGACCAAATGTTACCACCATGGCACCACTGAAACAAGGAGAACCAAGCCAGATAGCCAAACAACCTGGAGTTAGTACTAGAGCACAATCGTTATCGCAAGGAGATGAACATCCACCATATCAACCACCAAAAGTTATCAATGGGGACTAAATCCCATAGTCGGATACAACAATGGGCATCCCCACACGCATAGAAGAATAAACCCAGCAGGAAGTACCTGCGGACATGGATGTTGATATGCCAAAAGAGGGGCAAGGTTGATAGAATGCGAACGCATGCAGCCAAGTGCAACCAGAAAACCCTGAAGAAGCTCCGAGATTCAATGGGATGGCTCTAAATCAGGAAGAAGCAGTCGAACCAGAAGAGTCACAGACAACCGTGTAAGAACACCCACAGGAGGGAGCAGTGGAGGATTTCACTGGCCGACTAGAACAATATGTCGAAGGACAACCAATGGAGGCTGGAACCTCAATTCAGCCACCACCATGAAAGGACAAGCATAAGGTACCTAGGTCACCGTGTAGACAACCCGTCGTAACAAATTTTTTTCTACGCATACCAGAAGGGGTACAGGTAAAAGCATATTTGTTAGGTTATGTAGAAAAATTAAGGTACTCAAACCATGACATAACAGACATGGACAAGTTCTCAAAGTTCGCTAAGCAAGTCTACCTACATACTGTGGGTGTAGATCCCTTTGGGGAACCAATTCATCAACCAGTCTAGTGGGCAACATAATTGGCTAAAAGTAATATTTTAGGTCTGTTGGACCTACCACACTTTGGAGGCTAGTACACAAACAATTGCGTCAATTAGTTGATGGTGGTCACACATGGCAGAGACTTGTGGCTGGACAATCTAGTATCAATATACGTAGAGATCATAGCACACGTCACAGGGCTTCCATCATGGGGCATGGATCTCACATAGTTCCTCGAGGAAAAAACAAAGGAGAAATCACATGCTGAGGAGATGAAAAAGAAATACGGCACCGAAAGGGGGATGTGTGGAATCATTATCAAATGGATTAGTGATATCGCAACAAGAATGGCCACGAAAATCATGGCATACAAGTTGCTCAGGAAATTTCATAAGGAGGAAGCCTCGGTCGAGGTTGTCGCAGATGCAGCACAGTGTGTCAAGGGTACAACAATCAGTTGGGCCCCTTATTTGTTGAATCTGTTTCTAGACGATTGCAAGGATGCACAGGATCTGTGGACAAAATTTCATTATTCATGGCTACTCATCCTGATATCCATTATGGGATGGAAGGAGCTGAACTACGCATTTTTCTCCACTAGACCCAAACCCAATCATGAGCGAGATACTTATCGATTGGAGCCTCTTTGGATGCCAATCATTTAAGAATGAATGCAGTTATATTCGAGGGATATCTCTGCAACCTGCAGGACACCATTGCCAAAATTTGGAGGATAACATTGCAGGATTTTGCAAACTATCATGTTATAGCCAACTTCAAGGCCACTAGACATGCGATGTGGATCTAGGCGCGGAAGGACCCAAACAAGAAATGGCTACAAGTGTGCTATTGCATCACGGAGGAGGACATAGAAATGGCCATCAAGGATTGGGAAGACGAATGGAGGATTCCAGTCATCACTCAAGAATACCTGCGAGGGTAGAGAAGGAGGAGGAAAGACAGGAACATACACATTCTAAGGAGGTAGGGAAGGAATAGACATAGCCCCAGGAAGTAACAATGCCCAAGAAACCAAGGACAGGTCAGAGCAAGCCACCACAGAAGAAAGGGGGGACATCCAAGACAAGAGTCCAAACGGGGAATAAGAAAAATACGCAGGTGCCCCAAGTACAACAGAAACATGTCGAGGTAGCATAAGAGACTACATCAAGTCTTAATCTGCAAGATCCAAGAAAGACTAAGCGGCCATCCACCTAGACATTGGGTGCACACAAGAAGACGAAGGAACATAGAAGGCCTCCAGAATACACGATTATGGAGGATGATGCAGAAATGGTGGCCCAAGTGGTCCAGTATCACACATTCGAGGACCTTAAGAATGTTGCATGACAAAAGGGACAGAATTGAAGAAGAGATTGCATACATGGAACAACTCCTCAGGCAGATCGAGGAAGCAAAGGAAGCTGGTAGCAATGTAGAAACGGGCTCGTCTGCATCACAGACCAGAGGAGAACTTGACGCAAGCGAGCGACATACAGTCCATACGCTACCATAGCCAAGTTCAATGTTTCACATTACACCCAACATGCTACGCATGGACGAAATTGCGGGGAAGACACCCGTGAAGGACTTGGCTCAATTGCAGTTGGTATTGCCACGAATACCAACCAAGGACTTATATAAATTATAGTTCAACATTACATAGGAGGTACAGTCTCGTGCACGCATAAATACAACCAAACTGCAACAAGTAAAGGATAAACGGGACGAGATGGAATTGGTATTCGAGCAATCCAAACTTGAGACCAAAGAGGAGAGGGGACACATGAAGGGACTGGAGCAGAAAGTGGTCATAGTCTATGAGAAGATTCCAAAGAACGCACAGACGGTCAAACTCATGACAACAGAGAATATTGATTAGATTTTCCAGACAATCGATTAATACCAACAGGAGATCGAGAATCTCCGCGAGAAGCTCACACCTACCACTCCACCAGAGGTGAGAGAGAAGAGGAAATAGGAAGCAACAATGCAGATAAAAGAGAGAGAACGACAAGTCCATGCAGTGGATGACTTGTTTGAGAAAGCAACACATTTTTGGACGAAGTTGGAAGAGGATTAGTAGGTCCAGCAGTGGGACCAGAAACAAGAAACGATAAGTGAAGCTATCCAAGCCCTCAAGTAGAGGAAAAAGACAATGTCAATCACAAAGTGTGTCAAAGGGGCAAAAGACATGAATAAACTGCAAGCAGAACTCATAACTGCACAGATGCAGAAAAAGGAGCGTCAGGCCCAAATGGAACCGCTCCAGGAGCGAGCAACAGAGGTCATTGCATAGGTAGAGGAAGCCAAAACATATATGGCACAGACCCAGGAAAAATGTGCAATTTTGGTCAACGACGATATTGCGGTGCAGGCATTGGACGCACTCATGGAGAAGACCGCGTAGGCCCAAAGGCACACAACAGAGCTCATGGAGAAGTTTCAAGCGATCACCAGGGAGATTGTCAAAGTACACAGAAGTTAGGTGGCTTGGGACAAGCCACATGTCAGTGTTGGGGGCCTATTGGAAATAGACCAAAGGGAAAATAAAGGCTATTTCAGGAAGAAAGGAAGACATAAGGAAAGCGACAACTGGAAGGAAGAGCAACACACGTGTATGCATGGAAGACCTAACGACATTAGGGTTAGGGTTTTTGTAATAACATTGTAATGGATGATGAGCCAAAAATGTATATACAGAGATTCTTAGGAAGGCTATAGGGAGAGAGAAGAAGGAGAGATATTGAGAATGGTTAAGAGTAGCAGCAGCTAAGAGAGAAACAGAGGCATAGATAGACTTTTTGTAACATCTTTGTAAGTTATAGAGGAGTAAGGAGGGTAGATCTTGAGGGTTAGATCGCAGGCTGAGGATCCTGGTGCGATCTAGTCCACCTCATAATAGATCTTGACCCGGTCGAAGATGAGTTGTAAATCGCACAATGTTGTATTTTGTAACTTCCATAACCGAAGATCTTAAGAGCCAGATATTTGTGGACGTAGCCTAGGAGGGGGTGAACCATGGTAAAACATGTGTTATGTGGTTGAATTCTTGTGTCTCTTTTACTGTTTATGAATAGATATTAGCATGATGAATGAATGAGTTGATTATAGTACATGCATAATCAAGAATGATAGAATATTGCTTTAATAAGTTAAATATAACTCTCAGCATACACTTCTCATATCTCCACTCAATCCTGGACTGCGAACACTTGAGTATTCTAGTCACCCATTAAGACTATCTCAGGTGAGACTGTGCAGTGCACCCTGTGTGTTGCGTTTCCTTCTGGTTTACCAGGAGGGCCGATAGTTTTAGAGGCTTTGTTGGAACCCTAGTAGATTGAACCCTGGGTCAATCATGTTAAAGGTATAAGCTCAGATAAGAAACCAACAATAGGTAATCACCCTAATATTTAAGGCATTTAAACATGTATTTGAGTTGCTTTTGATTATAGAACACATGCTTGGACATTATGGTTTTGACCCCGTTTCACCTTGGTGAGTGTCATAGATTTCCTAGTAAGTGGCCAACCTTTGGGGAAGGTTATTGACTAGGGGTCCCTTAAGGGGTTATCGTACCATTCCCGACCATAATTATCACCTTTTTCTCATTACAGTCCCATCATATTGTCTTCTTCTAGGCCCTTTAACTTCAGTGACCCAAGAAGGGCATGTACCTCATTTCATGGGAATAAGGGGCTAAAGGCCCAAAGGGATTGTTGTTAGCTAAAAATATAAAAGCCTGAATATAGACCTTCCAGATGCTTCACCCAGGGATCCCCAAGAAATCAATGTAACACTTCTCTACAAGAAATGGGGGACCTACAAAAAATAAATGATAGTGAATTCTTAAGGGGTTAATTGGAGGATGGGAGGTCTCATCACGAGATGGCCTATCATGATCATGGGTATTTAGCGGTGTGACATTACGATCATTTGGTCACCAAGCCAGGGTAGTGGATCTTAGTTACACAACTAAGAGAAAGGGGGTCTCATCATGAGCCAACCTTCTCATTTCCGTGAGGTATTTGTGAATGACACTGTCATTATCTGGGCACCAAGATAGGACAATGGCCCTCAACTTGTTCCTTAAAACATGAAAGAAATATAAGAAGAAAGAATGGAAAGAAGATGGGCTTGGAAAAAGTGCATCACAAACAAAGGTGCCACATATCCTCTACAAAGGCACCCATAAATGAGATAATACGAGCCCTTGTATTTCATGAAACTTGTTATCGGACAATTTGTACTTGCCCAAAGCCCAAGGAAAGTGAGGAAGATTGGTGTAACAATGGGATATTGTATCAGTATCACTCTTTTAGGGAAGTATGCAATTCCAACCCAAGGGAGGCGTCCTCGGTGGCATAAAGGGCTGGATAGACTAAGTTTATGTCAAGAGATAACCCCCCCATCTCACTAGTCACCAAAGTCAACAAAGTCTACGTCTGATAACTTGAGGCAAATAAGTTTAATTTGTGTACCTTCCCAGAATAGGAACAACAGAGCATATATATGGAAATTTCATGTACAAAAATGATAGTAAAGCCTCCAAAGATGATATAAATGAAATTATATGATGGTTGAAGAAAAATTACAGTTAGATGATAGTTTATAATAGCCAAATTCAATTGTAACAACCCCAAGAATTAGTGCTCATAATTGCTAGAAAAGAAAGTGAAAATTGAGCATACATCAAGTAGGTTCCTTAGCAATTGTCACAAGCAAGTTCTAAGTAAGTTAGCTATGAGTTAGCTTAGTGTATGTAGAAAATTTGTTGTAGTTATATAGTTGTAGCAAACATTTATAACAACAACAAGAAAGTTAGAGATCTAGGCTAAGTTAGTGTTATACATAGTTAGCATAGGCTTGAGAGAATAAGGTTTGAGTGTTTGATCAATCTTCCAACAAGAGAGAAGTGATAGCTAGTGCCTTTTAGGATTTATGGAGTCAATTATATCAGCACAATAACTTGGAGAAATAACAATGATTATACTTGTCTAAGAGATGAAAAGATGGAAGCTTGAGGAGTAGCACCTTAAGTCCTCAAGTACCAAGCCCTTAAGAGAAGGTTCAACTAGGGTATAGGCACTTCTAGGCCCTAGCGATTTCTCATATCCTTAGACTCTTGAAATATATTTAATTCAATAAGAACTAGACAAAGCTTCTAAAGTGCTCTAGAAGTTTTTTCTAGACAAGATATTCTTAGGCAAGACTAGCAAAACAAAGAGAAAGAAAGAAGCACCTTATGTTTCTTAATCCTAGGGTTTTTAAGCAAGAAATTTCATAATATTAAATATGAACAAGTAAACATACCATAAACATTTATCATGAAATGAAAATTGCATATTTACTTACTTCACCAAGAATAATCAAGCATAAAAACCCTAGATTTGCCAAAATTCCACCAAGAAATGATCCAAAATGAATCCAAACAAGTCTCCAAGAAAGTGTGTCTTAAAATTTCAGCCAAGTACCCCAAAAATGGCACTAATTTCAGTCCCCCTCTTGTGAGAGGTGAGTTATGATGAAAAAACGAAATTAGCCAACCATATTTATATGGGAAATCCTGGCTAATTTACCCAAAAGTTGTGACATCATCAAAATTAAATCATTCTTCACAGAATAAACCCTAAATATGGTGACATCATCCTTCCTATGGTGACGTCATCCTTCCTAGGGTGACTTTAGGCCTCCTCCATGAGACGTTGAGGTCATCTAGCAAAACCTTGAATCTCAAAAGGCCCCCCTCCATGCCACACGTGCCAAAACTGTAGCCCATCATCTCTCAATGCCAAACCCTAGCCCTGGGTGATGTTCAAGGTCTCCAAAACCAACGTACAATTGGGGAAGGGTGGCCCCTCATTGTCTAGTCCTACCAAGGTGCCTCCAAAGGAAATGTCCTCTTCCTTCACTGTGCAAACTAGTCGCCACTGTCTTTCCCCAAGACTAGGGTCTCTGCATCCATCCTTGGGCTTCAATCCCTCATGAAGGTCCGAACTGATCATCTCCTCATGAATATATGTCCATCGGGCAAGGTCTTGCAAAGACAAACATGTACGCCCTCCAGGGGTTCATGAGTTGCAAGTATCATAACAAGTAAGCCACATATAATAATAAAACCACCCAAACATGTGCATCAAACCCCCCTTTTCAAACCAAACAAATGCTCAAGGAAATTGTACAATTTGTCAAATTTAGGTGTGGGAGGGGTCTCAAGGTGACCTATTGGGTCAATTACTCCTCTGGTCTAGGTTTTTTCCTAAGTGGAACCTATCCTAGTCATGTGTGCATGTGAGATGGTGTGGGGTGAAATTTTGGGCATGGAGTTCATGGCATACAACGTTTTGTATTGTCTTACATATAGGTGCCTTTGTAGAGGGTGAGTTTCCCTTTGTCCACAATGCCATTTTTCCAAGCCCATTTTTTTTATGTTCTTCTTATTAGCTTTTTCTTTCATTTTTCTTTCATGTTTTAAGGAATTAGTTGGAGGCCACTATCCTGAATTGGTGTCCAAATACAACAGTGTCATTCAAAAATACCTCGTGAAAAGGAGAAGGATGGCTCGTGATGAGACCCCCTTTCCCTTGGTCATGTAATTTAGAGCCACTACCCTGGCTTGGTGACCATATTATAGTAATTCCATACCTCTAAATACCTATTATAATGATAGGTCAGCTCGTGGTGAGACCTCATATCCCTCAACTAACACCTTGAGTATTCATTATCATTCATTTTGTAGGTCCCCCATTTCTTACAGAGAAGCATTTCATTGCTTTCTTGGGGATCCTTTGTGAAGCATCTCAAAGGTTTTATGATTGGATTTTATCTTTTGCCAACTAATTTTTCCCTTTGGGCCTTTATCCCCTTCTTCCCATGAGGTAAGATACAATCCCTTCTTGGTTCAATACACTCAAAGATCCCAAAAGGTTGGGGAGATGGAAGGAAAGAAGTATGGAAAGTGATGAGTATGGTAAGGAATGGAGGATGACTCTTCAAGGAACCACCAAGTATCAACCTATTCCCAAGGGTAACCAACTTACTAGGACACAATGACACCCCCCCTAGGTTTAAATAAGGAAAGAAGCATGAATTCCAAGAAAACATTATGAGATCAAGAACGATTCTTTGCAACATGTTCAAATTCTTCAAATATCAGAGTGACACTTACCATGATACCTAGATTCATTACCTCATGTTGCAAGACCCATTTCCTTCTAGGACCAGGTTGGTGTGGTGGATGTTGTTGTTGGTGATGTGTAGAAGGAATAAATGAAAAGAAGGGCCCTTTGAGGCTATACTCTGTCCATCTGGCTCTCAACACTCCATGTCTAAAACCTGTGAGCCTCGAGACATGATATCCTTAGTTACACCTAGTTTGGGGGTAAAAAAACTCATTGACCTATGAAGTATAAATCCCTTTCCACCTCATCACCCATTACATAACCTTGAAAGGACATCCTTGGGAGCATCCCCTACTTGATGGTTTTCGTCTACCCAATAGGAATTTTATGACACCCCTCCAATACTTAAAATTGGTCAATTGTATAGGGTCTTTGAGAATTTGTTTAATTTGATGAGGTGGTTTTTATCCACGTGATTATATGTCTTTTTTATTAGATGTGGTTTACACTTGTCATGATATCTTTGACTTGAGATATTTAGAGGCCATACCCTTTTATTTTGTAGGACCTTGTTGGTGGAAAATTTTGGAGGAACAAGCCTAGCTTGGGATTCCATGGGGCTTGAATCCCACAAGTTGGATGTTAAGGGCTCACATGTCGGATCACGATGACTTTACTTTGGAGGCCTATAAGACATCATGGATGACCTTACCTAGACCCTAGTGCCCAAATGACTTTCCTAGGAGAGGAAAAACGTCACTTTTGGAGGGTTGACGTCATGCTTGAGAAGGTTTGGTGGTGATGGAGGTGTTGTTCATTGACACATGAAAATTTTTGAAGGAAGTATTTGAACCATGAATAAGAGTCTTGGAGGGATGACAAGTGGACTTTGGAGGCCTCATCATTCTTATCCAACTCCAACGACTTGCTTCAAGTGCCAAAACGTCTCTCTAAAGGGGTGACATCATCTTATTTTAAGGTTTATAATGTGAAAATGTAAAAATTAAATAGAATTATTTGGTTTAAGGGGTAATATAAGGGTCGGTGACCCCTTATATTATGTTTTACCCTAATTATGTGTACAAACTATGTTTTAGAGTTTTAGTATAAATAGAGATCATTTGTATCTCATTTGAACATAGCTCTCCCTTGTGGAGAAGGATACTTCGCTGAAATTTTCACTATACCTGTGAATATTTGGTATCTCTCTCTCTTGCAAATGGTTCATGGTGTTATATTTTGGTGAATGGATGAGAAGAAGTGATGATGTGCACCTCTTGAAGTCTTTCTCTTTTGCTATGGGATGACAACTAGGGTTTGAAATCTCATTTCTTGGAATTGGTAAGGAAAAATATGCATATTCTAGTTCTTTCTTTCTTATCTTTGGTTATTGTTGGTGAAAACCCTAGGAGGAGTATGTTGGATACACCCTCCATCACTGCTTCATCTTTTTGTTAAGGTTACAAGTCATTTTTTAGCAAGGGTTGGTAGGAGAAGTACAATTGTGTACACCCTCCTAGATTTACCCTAAGTTGGTTGGCATACCCTAAGGAGTAAGAGGATTTACATCCCTATGGATATTGTTGATCCAACTTGTGTGTTAACTACCCCATTCACCCAATTTTAAAGGCATTAATATAATCTTTTATTTCATTTGGAGAAGTAAAATACTCGCATTGAAATATGTGATTTTATGAGATATTGAATTTGTTCAAAGTGGAATCAATTCTTTGCCTTAAATGATTTCTTTAGCCACTAGGGAATTTTGATTGGTCAAGGATACTTTTTTGTTGTTAAAAATTTATGATACAACCATTAGGGATGAAACAAACTCTCTTTTTCAAGCTTAATTTCTCACTCTTTTACCGTTGGAAATAGTTGGAAAGTTGTTATTGTTAATCTACTTGATGTTGGCTATTATTGGGAAATCTTTTGGATAATTCTTTGGGGTAAAAGTTGCTTCTATATAAAAAAACTTATACAACTAGTTGGATTCCATACATATACTCTGAAAACTTATCTTTACAACCATCTCAATACCACTAAAATTGTGCTAAAGTGTTGAGAACTTATCTACATCTTGTATGCTTCATAACTCAACTAATCGTTGATGCTTTAAGTGGTTTGATACACAATAGTTACTTGATTTTATTTTTGATATATATTTATTTTTACTGCTGCAATTAGGGACATAAATATTAACTTTCTTTTTCACCTAACATATACAACGAACAATTGGTTTTTCTTGTGTCTCGAGTAGGTGTGAACACTCTCAGTAGGTACCCAAGGAATTGGAAATGTTAAACCTCTCCCAAGACTCACCCTCAAGCCTTCTTCCATATAGGAACTTGAACTATATGGGCGTTCATTCATACATCTCACTTCCCATCTCATTTCCCCCTAGGGTCACCCAGATTCCCCCCTTGAGGTGATTCTATCGTCTCTAAAGTGATGGGAATACATGCCTAAGGTGACCATGGGTAGGTGTTCTAAAATTTGTCACCATTTTGGTGGTTGGGTCAGGATTTTCCCAACCTACAACTTATGCGATAACAGTACCAGAGCTCTTTCCTGTTCCAACATGCACCTAAAGTTTAGGGGGAAAAAAGGCAAGAGATGTATTCTAGTGTCTTCAAACATAAAGGTTTGTCATTCAGAGGGTAAACATATAGTTGGGTAAGTATACACATAGAGAATACAAGTATAGTCCACCTAGTTGGAGATCCTTGTACATCTCTATTGGTACCCGTTTGGGTAGTACCACATCAAAAACAATTTACCTACGTATTTTATTTTCCACGTAACTTTGGGTATATTGGAAGCTTTCTAGGAACACTTGAAATTATCCTAACATAAGCCTCTTGGTTGTCTTGCTTCTATAGTACACTAAGAACAACACTCGGGAAGATCACTCTTGTGTATCGATAAATCAAGTCGTATGGCTAGAAAGAATCGATCTTGTGTATCCTAGCCTTTGTATAACAAGCAATGGAATTTTTTTTTGATGGAATATCATGAATTTGTGAATTCTATTAAGACATTAATACTTAGATATGATTCATACTCCTACTCTAAATAAACAAAATAATAAGGGTCTAGGGACTACATGCACCATTGTGGTAGACCTATCTCAAAATACTCCTTCCATTATGCTAATCACATTTCTATAGCTCTTAAGTAACCTTTATTTTATGGACCTAATCATACATTTGTGGGCAACCTATATCACTAGTCTCCTTGCAAGATGTTAATTGCATTGGTATAATTCCCAAATAACCATGTTCACAGGTCCCAAGGCCAATAACTAGGAACTTTATCATGGATACCAGGATTAAAAATATGTAAACCATGGTTGAGAATCTAACCACAAATTTGAAAATGCTCAATGGCCTGGACATCAACGTCACCAACCTTGATGCTAAGTTTGAGTATAATTTTGATGACCTAAAAAATAAGCTTCAAGACCTTAAAACCTACCACTCTCTAATTCTTAAAGTAAAATAACCACAACTTGATCAACTAGTGCAACCAAAAGAGGGTGACTTCCAATGGAAAAGGTATCGCTCGTAGTCACGATTTTAGGATAACCAACACAACATGTGGCACAAATTTACTAAAGTAGACCTAAACAAGTTTGATGGTTCAAACCCCACCGATTGGGTTACTCAAATGGAACACTTTTCTCTATCCAAGGAATCATTGATGTCCTACTCTCCAAGGAACCATTAATGTCCTAACAAAAAATCAAAGTGGATGTGTTATACTTTTATAGGAAGTGATGGAAATAGTGGCAATGGCACAAAAATTCCTATGGGGTTGTACCTTCCCTGGACCCAATTTGTGAAGGCCGTCTATGCTCTCTTTGAAACAAACTCATTATTTGGGGAGGTTGACCAAGTTGCATCAAACTTGCACCATTGAAAAATTTATAGAGACCTTTGAGAAATTGGAAATCCGCACAAAGGGCATGATGATACCTTTTTCAAAGAATGTTTTATCAATGATCTAAAGAGGATATTCAAGAATAAGTTTTGATGGCTCACCTAGTGACTTGATTAGAGGCCTCATAGAAATATTGAGAGGCACAAATAATGGCTAATGCATAGGATAAACACCCATTTTATTCCTATACATTCCCCCTTTTGAAACCTATAACAACCCTTGTGGGTCCACAAGTTGACCCAAGAAGAAGTGGTCAAATGCCAACACCTCAAACTTTGCTATAATTGTGATCAAAGGGCATAAATGTAAGAAACACAAATTATCTCAAATTGATGTATCCTAATGAGACCACCTTGAGGAAATTATCGAGGAAGACACTCCCAAGTTGTAATTAGCAGAACCTACACCTCCTCCTTAAGAAGAACCCACCTCAGAGCCTCATTTGGAGGAACTCCAAATTTCCCTCCATGCTTTATCAAAAATGTTGGTTTGCTAGACCTTGAAGTTGATTGGCGACAACAAGCACTAAAAGGTGATTGTCTTAATTGATAGTGGTAGCACCCAAAATTTTATTCATCGATGAGTGGAAAAATAAACCCCTTGTTATGTCCATGTGGTGTAAATTTTCAAATTATGAAAACCAATGACAATATGATGAAATGTGGTGGAAAATATGAGAATGTGAAACTCCAAATGGGGGAATATTATCTCAAATTCCACATGTTTTCTATTGAAATGGGTTGTTGTGATATTGCGCGAAGAGTAAAATGGTTATGAACATTGGGTTTGGTTACAATTGATCTGCAATGGATTTGAACATAAAGAAGTGGTTTTAAGCCTCGGTATATAATGTAATTTGACAATTAAGGAAGGTTAGTAACTATGTAAAAGACAATGAAAAGTGGAATAAGAAAAAGGAGAAGAAAACAAGAGTCAAATAAAATATAAAATGAACATAGGAGAGAAAACACTGAGAAATGGGAAACAAAATGCCGGGCATGTTGGCCTTCCCATTACCCCATATTTATCTATTTCTTCATGTACTTTCACCCTTAAAGCGTCCTTTTTTGCTAGGAAGAGAGAATTCAAAGGAGAAGGTGCTACCTAAATGGTCGAATGGCCCATAAGCCTGCAACTTGCATTGTAAACTAGAAATTGTCGAAATAAAAGTTGAGCAACCATTCGAAGCTATTTTTCCCATTTGGGTTTCCAAGGTTAAATCTCCATGTCTTGGTGGTGTGTTTTAATTGCCATGTCTTGGTGGTGTGTTTTAATTGACGTTTCTTTCTGGTGTGTTTTAATTGATGCTTCTTCGTGTTGTGTTTTAATTGTCATGTCTATTGTATAATTGTTTGTGCATTTGATAATTCCATGTGGCATGATCTATTCATTATTATATTGAATGAGTTTTGACATTTCAATTCTCTGTCTATGTGACTTGATGATGTTAGAGAATAATGGTTCCCAACATTATAATATGAATTAATTGATCCCTTGTTTATTCAAATCAATGCCTATGTTCGCTAAGTCAAATGAACCATAGCATGTAACCTAGTAATTCACATATATAGATGCCAAATATGTATTTGGACTACTTGTTAACTCATTGCTCATAATTTATCATTGTGAATCACTTTGTCCATTGCTTGGTTAAATCGAAAATCCAAAATATGGAAGTCGTCCATCTATGGAGTCTAAGAAATCGATGGTTGTTGATCTGGATTGAATCATTATATTATTTTTCATCTATTGCGATGCTTTAAGGGTCAAAAAAAATGGAGGAATCAACTTGCAAAGCTATTTTAGCAATATGTCCAAATTTGGGTCAAAACAAACATCTGAAATATTCTTGAGCCATTTTGAGGCACAAAACGACATTTTTTATGGTCCAAACCTTACTATAGAGCTATTGGATATATTCTACACACTGAAACCTTTCCAACGATGCAAGAATTTCCTCAAACAAAGTTCATATGTGAAAGTTATGCCTTGTGCAATTTGACCTAATGCATCAATCACCATGGTGCGAGTGGACTCACCCTCAAAATGATTTTCTTTTAAGAAAAATAAAAGATATTTCTTACTGGAACTAATAAACTTCTTGGCTTGGTTGGCACTTACCAGTGAGATGTTTGACTTTCCTTTATGTGTGTTGATGATGTAGGACTTCCCATCCTTGATCAATCGGTACTAGTTGGCTCTCTGTATGAAGATTGCATCCCTCATATACATGTAGGGGATTCCAAATACTACTCCACATACGTCAAGGGGTACTATATCCAATTCCACTTCATCAATAAAATTAGCACTTACAAAAAATTTAATCTTTCACTATTTCATTACCTTGATCTCTACATCCTTGTTTACCCAACCCAATGGATAGGGGCTAGGATGATCGTGAACTTCCAATACAAGCTTGTGACGAGATACGTTCCTATGAGATTATCCTATGAAACATAGTTGAACGGAGCTTGTGTCATCACTGTCTCTTCCTAGTGATGAAGGATACTCAGATTCAACTCCTTTTGCAATGATGTGCAAAAATTATTCCCATCCACATCAGAGATGATTTCAACTTGATTCATCAAATCTGTGGCTAGAAGATTCTTTTTTTTTTCTTCCTTCTTGTGGTTCTTTGGGTTCAATTATAGATGTAGTTTCTAGCAATTTTCTGTAGCATGACCATCAATATTGCAATGGTTACAAAGGTTGTTGGGATCCTTGCACTGATGTGCAGTGGTTGTTGTCTTCTTATCATTTCCCCCTTTCCAATTCTTCTTCCCCTCCTTTGAAGATTCATGGTGGTCTTTCTTCTTGGAACCACTTGGTTTCCCTTTCTTATGACATATGTTTTCTAGATATTGTGCCAATACACATTCCTCGTCCATTTTCCTTGGCTTGAAAAGAATCACCTTCTTTAGTAGATGGCTATGTAGACCCCCCAAATACTTGAGGAGTACATCTTGGTTCTTGGGAGACATACCAAACATGATGGCCATATTTGTTAACTCAATGGTGTACTCCTATACACTATGCCCCTGTTTTTCCTAAAGTAATGCCTCTTGGTTGTGGAGCCTACTTATCTTCCTATTTCACAGGTCTTTGTTTTTAGCCATGTTTATACCCCATGAAGACTATACACCCCATAATACAGTACACCCCTCCATGTGGAGGGGTTTCATTGGGGCTTTCCCCCCTTATGGGCTCCGGGGGAAAGCGAGAGTTCAAGGGGCAACGTTCCCTGATTGGATTTCGAGGGCGAATCCCACAAAGGAAAAATTGCCTTGTAAATGTATATTGTAATTTCATAGTAAATCTAGACCATTCATTATAAGGTCATAGATATGACGGTAGAAGTTATGTTAGGGTTTTTTTCCCTAGAAGGAAACCCTATTTTATGAGGGAAATGTATTGCAGTTATGCATCATTGCAAATATTATATTATGAGAGAGGAGTTTGTGAGAGAAAGAAGAGGAAGATACAATGGGTGTGTTGTAGGTTGTATCCCTTCATTTGCTAGATAATAAAGAGGAAGAACCTGGCAATTTCTCTGGTGGATGTAGCCCACACTAGGTGAACCATGTATACCTGTGTCTCTATTGTATTGTGTATCTTTTGTGTTTTATTTCCACATTTGTTTTTATTTTAATGCTCTGTGGTCCAGTTTTTCTAACAATTGGTATCAAAGAGAAAGGTAACTTGTAGGAAAAGAGGGATCATGGTTCGAGCGAGAGAAATCGCAGAATATGGAAATTTTAGGGTCAAGAAATTTAACGGCCAAAACTACCAGTTATGGAAGATGCATAGGGAAGATTATTTATATCAGAAGGATCTATTCCCACCATTGGGTGGAATAGCAAAGAAGTCGACGGCCATGAAGGATGAAGAATGGGAGGTTCTTGACAGAAAGGCACTAGGAACGATACGGTTGAGCCTGGAAGCATCAATGGCTTTCAATATTTCAAAAGAAAAGACAACGAAGGAGATGATGGATGCATTGTCTAAACTGTATGAAAAACCCTTGGTGTCCACTAAGGTATTTCTAATGAAGAGGTTATTTAATATGAAGATGTCGGAAGGTGGGTTTGTTGCATATCATTTAAATGAATTCAATATAGTTACTAATCAATGTTATAACCCTAAATTTCTCTAAACGTGCATACCTGGCCTTTGGCCCTCTTACTTGCATTTTTTTCCAAAGCATTGTTGAGTTTCTCTTCTTAAAAACCAATTTTTTGAAGATGTATGCGCCCTGCACCACTATTGCCCGCATACATACGCTTGTTGCACCACTACAACTCACGTACATATGCATGTTGCACCACTATAGCCCGCGTATACTTGCAAAAGTTGCAAAACATAAAAAGTTGCAAGGAATTCGTTGATATTACAGGATATTGGGTAGTTTCCCAACTAATCGATTGCCTATATCACGTCACCCAACCGAATAACCATATGTTTTTCATATAAAAGGAGATGTTGGGGTCTCATTTTACATCTAGACATAAGAACAGTGAAACTCTTCCCGGTTTCACATCCCCTCCTTGCCCAAGTTATTGCAGCCCTTTTGTGAGAATTGCCTCAGCATTCCCTCACTTGCCCATTCTTCATCCATCCGAACCCATTCACTTCACAAGAAGAGATCAAAAATTTGAGAGGATAAGCCATACAAAGGTGCACTTGGAGCTTCGTGAAGAGGAGCTTGGACCAGGTTCGTGGAACGGTAGTCAGATTTGATTCTAAAGGTATAATCATTGAGTTATTAATAAAAGAATTACTTTTCATGTCCCAAATCATGGTGTACTGAATGATTTTATTGGTTTATGTTTTGACATTCTAACACCTAACCCTATTTTGTATATGAAATAGCATGCTTGTAGTTTTCTATTTGTAAATATTTGGATGTAGGTCATCCCTAGGAGGAGGTGTGCAGTCAGAAAAACTTCCAAGCGCGAGGGGATCATCATCAGATGCGGAGTAGAGGTATATTTACCTAATCTCCCTCATCTTTGATTTTCTTGTATAAGTTTCTATATGTTTGGGACAGTTTAGAGAAGTAGTTGACTTTTAGACAGTTAATTGATCTGCCTACATTCTGAACCCTGGTGTAGTCATAGGGAGGGTTTTCCTGCTAGCAGAACTGGTGACCATACTGGGGAAGCCTATAGGGTTTTTTAGGGGATTTCAGGTTGTCTGATTGGTTTTTCTGCCTTTCAAGTTTTTGTTGAGTCTTCTAAGTCTTTTAAGGGATTATGGTCACCTTCAGGTGCCATACTAGTTCTCCCTACCCTATAAGACTATATGTTTTATTTATTTTTTAAGGAAGTACAGAGGTGTACGCACCCTTCTCAGTAAATATCCTGCGTACATACGCAGGCTGCTGAACAACAGTAGCGTACCTGGTTCAAGATTTTTTTTTTTTAAAAAGAGGCAGCCAACCTCTTTCCTGATTGAGGTTTATACTTCTCAAGTTTTCTTGATAGATTCCATAGTCTTTGTGTTTACAGTCATATCTTGGGTTAGAATTTAGTTTACTTGTCTTTTTGAAGTTTCTTGTGTTTACTTCTGAAAGGGTTTTAAGAAAGTATTTTAATTATTGATCTGCATGTTTGGTTTCTTTAGTGATTCCCTG